>BJKM01000020.1:2241103-2662675 GCA_015082035.1 Chaenogobius annularis | reverse complement strand
TTTTTTTTTTTTTTTTTTTTTTTTTTTTATTTTTTTTTTTTTTTTTTTTTTTTTTTTTTTTTTTTTTTTTTTTTTTTTTTTTTTTTTTTTTTTTTTTTTTTTTTTTTTTTTTTTTTTTTTTTTTTTTTTTTTTTTTTTTTTTTTTTTTTTTTTTTTTTTTTTTTTTTTTTTTTTTTTCTTTTTTTTTTTTTTTTTTTTTTTTTTTTTTTTTTTTTTTTTTTTTTTTTTTTCTTCTACCAGTATTTGATTTGCATGCATTATTACAAGCCAGGCATAAATTGGATGTTCAGATTATATTTTTATGCAACAAACAGTATGTTGTTATTCTTTTGGGTTGATAATAAGCAACACAATATAAATCCATTATGGATAGCACTTTCCTTTTTTTAAATTTTGATCACAGCAAACAGTTTTCAGGACAGGAGGGTCAATCTGCAAGCAAATTGTCAAATGTCCCAATTTTGTGATGTCATTGGTCAAGCTCCAAGATCTTCTACAAAAACCCGTGTTGTTAAAGAATATATTATACAAAAGAAACTTTTTTTGTGCTTTTAAGCATATTATAACATTGTTTGCTCATACGGATGTCAAGATTATAGTTTTTTCAATTACCGTGATAATTTATGGCTACAAGTATGTTATTCGTGGGGTTTTTGTAACCTATGGGGTATACCACAGAAATGTGTGCAGGCGCCATGAGAGTCACGGGCGGCGGCGTGCGCACAAGTGTGTCAGATGGAGCCCAGTATTTGTGTGTATAATGACGACTTCAGACAAATGCATTTCAACTCGGTGTATTCATATCACAAGTAATACCTGGGCTTCACAGTGCAGTACACGGTTCGTAAGAGGAAGCGCTCCTCTGTAATAAACACTGTTGCTGGACCTGTACCATTATACAAGACTAAGGGTGGGGGGGAGCCCCCCGTAACACCCAGCGTGTCCACAAGCCTGATCTGTTTTAGAATGATTGTCTGGCGTACATGTGACCATTGGCACGCTGAACGGACCGTTACACAAAGTGGTCCACAACATGTGTGTGTCAACTGCGTGAGCGCAAGTACAGTTGTCTTATGTTGCTGCTTCATGAGTTTACACCATGGATGCATTATATTAACCCAGCTGTTGACAATGCGGAGGTTATTGATCAACTTTCTGTCTATCACAACCTGCCACGTTTTGTCACTAAGCCAATCACCTCACAACTCTCTCATCCTGTGTACTTTTTATTTTATTTGCTTCCATCCCATCTCTATCTCAGCAGCAGAACTTTAAGCCGCCTCATCCTCCTCTTCTTCACCCCCGCCAGTGTCTTGTGTCAATATATTCAGTACCAGCAGACGTTTCAGAGAGTAATATAGTTAGACAAGATGTTTACAACAGTCAGTCACTTAACATTCGTGAACAAGTGCGAAAAGGATACAATATCTGCCATAAAGGTTGAAAGGTAATAAAAGGTCTGCCATAGGTTGATTAAGGCTGAGTCAGGACCATAAATTGAGCTAAAACCTTGTCCAACTTTTGTAACTTTGAGCTCACTGTGTCTTCGACTGTTTTAGTTTTCCCAATGTTCATTATGATTCTAGCTGGTGACACATTGTTTTGTGAAAACCAATACTGCCATATCTTTTTGGCAAAATCCTCTGGGATAAATATCATTGGAACCCTTGGAAAGAGAAGAAAAAGCCAACCCAAACCAATGTTGACATTTTCTGCAAGTAAACCAACAGTACTGAGCTAATTTGTTTGTTGCCTGGAGCATCCATAAAGGCCGTACTCAAATTATTGTGTTGGAACCATTTCTTTTACATGATGCCATCGGGGCTTTTGTTCTGCTTTGCAACCCAAGCAACTTCTGAAAAAAATCTATTTGCTCCTTTCTGCTCGTATCTTCCAAGTGCGAGTTCAATTTGCAGTGTTTTTGTCTTGACCTGATTTGATTAATCCGCCATAATTGACAATAAACAGTGGATAAGCGGGCTGCTGGTGCCTTTGGAAAATGTAGCTCAGAGCGTGTAGAGGGTCAGAAGAGAGAAGGAGGACAGCCAAAGAAGTTTCCAAATAAAAGCGGGACTAGTATTAGAATTAGGAGTGTCACACAAACAACTTTCAGGGTGGAAAAAGTAACGAGCGCTATGCTGATTCTCTGACATCAAGGGGCTCGACTGTGTGAGGGCATGTGGCGTAGGACATTTTTTTTGGGGAAAAATGGAAAAGCGGAAAAAAAAAAAAAGGATGGCGGTTAGGACCAACTCAATTCCTCAGAATGCTAAACTGTGAAGTGTAAGTCATTTTTACGAGATGAACTTTTTACTTTGGATTATGTGTGCCTTCATTTTCCTTTTTTTTGTTTTCTTTTTTTAATCCCCTGTGCTCTCTCTGGTCTGGTTTTTTTGTGTTTGTGGCTAAATGTTTGAATGCATGTAAAAATGAAAAAAAATAAAAAAGTTGGCGAAGAAGTACTTTGTGGCTGGTTTCAAATATTGCTCGCTCGTCGCCCTCGCCGACTCCTCTCCCTTTCTACATGCCAAAATCTTTTTTTTTTTTTTTTAATGTTTGAAATTATGAGTTGTTTATTTTGGTCAGAGCAGTTCATATTAAAGGGCACATTATGCAACATTTACTTTACTTTCATGTTCTTTCATCAAGGACATACCTGGAGTTGGATTTAGCTTATTTCATGCTTGTTTCATTACAAGGTCCTCTTTCCTTTGAGCGTCACTAAAACACTGGGTTTCAAATTTCCCAAAGATTTTGACATAATTGATTGCAGCACCGGAGGTTTCTTGTGTGGTTTTTAAGTTGCATTAATCATCACCAGATTAATTTCTGAGTAGATGGAGTTCTAACACTATTCCTGATGAGGGAATATACCTGTCTGGTTGAACATAATGAGTGCTTTTCAATGCATGCATTATTTTAAGTTCTAAAACATAAACCGCCATCACAAAACAATACAAATAATGCATACTATGTGTTAAGGAAAATACATGAGATACACGCAATCCAAAATGTGCTCGTATTTATCCATTAGCTCAACATTTTCTATCACAGTAAACACACTCTCTATTCTGGCAAGGTGGGGAAATGTCTCAGTATGAATTAGGTCCAAGCGTGTGTTGGAACTGCTGACCCTTGAGTTGGTCGATGACTGATCTACTATTGGAGCACTACTGCCGAAAACCCAAGGGCAAATCTCCATTTACCTAGCTTCAGCAATAGCCGAAAATGTGCATGTCTTTTAAGTTGAAAGCGGAATCTATTTCATTTAGAATAACACAACTAAACATTGTTTTAGTAATTTTCAAACTCATGAGAATCTATATTATAAATACGACTCCCAGCTGATCCATTTGAGTCCACACACAGTTTAGTTTACTTTTGGTGTGGCGTGGGAGACATATATTTTACCATCAAAAACATAACATTTGATTATATCTTTCTGACAAGTGTAAGAAACCACATTCATTTTAGTCAAAAACTTCAATGTTTTGTATGGAAGCATGTCAGTTGGCTGCTCTGTGGTGAGCTAAAACGCCACTGAAACTCCCTCTTGGTCACTAACGATATCAACGGGAGCCATTCCAGATGGATAATGTGTAGAAGTCAATTCAGAGCGCTTGACACACTATCAATCTGGCAACCAATCTAGTTAACCAAACACTGGTAGCTTATGCGCAAATTTCACAAAGAAAGGGAGTCGAAAACCTCAAACTCTCTTTTTGTATTGTCATTTGTTACTTTTTTATGCTTATGTGTTTTACATAGCGTACCCTAATAGCGGATAGCCTATATACTGTACATTACAGAAAAGATAGTATAACCAAAACATTTAAAAGTATATTTATCAACACAATCTAGAAAGAGCGGTTAAAAAGACACAATTTTACTTTTGCATGGAACAGTGACGAACAATAAAAATGGCACGTAGTTTGCTATAAGTAACTCACATCTACGACATTTGAAAACATAGACGTAACCACGACGTATTGGAATACAATCTGATATAGGAAATTAGCTTGAACAGATGCCTTGAGAAAGTCATTGCTCCTTTTCCCTTAGACCCAAACCATTTCGGGGGGGACAAAATCCAACAAAGTGGGGGATGGCGGGGTCCAGAACACACCTTTGCACATCCTCACTCTGAGTATGGGATAAGCCTCATTTGGCCTGTCACAGTCTAACGAATGGGTCACTGACGCCACTACCTTGAGCAGAAGCAACATGCTTACCACCACAACACAAGCCAAGATATCCTGTCGCAGCTCCATCAGTCACCTCGCATGTCTACAGCAGCACGCTCCACATCTAACCAGGCTCTGCCGGAATGATATGTGTATCACTCTGAATTGAGTTCTACACGATGTCAAATCTGGAGAGGCTCTCGAGCAGTCGGGAAAAGGGAGAAACGTCATGGCGATTATGCAAATCTGATTGGTCGAAGTGTCCACAACAACAGGAACAAGCCGAGAAATCAAACTGTTAAATACAGTCAGAGGAAAGCACAGACTTCTTTCCCATCCTCAAATACACATAGTGCTTCTATGTGCAAGTTTTTGGGAAACAAAATAGTCTGTAAATCTTCTAAAATAAGCCAAAGTACGTCTGTTTGTTTAGGTTTGTCCTTTTGACATCTGCCTAAACTACAATGCTTCACTGTGATTGGTCAGGACCAAAGCGGCCGGGCTAAAACGGCACGAGCCTGCCCAGATGAGTTCTTAAGCATTTGTGAAAGAAATATCTCTAAACATAATCTGCGCAGGGCAAGGTATTACTAACACTATCTCCTGACCACACAAATGTATCGGAGCGTGACTTAAACTCTTCAATTTCCTTATTGTTGTTTGTATTCCCATCTTAATGCTTGGTCTGTCCCTCAGCTACGGACTGCCTTTTGGTATGCTGCTCCCATAGTTTGGAACTCTCTCCAGTCAGAACTGAGGTCGTGTGAGGTGGTTTCACCGACCAGTTTTTCATGTGAGTACATTTTTCTTTGCCCTGCAAGTGTTCCCATTTTTGGTCCAGATCCCCCTTGAAAGAGAGGTTTTCGACGGAAAATGAGGAAATATGCCAATACAACTACTTTCTATTATTTACAATTATAAATTGTATGAAAACTCTTGTTCATTTTATTTTTAACATTATTATATCCTCTGTCATATTTTATTTATTTTTGTTACATCAGTTATGTTGACATCAAAGTGACGTCCCTGTAATTGACTGTAATTTTGTTTTTGCTGTAATAAAAAAATAAAAGAGTACATCAAATTTCCTATTACGTTCACTGGCTTCGAGGACCACTTCCTGGATTAACCAAAATTACAATGAAAAAATACAAAATAATGATACAATTGATGACACATTGATTTCATTTTGTTAACTTTGAACTGTTAGTAAATGAATCAATACTTGAACACTATAAGAACTGCAATTTTAATAGCCTTTATAAAGCACGAACAAAGACTTTATTCAAAATGAACAAATAATGTATTAACAATGACTCAGGCTTAGTAACTACTTAATAATTATCACCAACCCCAAAATGTAAGTAGTAATTGAGGCTAATGGAGTGGTGACTTAGACCCAAGCTTTGACATACTGTCACTATTAGAACTATGGAACTAAATGACAACTAGAAAACTATTCAAATTAACTAAATGCTGACCTGACAACATGTTCTGTGTTTTGCAACAACACACTTCATCCAAGTCAAATTTCTTTTTGGATCATAAATAATTGACTTTAGATTAGTAACGGATTAGCTAACTTAATTACTGTAGATTTCTAAATTGACTGTAATACATGCAATGAGGCAATTATTCAACTCGGAGACAGCCGTTGTTGGCACTACCATTTCATGCGTCATCATCTCTGCTGGCCGGCCACTAAAACTGCATTATGTTTCTAAAAATAAACACTTTTTGAGTCGATATTTTTGGCTCCTGCTCTGTTTTGCTTTGGGTGGCGCCCGGTTTAGGATGCACCTCACGTCCCAAGCCACCGCGGCCACTTTCTCATTCTGTCCACAGCTCCCGGCCGACGGAAATGATGACAAATGGCCCGGCGTTTTTATAGCTGTATTTGCGTCTCATTTCTCAGTTTTTGTTCATTGCATCGAGAAAAAAATAAAGAGAGGAGATTGAACTTTTCCATTTTTACACATGACTCAGCTGCTGCGTTGTGTGGTTTGCCCTTTTGTGAGGTGCGTGTTCCTGGTGTATGTCTACCATTTGTACACAATAAAAAGGCAAACACATTTTCTATGCGGAGTGTAATTCGGATTGTTAGGGAGGTCACTGGCACATGCAGAATGACAGCAATGTTTACTAATGTGCATGGGCAAAATCAATCATGAAATAGAGCAAATATCAAAAAAGGTAGTTTACAAAATCAGTTTTATTTTTTAGCATAAATAATTTTACCGGCATCCGCGGAAACACCCACTAAAGGATGGTTGTAACACTTCTAAAGGGGCTGTACCCAATTATTTTAATGTAATGAAAAATCATTTGTTTTGCCCCAGTACAGGTATATTGTAAAAGCAGCTCTAAGGGCCTAAAACCCCCCAAGGACGCTTAGAGGGAGGTTAGTAGAGCTGGTGGAGGGAGAAGGGAGATGATGGGTCGAGGAAGGGGTTTGGACGCGGGTCGAAGGAGAGGCCCACACCAAGAGGCCCATACCAATCCTAAAAATGTACAATATTTGGGAAAATTAAACCCTAATATAAAAGTTCAGAAGCGTGCGCAACAAGATACATATCGATGCTTGAATCTGCGCACCATGCGCGCCTGGGGCATGTTTGCGGCGCTCGTGCTGCGTGCACAGCTCCCAGATGGCGGGAGACGTCAGAGGCGAGAAAGGGGTCAACACAGGTAAGGGACCCACCTTTTAAAGGCTCAGGTCCCAAGCCATTGGCTGGCAGTGATTGCAAAGGCCTGCTGCCACACTAGTGCCGAACTTTAAGTTGATTTTTTGAGGATAATGCAATCACTGCGTTTACATGAACGTCAGGAAAATCCTAATCTAGTAAATTACCTAGTCCAATTTAAATTGATTGTCCAAGGTGCATGTAAACCTGTGCACGTTGATTGAGTTGCTGTGGCTCAATTCTCCCAGGTGCAAATGGTCCCGATCTCTTCCAGTCCGTATTCAAATGTCATGTACATGATCAAATGGACTGCAGCTAGACAAACGTAGTAATTCAAAGAGCTTTACACAACAGGAAAACATGCGTTCAAATCAGAATACAAACAGTTCAATGATTGTATGCAAATTTTGCACTGGCCGCCCACATTTTGAAAGCGCCGCCTGGCCGCCTCAGACCTGTGTTGTGTCCTATTGCAGTTCAGGTTAAGAGAATGGCTTTGGTGTATTTACTTCACAAAGTCCAAAAACTGAGGTGATTGGCTCGGTGGCTTGCCTGGGTCCCGCCGATACTTCAGAGGTGAGCTGAGTTTAGTGAATATCAGTATTTGCTCCAAGAGCTGCGTCTGGCAGATTTTTTTATAGGTCCTTCTTCCGGGTAGTGCGTACGTATGTCACTGGAGCGTAATCGCTGATTGGGTGCTGCGCCGCGTCTGCCGCAAAAATTGTCAGCTTTGTCCAACTTTTCTGGACGCCGCACGCCCAGAGGGGGCCAGAGAGACCAGAGGGGCGCGTCCGACACCCAAAACGCAAGGATTCGCGTAGCAAAAACGCAGGATTCGCAGGTTGCGCGTCCACATAGACTTCGAATCTAAACTGGCCGCTTTTCCGCCGCGGCCTGAACACGGCTTTACATTTTCAGAAAGACTATTCCAGATGTTGGCAGATTCCCCTTGTTTAGTCCTGTCTCTGGCACCAGCAGGAGGCCGATCCTCCTTTCGCTTCCTCGGCACCATCATCACGCAGGACCTCAAGTGGGACGCATGCGAGCACACCATCAGCTCCCTCATCAAGAAGGCCCGGCAGAGGATGTACTTCCTGCATCAGCTGAGGAAACAACGACCATCATCATTGAGTCCATCCTCTAGTCCTCCATCACAGTGTGGTATGCTGCAGCCACAGCCAGGGACAGAGACAGAGACAGAGACAAATACTACAGCACGCTGTCCGCCGCTCTGCTGAGGAAGTGATCGGCTGCAGACTTCCATCTCTCCAGGACCTGTTTGGATCACAGCAGACCCTTCTCAACCAGGACATGGACTATTTGAGCCACTTCCCTCAGGCAGGAGGCTACACACCATCCGGACCAGAACCTCCTGCCAAAAGAACTGTTTTCAATGCTTAACGCCAGCCACTTTAACAATAATTCAAATCAACAACTCTTCATTGAGGGTGCACGGTGGCAGAGCGGTTAGAGCTCTCGCCTCCCAAGAAGGAAATCATGGGTTCGATTCCTGGGCGAACATTACATTACATGATTTCTCTGGGTGGAGTCTGCATGTCCTCCCCGTGTTACCGTGGGTTCTCTCCGGGTTCTCCGGCTTCCTCCCACCGTCCAAAGACAGGCATGTGTTAGCTCAATTGGCAACTGTAAATTGGCCCTAGTGAATGAGAGTGAGAGTGAATGATTGTCTGTGTGTCTATGTCTCTGTGTTAGCCCTGCGATGAGTTGGCCACTGTCCAGGGTGTACCCCGCCTAAGGCCCAAAGGCACTGGGATAGGCTCCAGTCACCCGTGACCCCTAACGGGAACAAGTGGTAGAAAATTTCTGTAAATTTAAAATGTAAATGTTATGTATATACTCTGACTAAGTATATTTATATTGTTATAGTTCTTTTTAAATTTTATACATATTTTATTTGATATATTTTGCTATTGTTATTATTATTCATTGTAGTATGATGCACCTTAACACTGAAGCAAGTTCCTAGTATGTGAATTGTATTCACTGAGAATGTCAATAAACCTTTTTCTGTTTCTGATGTCCATGTTTAGTCCTGGAGAAAGTTATTTTTCGTCGACAAAGCGATACTGTTGGATGCAGTGACAGAGTGAATCCACTGGTCCATATTCACCTGCCGTCAGTGAGTTTTGATAGGACACATTATTGCTGCGTATTAACTGACCTAACGGCAGCATAGAGGTTGAACAGAAGGGGTCCCAGGATTGACCCTTGGGGCAGATCATGCCAGGGAAAAACAGTAGTCATGTAATATTTGTGACAAAAGCGATAAAAAAGTATCTCCTTCCTTTCTCTGATTAAATAGAACACAATTTGATTAATCAGTCAATCAATCAATCAATCTGAATGTATTTATAAAGCAGAACAGCCAAAAAGTGTTTTACATAAAAAATAAATCATACAAAAACTAGGTGTCAAATTCCAGTCTGAATAGATAAGTCTTCAGCTGGGTTTTGAAGGTAGAAAGTTCTGTTATGGCCGTAGATTTTAGGAAAAAGTGATCATAACTTTGGGCCAAAAGCAGCAAAGGAATGGGCCCAGTAACTATCAGTGCTGTTGTCGATTGGTGGCAAGTGGCAAATATCTTTAAAAGAAAAGTTTTGTATGCTTATTATGACGCTTTAAATGTTGAAGTCAAAATTCTATATTAATTATTCTTGAACAAAATACAAAGTGACACCCAAAGACCCAAAACGTTTTTTTGCATTTTGTTTTTAATAACACTAAACTAAATTAAACTAAATATAGATCTGGATTGGTCATTTTTGAGAGTGTGTACGCACACTACAACAAAATTGGGAATTAACACATAATTAATCCAGGACTAGAACCAGCCCAAACCAAATGAACTAACATTGAATACGTTTTCAGTTCTGCTCACTGGAGAATCTGTTTTCTCAGTATAAATGAACCTTGTCATCAATGAAAGCAGAACATAACCACATCAGATTGACAAACTCCAACAGAGAAACAATCTTGACCTCTCAGACATGTTCTGGTAATGGAAAAATCTACTCTTATGTCCTCTCTAATTGTTCTAATCTGCCCTATCCTCTTGCCTTGTCCGTCTATGTGCATGTGCGAGAATATCAGATGCAGGTTCACTTTCCTGCACTCATTTTCCACTTGTTACTGTGAGCCATCATGCACACAGATATGGAGAGGGGGAGCTGAGGCCCACAGTGTAAGGTTACCCGGGGGAGAGGGTCTGTGGCCGGAAGGACTGAAGGTTCTGAAGCTGTAATCCTGTTCACTGCTGATCACCTCATCAGCCTGCTCTGGTAAACAATACTGTAATAATAATAATAATGCATACTACTTATGTATATAGTGCTTTTCGGGACACTTCGTGAAGCCACAGCTGTCCTGTGGCAGACTGATGGAAGCGAGGCTGTCAATCTGTGCAATAGTTAATAGTCCAGCGACATCGCTGCTAGCTTTGGGATCACCAAACCCCAAACTTGCTCTGCAAAATTGGGCATTTACATTTCATGTTTCTGGACAGACTCTGCACACCTGACTGGGCCACAGGTGCGTAGGAGCAAAGGCACTAGTAAATGAATGAAGAGTGAGACATTGTCTAGGAGTTTTTCTTAGGTATTTACATTTCAACCAGAAGAGAAAAATGTGAAACAAGATCTAAGCATCAGCTGTTTCCTGTCCATAGAAAAGCGACTGACTTTCAGACGACAAAGCGTTCAAAACAATCAGAGCCTTACACTTCTAGTTTAGAAAAGAAAAAAAAAAAAAACGCAGAAAGCTAAAGATAAAGTACATAGGAAGTAGTTTCACCAAACCGTAATGATCGTCTTTTGCCCTCTCTCTTTTTATATTTCAAGAACGTTTCAAACTGAATTAACCGCAGGGTTTTGTGGGCAGTGTCAGGAATTTGCAGAAAAATGGATGAGACTGTTGCAGCTTAACTTTACAGCTTTACGAGCAGTGAGTAATTGTCTTTGTTTTATTTTCCGTGTTTATAACCTGCGTTTCTGTGTCCGCTCCGCTTTATGGGCTGTTGCAGTAGCGGTGGGTGATGTTTTATGGTTATGACACCACAAGAAAACAAAAGCAAAAATAAATAAATAACAACAACAAAAAATATACCATCACGTGAGTTTTTTCTTTTCTTCCAACCTGTTACAGATAATAATGACATTCTTACACTGGTTTTTACGTGCAGTAATAAACTCACAGCTTCTGTAATCTGATCTCTTTTATTTTGACTTCATATATTAATCATGAAAACAATGCGTGCTGTCAGTAAGTCACTTTGGCATGTGATGACTGTTCTTTTACTTTCAAGTGCACATTATTTGTTTCACCTTAAAATAGTTTTGTAACACACAACCTCTGCAGTCACTTTTCACCTGAACAACTTGTGTGAGACCTTTTGCAGGCAGTCTGACCTCTGACCCCAAAGTGGTTCAGGGGTCACCCAGCTGTGGATAAGAGTGATGGGTGAAATTATCTTTAGTTCCTTTCTTTAGTTTACCATAGTGTAGTGTTAAAAGTATCATAATACATCCAGTTATTTTATCATCATTCTTTCGTTCATCTTCTACCGCTTGTTCCCATTAGGGGTCGCAGGGGGCTGGAGCCTATCCCAGTGACTTTGGGCTACGGGCGGGGTACACATTGGACAGGGGCCAGCTCATCGCAGGGTTAACACAGACAGAGACGCACAGACAACCATTCACTCTCACATTCACTCATTAGGGCCGATTTTTTTTTAGAGTTGCCAATTTACCCAACACATGCATGTCTTTTGAACCCGGAGAGAACTCACAGTGACACGGGGAGGACATGCAGACTCCTGTTTATCATCATCATTGTGTCAAAATGTTCCAAAGCCAATGCCAAAGTGTAGATTACATTACAGGAAATGACAAGAATTTTGTTTATCATCATTGTGTCAAAATTCTTGTCATTTCCTGTAATGTAATCTACAATGTGGAAATGGCTTTGGAATCTAATAGTTTTCTGCAAAACAGGTTGAGTAATGCAGGTGCACACACTTCCTTGTTCAACTAACTGCACAGGCACTGCTCCTCATGCTCATGCTCTTATCATAAACTCAGGTTTGCCTTTGTGCCCATTGGTTGCCCAACATGAATTTCTCCATAAGGAAACAGGAAAACTAATCTAATCTGTACTCGCAGACGGTAAATCATAAGGCTCCTCTGCCCGGCCAGTGGAGCGCAACCAAACCTGAACAAACTTCAGTGACAAAGGCTGGAGGAGTGATCAGACATATAACCGTGGTGATATCATGTGACCCCCCTCAGCCACAACCAGGAAGTACAAATAACACTGCAGCATTACACAAGGGCCGTGTTACTGGGATGAGCTAACATACTTTATATAGACAAATACAGATTATTGATGAAATACAATCTGAAAGAAAAGGGATTATGGGAAACATTATACCACTGAGGTCATAACACAGTAAATTAAATTGCAGTTCATTTTTGAGAATTAAATGATGATTCCAGTTCCATTTATCATAAAAACTTCCTTTAGAATAAATGTCAGGTTGATTTATGCACCACATTATAGATTGGGATGGATTTTACATCCTGGGAACAGAGGACAACAAACATCGTAGCTGGATTAAGGACGCAATTGAAATAAGGAAACAGGACCATAAACCGGGACAAGGGAGCCTTTTTACTCTCACACACCTGGGATATCATCCTGAAAAAGACAGACTGCAGATGGCGCTGTCATCCTGCCTGTATTGGTAGAAAGATACCGCCAGAATCTGTGTAAATCAGATGATGACATGTCACAGCAACATCACGTGACACTCTGAAGAAGAGCAGTCGAAACTGTCAGGTAAACAAAGTCTGGTCTGAAAAAACCAAGAACCAATACCACAAACTAAGTCCTGCATTCATCAATTACAAGTACTGAACACAGTGTACGGCAAGGATGCATTCGGGATGTCTGGGAAATAACAGTTATTAAATGCAACAACGCGTATTTTAATAAAAAAATATGGTTATATTGCTAAAGATTTAATTTAAAAGTAAAAAAAAAAAGGAGCTGCTCACAACTCCTCCAATTGAATGCATCATCAGAGGCCAAGGTTTAATACCACTGCCCATAGGTAGGTGTCTTGACCAAGAGCACTGCAACAATATGTCGTCTATAGGACACATCTATGGGTTTGGGAAGGATGGACATTTCTCATAATTGCCAAAGCAATTAACAATTCAAAATGGCCAGATGTCCTCAAAAATATTTCTTATGAACAGGAAGAGAAAATTCTTCAATATTCAATACACTATAAATGCATGTCTTGTATTGGTGACTCCAATTGTAGTATTTCTGTGCAAATACTATATTCCTTTCCCAATGTAACACAACACTTTTACCTGGCATATGGTACATTTTACCTCCAGAATCCTTTTAAATATCACATTTCACAGCTATTCAAATTTTCCTCCTGATTCTTCATGTTAAGTGTGTGCTCATAGAATACAGTTATACATGCACAGTGCGCAGTGGCCAAGCTTGAGTTTTCCCATGCATCGTAAACTGCCCCTGAGCCTGACGACGGCCATATAGGTCATAAAGGGAGTGAGGGACTGACCTGTGTGCCAGAGAGCTGTGCTATATTAAACACATATAAGCTAGCCCGTGTGGTTAGCTAGCATGTGGCGAGTGCGGTGCGGATCAGGCAGGGGCGTCCGTCAGGGCACATAAGGGCGGATCAGGCAGTACATCAGGGCACTGTACTGGTGCTCCTGACATTTTGTTTGAGACATTATGAGGAGGGAGTATCAGGAAGATTGTTTTCTATTGTAGTCAGCCCCAGTGTGTGTGTGCGTGTGCGTGTGTGCGTGTGTGCGTGAGCGTGTGAGTACATTAATGAAACAAGTGGAGGAAAGGCCAAGATGTTGTTGTAGTTGTTGTGTTATTTTTAATGGCGGTTGCAGTCCAACCGAAAAGGTGCATTTACTGCCACCTACTGTAGTTGTATGTCTTCAAAGTACGCTATACCTTTAAAAAAAAAAGAAAAAAAAAAGTGAAAAGAGGAGAAGAGCAATAGGAGAAGACTTTTAAACTACTTCTATTATTCCAAAGTATACATTCCACTGGTATGCTAATTAACATTCAGCAGAAATTTACGGCGAAAATAAATTATGAAATTCACAATTCCTATAAAGAGGCTGCACCTAAAATGTGTTTTTCTCCAGTACAGTATGTGTATGCTGTTAGCATGCAAGTTGTTGTTAGCTTGACCATGACAGCAAAACTTTTTTAAACTCTAAAAGCTATCAAGTCACAAATGATTTGTTATTAGCTGCTGACGATGGACTGGTCTCAATCCTGGTTCTATTGGACCTCAGTGCAGCGTTCGACACCATCGACCACAACATTCTACTACAGGTCAGAATCTGATGCAGGTGTCAGAGGGACAGCACTCAGCTGGTTTAAATCCTACCTATCGGATAGGTACCAGTTTGTTAATGTAAACCAGAGCTCCTCACCCTGTTCTAAAGTAACCTACGGTGTGCCACAGGGTTCAGTTCTCGGTCCAATTCTGTTTACTCTTTATATGCTGCCGTTAGGTAACATTATCAGAAAGCATAGCATTAACTTCCACTGCTATGCAGATGACACACAGCTGTATTTATCAATGAAACCTGATCAGACCGATCACGCAGAACAGACTTGGTGCTTGTGTGAAGGATATAAAAACCCTGGATGACACTTAATTATCTGATTCTTAACCCTGAAAAAAAACCGAGGTCATCTTACTAAACCCTGGTCATCTACGAGACGCTTTATCTGAGCAGATAGTCACACTGGACAATGTCAGTGTAGCCTCCAGGTCCACTGTAAGAAACCTTGGAGTCTTATTTGACCAAGAGCTCTCATTCAAAGCACACATAAATCAAGCCTGTAAAGCAGCCTATTTCCATCTGACGTAACTATAGCCAAAATCAGAAAAATCTTGCCTAAAAGCGATGCTGAAAAACTTGTCCATGCCTTTGTAACATCTAGATTAGACTACTGTAACTCCCTGCTTGTAGCGTCCCTAAAAGCAGCCATAAAAAGCTTTCAACTGGTTCAAAATGCAGCAGCAAGATTACTAACAGGAACTAAAAAGAAGAGAGCACATTAACGCCGGTGCTCGAGTCTCTTCACTGGCTCCCTGTGGAGTTTAAAATCAAATTCAAAATCCTCCTCCTCACTTTCAAAAGCCATAAATGACCTGGCCCCATCCTACCTCAAAGAGGCTATAGTACCCTTTTCATCCAAACAGAGCACTTCGCTCTCAAAAATGCTGGACTTCTGGTGGTCAGCCAAGAGTCTCTAAAAAGCACAGTAGGAGTCTAGAGCGGGTTTAGCTACCAAGCTTCTGTGTTATGGAATCAGCTTCCTGTCCATGTTAAAGAGGCCGACACAGTCTCTTCATTTATGACCAGGGCTTAAAGCGCTCCTTGTTCCTAGGAGCAACCTATTTACTGGGCGGAAGTATGGCAGCTTGAGCACTATCCTCTGTTTCCGACTACTTCTCTTCAAACAATATTTAATATTCATTTCACTGGCATTTGTTTCATCGCTTTTCCTTCTTTTCTCCCACTCCCCGACAAGTGAGTGAGCAGCGCACATCGAAACGAACCTTTGTGGAGCTAGCATGCTCCTCAGCTGCCTGGAGAAACGTTCTGCCTGGAGAAACCGTCCTACTCCATATTTGAACGGATCTTCACTTAGCCTCGAAAGAATTGGTTCTCCTCCTGAGTGGGTCTTTGCATTCTCCACCGTTATTATCTGCAAATTTGAGCGAAAAGAGAGGCATACCTTTGGATTCTGAAAACATCCAGTTTGAATTTTTTGGAAAAATAAGAACAGAATTATGGAAGAAATAACTTCCCTTTTTTAATAACAATTTGAAAAATAATTATAGAAAGGTCCAATACAAAAATGTGGTTTGAGGACATTATTATTATCATTCCAAAATCATAATCTATTTAAATTTTCACTATGAATTACATCCATCAATGCACATATGTTTATGATTGTTGGGTAGTGAAGAAGCATTGGCCCTTTAGAATTCAACAGAACAACTCAGCATCTTGAGACAATTGCACAACCATGGGGGCTTTTTTTCATCAGATCTAGTTTTACAGTGGAACTGAGCACAGGGTTGAGTCACCATAGCTTAACTTTAGATTCGAGATTTACTTCAAAGGTGATTTTCTTTCATATTAATATTTGCATAACAGTATCAATACCCTAATGTGTACAGAGTCAGTATTAGTATATTGATCGATCGAAGTGTCTATTCTTTGGTATTGATACCCCGATCCCTAAAGTTCATTCAGAAGTATCCATGACTCTTTTGTTTCTCTTTGTATCTCTATGGGCATTTTTAACTTTTGATCCTGTCATTCATTCATTCATTTTCTACCGCTTGTTCCCATTAGGGATCTCGCGGGTGACTGGAGCCTATCCCAGTGCCTTTGGGCCTTAGGCGGGGTACATCGATCCGGTCATGTCTTTGGGAAATTCAAAGAAAAGCTGAATGAAAAGTCCAAGGAAATATTTATTGATTGATTGTTTGTCAATGTATTTATTTGGGAAAAGTCCAACCCCAAGCCTTTTCTCGGACCCTCCTCACAGGCGGGCTAGCCCGTAGCTTAAGGTAATCTTTTGTTCTCCAGGATCAATTCTATTTCACTGTGTGCCAGCTGGCTCCTCTCCAAGACCTAAGGAGAGAGCCCACGTAGAGACACACAGGAAGCAGGCATCCTTATACTGACACCTGATCAAACAAATGCTATAGAATGTCTACTATACTGTGTGGAACATGCTAATTCTCCATTTGGCTGGTGTAAGAGGAGATAAGGCAACCCCAATAGCATGAAATTGTTGTGTACGTTGGAACAATACCGTAGTATTTACATTAACTGAAAATAAATAACGGCCCACGCAAAACAGCTAATGTAATGTAACAGCTTGTTTGCAATCAATGGAAACGTAACAGCTTGTTTGCAATCAATGGAAGGTAGATCAAGTAGCGGAAAAATGCGTTTTAATATATGCACCTTAGTGAATGATATAATCGTTTGCATCTGCATACGAAGTTTGCACAAGATTACATTTAGGATTCTATGATATCCTGGTCCTCTATGTGTGCATTTGCGCTTGCAGGCCATTTGCACCCGAATCTGAATCTTGAGCTTCGCCCACTTAGTCCCTTCTCTCACTCTAATGTTGCACCATATGACAGAGGAAACAGCTGTCTGGGATAGTCGCTGTTGTGGCGTCCGCGTGGTTTTCAATCCCACAATGCACACAATTGGACAAAATGGGACTTCTTGAATGAAAGTGATGAGGAGTTTGAAACCTCAGTATGATTATTATTATATATTTTTTTAATATAGAATTGATACTATTCTATGTCAGTATCAATATGGTGGTATCAGTCTGCTTGTCGTAAGTACAAAGGGAGATTTCTTGATAGAGAAGAAATATAAAAGTCAGGTACAGGGCCTAAACTGTTTTATCACTTGTATCTTGTTTTATCGATTTCAGTTGTTTTCAGTACATATAATACTTCTATATACTGTACATCTAATGTAAACTATTCAATTTTCCATCCCTCAGTGAATACATAACCTTCTTATCTTTTTAACTCTCTCATGTCCCCTGTCCTGTGACTATTCAAGCGTGTGACTACTGTTTGTCTTTGCACAGATATTGGCTAGAGAATAGAGCGTTTCCATCCTCCTTCACAAACGTTCATAGAGTGTAATGGTCCATGTCTCCTGTGCACAATGTGTCCCCCGGCTCAGGCTGGAGAACATCTTTCCTTTGTCCACGTCTGGGCTGGACACTGTCCGCATACAAAACACATACACACTTGTCCAAGAACAGCGTGGGAAATGTCCGCCAGAAGACGTACTGGACTCAGTGTCACATCATTTATGGTAAGTGTACTTAAAGGATTCATTTTAAGCACACTTTTTGGAGCAGTAAACTATGTGGTTCAACCGTGTAAAGCTGGAATAAAGTTAGAGCTCTCAAGAGCTAAAATGCTTTATTCTACCAGGTGATGTCATGAGGTGATGGCCATCTTCTCCTTCTCTTTTTGAGTTCAGAATCAGAATCAGAATCAGAAAAAGGTTTATTGCCATTGTCAGCCAAGATTCACAAACTAGGAACTTTCTTCGGTGAAAAGGTGCAACATGAAACAACAATATAATAGCAAAATATAAGAAAAATAATAAGGCATGGATTTTAAAAATTGGGTTGTCTAAATAATAAAAAATTGAAAAAAATATATGTACGTAATCATTCATACGTAAAGTAGTCATTGCCTTCAGTACAAATGAAGTCTTTCTAATGCAGCTAAAGTTTTAACCTAATTCAAAGTACATCACTGTGCCCTAAGCAGCAACCAAGCAAAAAGAAAAGTTCACGGTTTGAGCTTGTTTACTATTACAGTATGTTGGGCTAAAACATGGGCATGAAGTAGCAATACATATTTTACAAATGACATGTTAGATTTACAACACATTTCCCAGAAAACATACTGAACAGATTATATTTAAGATTTGACTAAAAATGCTGCCTATTTGGCCCCAGTTTGGACATGAGCAGCAGATGTGACATAGACTTAGGTATTTTCCACAGCTGTTACCCAACAAAAAATATTGTAAACATGAGCCAAAATCCATATAAACTACGTAATAGTTAAGATTTGATAAATAATAATACCTGATACCACCTTTATTCTGTTAAATGTTAGAAAATTGTGTCAGTTGAATGTGTAAATTGCCTCTACATTTTGAATAGAATGTCGCTTATGACATTGATGACATAGATAGAGGGAGAATTGTTCAACTTCAAATTTTATTTTTCAAAATTTTCTTCTCAAACTTCTAAATAAATATTTACTACAGGTTCTATCCCTCCAAACAAAGTAACATTAGAACCTGTCATATGTACGTGAATACATTTTCTCTCCACCACTCACTATCTACTTCTCACTAGGGTTCGGGTTAGGCTTGTATACTAGTACTAAACTACTATATACTACTTACTACTATACTACTAATACTACTACTTACTTACACTTACTACTACTACTACTACTACTACTACTACTACTACTACTACTACTACTACTACTACTACTACTACTACTACAACAAATAATACTACTACTACTACTACTACAACAAATAATACTACTACTACTACTACTACTACTACAACAAATACTACTACTACTACTACTACTACTACTACTACTACTACTACCACTACATTAAATTCCCCATGTCCTTCCCTCATTTGGCTGGATTTCCCCATACTTGGCTTAATGACCCTCACCCTATCCTGGATGGCCCCTCCTGTTCTGCTGTTAGTCCTGGACACATCTACAACCTGTCTGTCCTGGTTTAGACCTGGTTCAGTCCAGGTTCATTCCTGGACACATCTGCAACCTGTTTCCTGCTTGTTTTTTTTGTAGTTTTTCTCTTGTCGAGAAGGAATGTCGAAGGACAGGGGAGAGGGGACGCAGTGGGACAGTTATCCATTTCCTTGTTTCCTGTGAATTAGACACATCTGCATATCTTTTATTGACCAATGACTGTTTCAGAGTTAGATTTTCTAACTTTCTTTTGGTTGAATCAAGAATTTTGTCTAGCCCTGTGAGGTGACTGCTTTTCTTACATCACCCAAAGACCACACTAAGCTCATAGTCATGGGCCTGCTGCCGCCGGCCTGTTTAAAGTAATGAGAGCCCATATCTTTCCCTGGCATATTTTCACCTGCGCAGTACTGCCTATGGGGTTTTTGGTCCAGAACTGCAGCTACTGCTGTTGTGGTAATGACCTCTGACGCAAGTGTGTTGTGTACGAAGGTGTGAATGTTCATTTGTTTTATAATTCCTCGGTCCCACAGTGTCCCTACTCGGGCAATGATGCAAGCACTTTCTTTTATGCACAGGGTGAGAGAAACGGTGTCAACTCCAAATCCGCTAATATCATCAGGTTTGTTATGTGTTGTGCTTTACTGTTTGGTTGCCTGGTCACAACTGCAAACAGCACTCAGTTTTTCATTTTTACCTGGAATCTGCTGCTTGAACACTTGTGGTTTGTAGACAACTGTTGTGAGCTGGATCTGCCGAGTGGCTGAGCATTGCTTTAGTGAGAGGAGTGTGGTGACCCAAAAGGAGCTTGAAGACCCAAGAGGAGCTTGGAGTAGAGCCGCTGCTGCTCCCGACATCACAATAATTCAGAATTTAAAATAATACCCTGTGTACTACTTCATGATTGGGTGATGATGCAACCCCAGCTCTCATTGCTTCTACCTGTGCGGCTCTCCTGCTGTTGTTGTGTCAGTGTGCCCTCAGACCTGTCCTAGCAGATTGGTGCGGGGGGGAGGAGACGGGTGTTGAGGGGTGCAGACCGGAGCAGGACG
Organism: Chaenogobius annularis; assembly: GCA_015082035.1. Classification (NCBI taxonomy): domain Eukaryota; kingdom Metazoa; phylum Chordata; class Actinopteri; order Gobiiformes; family Gobiidae; genus Chaenogobius; species Chaenogobius annularis. Next base: position 2,642,343 of record BJKM01000020.1, on the reverse strand, counting down.
ACCCAGGCTGAACCTGATCCTCTGTTTGCAAGGGGAACCAGCAGTGTGTGGAGGACTGTGATGTTATCAGAGAATGTGATCCTGCTGCACTGAGGTCTATGTCCACCACACACACGCTACACAGGCAACACTGTCAGCTGTGATAAATCAAGTTTGTGTAATGAGAGGAGAGGGTTGGACTCCAAAAACAAAATAACATTCCAGAGATCGGTATACAACAGTCAAAGGTTATACAGTTCAATATAAGAAGCTGTAACTGGTTTTCATAGAGGTTGCTACTCTCTCTAAGCATCTAGTCAACAGTGATTAGGTCAAACAAATCTCAGAAAGAAACGATACAATTTTAAGGTGCACCATGTAACTTTTCAGATCCTTTCTCCTTTATGATGTTATCGCTTTGCCTTAAATATACCACAGTATGGCATTACAATGATCTAGCTTGCATTTACTGGTGGTACAATAAATCTGCTTGTCCATGGAGATAGTTAGGTTTCATCCCAAACTGTGAAATATTCTAAGGAAAGCAATGGAGACAAGCTGGTGGCATACTCTCCAGCAGAAAAGGTAAATAGTGCCCCTTTTAACAACACTTATAATCTTTTTAACTTTTAACCATGTTATAGCATTGTCCTCTCATCAAAAACATACCTGTAGTTGTAGTTAGTTTCATTCTTGCTTGTTTCATTAACCTGTTTATGAGGTCCTCTTTCTCACTCACCTTTCCTTGGATTCTGAGGTCAAAGGAAGAAAACCGGAGGTCTCCTGCACTGTTTTATGTACATACATCGCATTCAGTCTAACTGTGCTTACATGCTGGCTTAGCTGTTAAAATAGCTAGATTTAGTTTTTTCAATCGCAATATCAGTCATTCCAGTAGATTGTATACTATGCTAACGCCAGATCCAGTTGCCTGACAATCCAATGCAACTTAATGTGCATTTTTGATAAGTAGGCATCATTTAAAATTCTGTGCCAAATGCCAAAGCAAATGCTCTCAAAAGCCTGTTTAAAATAAAAATACAGACAATGTATAATATGTGTCATTTGAAATAGCTTAATACAATAGATGATATTTTTCATTTGAATGACTAACAATTTACAGACATAGGCCTTGTTGTTGTCCCTTGCACATATCAAATCCACTTGGCAGAGCTGACTGTAGATAACCCAGGAAATATGGCCATTAGACTTTGTAAGAGGCTTATTTCTCTGGTCTGCTGCTTGGATTGGTCCACTGCCTCAGGATCACATGACCGCTCACCTGCCAGGAAAGGTTAAGAAGGGTTTAGAAATCAAAATAATGATTTCAATTAATGTATTTTTGTTGTTTTGACTATTTAATATTTAAAACTGATTGTTTGCATATTTTATTTCTGATATGTAGTCAGACCAAAGAGTCATTTTGCATCATGGACAAACTCCTGGACTAATACTTGTGTAATTTAGAAAATAGGAGAATATAATGTGGTAACTGTCAAATTTACATCTTAGGAATTTGTATAGTTCTGATTTGAATTATGTACATAGCCATACCAACTTGTCAATGCCCAATCTTGTCAGCTCTTGGAAGCTAAGCAGGGATTGACCTGGTTAGAACTTGGGAGACCACTGGAATGCCAGGTGCCACAGTGGGGTGGTAGTGAATACTATGGCAAAACACTTAACCCATCTCGCTGCAGTGGCTACAATCCAGGACAGTCATTCACATGCACTGTCTTGACCAAATAAAACAAATAATAATGATATGCAGAATATTTTTCTTATAAACTCTCCCAAGACAGACATGTTTAGAAAAGCTCACATTCTGGTACTAATGTGAACGTTGTATCTCATACATTTTAATCAGGCAGCAAAATATCAACTGTAATTTTGACATCTGTAGACCGCAAAGGCAAATGGTGAATGTTTATATGTTTGTTAACATAGAATATATTTAACATTTACACATTTTAAAGCTAATTAATGTTGAATTTGTAGCGCTATCATTTGTATAACTTGTCATCACAATGTTACATTTAAGAAATGTTTATTATGTGGATGTTAGCATGTATGGTAATTTTGAATGTCATTGTTCCAAATAGCACCCTTGTATTTCGGAACCGTATGTTGACTGTTGCTGTGTCCCTGGGCAAGACACCACTCATTTGAGGCTTTAAGACATTTAACTTGACTGGTTGCGATGTGAAGGGAATTTGTCTTCTACCAATCAGCTACCAATTATTAAAAATCAAGTTTTGCTAAGCCACATTTGTGTACCAAAATATTTAAATTGTCACTACACAGATCACAAAATCCAATATTTATTTAAAACATCAAATTCTGGCATTTTATTTTCTCTCTTCTAGTCAAGTGCAGCTGTTTAGTTCAAGTAATCCGAAACACTTTATACTAGCTAAAATGTAAACTAGCACTTTCTTAAATGTCTTTTGTCTTGCTATTGGATACAGAAAGAGAATGGAGTCCAAACAAGCCAGACTAAAAACATCCGAGCTAAAGCTGATTGTGGAAGAGGAGGATCAAGCTGCATAGATATACAGCCAAGGTCTGATAGGGCAACGGAAGTGTTTATCTGCAGCTGGGGTTGTGTAACTTTGGCACAGGCTCCTGTTTTACTACACCGGGAGGAAGTGTTGAACATTTGTGATGCCAGCACAAAGGAAGAAATTCACAGTCAGGAAAGCCTCATCAGGGCATATTTTTATTCTATATGCCTGTGTCCTTTGGCAAAAATGTATGTCTGCAGTCATATAGGTATTAGGATAGTGTGGGAGATTATAACATTACAAAATTTACTTTATATTTTGAGCTTTTTAACATGTTATAACATTGTTCCTTAATCAGAAACATACCTGGAGTTGTATTTAGTTTCATTAATGCTTGTTTGATAAGCCTGTTTATGAGGTTCTCTCGCTCTCTCTCTCTCTCTCTCTCTCTCTCTCTCTCTCTGAGCCTTAGAAAACACTCAGTTTCAAATTTCCCAGATTTGTGATGTCAAAGGTAGAATCATTGACACCCTGAATCATTGGCAGACTTGTTCTTGGAATTTCTGTCATCAAACCACGATCATTACAACTGCGTGCTTACTATTACTTGTCGGACAAGCTAGCTTTTATTTTGTTTTTTCCGGGTAAATACTTTTGCAGTCAGTAGATGGCATGCTAGCTGAAGGCCAATGACAACACAATTTATATTATGTATTCTTCCAATGTATAATTAGAAAAACAAGTAAACAAACCAATTATGTATTTGTTTACAATAAGCATCTTAAATTTTCCTAAATTCCTGGTATTTGGGTTGGCTGAACATAGAGCTTAATAAAGTTCAGACGATAATAATATAGCAAATTATGTAATTTTAGCACATAAAAAGAACAGCTCGGACCATGATGGATTCTAATGAGATTTGTGCATTAAAAATCAGAAAAACAGTTCTTATTGCTTCTTTTCAAAACCTTTTCTTTCTATTTTTTTAATTCTGCACTAATTTGTAGTTATTATATAGCTCTTGGGTTCTATATACATTCAACAAATTACAAGTTCCAACCACAAGTTTCCTGTAAACCCTTTAATCCTTATAGAACATACCAACACCATAAATAGCATACTCGAAACATAACCTTATTTAGCTTATTTCATAACGCATTGGAAAATATAGCCTTTTCTCACCATTAGTACAGAGTTGTATATTTCTGAATGATTACTTCGACGTCAGCGCCGCCGGAAACTTGATTCAGTTCTCTGTGAAACTGGCATGGGAAGGTCGGGGTTAACCACTAACAACCACAGGCTTTCCAATGGTGACCGCGGCGAGCTCTCAGCCACCGCCGCTGCACCAGGAGACGGCCACATGGAGCCAGGACATGGGGCTGTTACTGGGTACAAGCGAGTGGACATTAGTGATGATTGTGTAAGGTAAGCATTGCCAGCATCCAGTAAATGTATTTGAGTAAAATAATCGCATTTCAATTTGCAATAGTAAAGGTGCACCACAGCCATGTTTACACTTTGGAGACGAAAGTTTCTCCACTGTCTTCAGTGAACCGCAGCAGCCCGTTTATGGGGTCCAAAACTAAGAGATACTAGTTTCCAAAGTGGTCTGGCTCTCTTTGGCTCCTGGAACGCTTTAGTTAAGGGGATGCAACACACTACAGCAAGAGGATTGGATAAGAGAGAAGGCAGAAGATGATCATTTCTCACCAAACTCTGACTTGATCATATGATACCGATGCATTACTTAATAAAACAAAGCTAGCGCACGTTAGCAACAACGGTCTCTTGTTTTTCGACACACAGCCCTGGTGTCAAGACCAAAAATATTATAATATTCGTAATGCATCTGACCTTATCAAAACCCAATGCATTAGAGAGAGAGATGGACGTAAAACGCTGTGTAGAGGCGCAGAGAAGTGAAATAAGAGTAAGAAAAGTTGACAATAAACCGTAAATACTTTCCTGTTTCCTCTACTTTTTGACACATCTCACAGCACCACAAACTTGGCATTACTAAATGTGTTTTTTTGTGAACTGCTGTGATCGGCCTCATGACTGAAAAGTATAATTCTGGTTCTAAATTTGATTTAAGACCCCTGCCCTACGATGCAAAGTCCAAAATGTAACTTTTCTGGTGTCCGTCTTACTTTATTACACCAATATTTTTTTTATTATAACTTTATTTTCAATTTAGGTACTGCATATCTACAAAATAATAAAACCTAAAAATGACTTTCAGTCTATTTACTACGGTACTTTCGACCACACACAGTAATTTAGTATGAAAATGTGCTGATTTTCTGGTTTGGTCCTGGTTTGATCCGAGCCCAGATCGGATCCATGCTTGTTTTGGTCTCGTTGTACTTCTGGTTTTGCCCTCGTCTAGTCTAGATTTAGTTCTGGGTTCATCCCAATATTTGTCAGTGAAGTAGGAAGACAGTTGGATGGAGGTCAGGATCAAAAATTTCTGTCGCGATTTTATATATTTTCTGCAGAACAAATCGCGACAAAAACGTAAAATGTCATGTAGATTAGTCTATTATCCTGTTATAGTTACCCGTCCAGAAAGTATATTTATTCATGACCACATTTTAACATGGCAATGCTCTTTTGTATTTTGAAACCTTTACCAACACAAGATGGAACAACGATAGATTTTGAAAACGTATACATTTACTCATCTCAATTAAACACCACAGGCCTATAGAATATGAGGTGGCGTTTACAAAAAAGAACTTGGAAGAATCTCAAGAGAAAATTGCTGTCCGCCTACTTGTCCTTTTGTGTCTCCGTTTGACAGAGCTGGGAAAGAGAGAAAGAGGGAGAAGCATGTGTGAGAGTTCTGTTCAACCTCATAATGGGAGCAGACCAGCTTATGTTCTCTGACAGGGCTGTGTGGGTAACTGCTGCGCCACAATAACATGAAAAAAGAAACAAAAAAAAAACATGGCAACTTTTGTTTAGGCAGGGCGTCCAAGACAGAAACTCCGCTCCAGGATAAGTGCCCAGGTTTGATCGACCAAAACTGGCACGTCGTTTGTCAGAGGAAATCAGTCGAAAGTGCAAGGCAGCAGTTTTGCAAACCGCAGTTCAAAAATGTGTCAGAGAATGTAGATTTATTTTGTATTTTTTCACTTAGTTTGTTGAGTGAAAAAAAAAATCCACTCGGCTATCTAGATTTTGTGTGCGTGTTTTTGTTTTTCCATAAGATCATTGATAGGCTACGTTCGCTCTGCAGGTTGAAACAGATGTTAGCGAATGCGACCCAGGCCACTTCCGTTGGTGGTAGTAAATCAGATTCAAGTCTGATCGTTTGCAAATTGTCTGCAGTGCAAATTATGACACAAGCATGTCACATTTACACACATCTACAGCGCTGAAATGCTAAAAGTGTCAGATTATTTCACTGGAATGAAACACAATTAAAGCGTGGTACGGTAGCTTAGCGGATACAGCAAGAAGGTCCTAGGTTTGACTCCCAGGTGTCGACGGGGATTTTCTGTGTGGAGTTTGCATGTTCTTCCAGTGTCTACGTAGATTTCCTCCCGGTGCTTTGGTTTCCCCTACCACTAAAAGCATGTAAAAAAGTATGCTGGTGCATGAATGAGAGTGGATGTGAGACAAGGCCATGGCTAGAATCCGGCAGGTTCACAGCATGTGTATCATGTACAGTATGTCCATTAACATGCACTTCCCGACCCCCCCCCCAAAAAAAAATAACATAATAACATAAAACCCAAAAAAAAATAACATAATAACATAAAAAAAAAAAAATAAAAAAAAAAAATAAAAATGCCTGCCAGGGCAAGTAAAATTGAATTGGTTTTGGGAAAGAAAGTGTGATGAAGAGGAAATATTATCCTTTGCCAGTAAGGTGAAAGATAAAGATTTTGACAGATGTACAGTAAATTGACAAATATTTAGTCTGTCTCATGTTTTTGTGTTTGTTCTGTCCTCGTCATCATCAGATGTTGGGTTCATCCATGATAACTTATTTCAATCCCATTTTATTTGCCATGTGAACCGCCTCTCCCAAAAAAAATCTGATTTGGAAATAAAATGAAAACCAGCCATAGTTGGTGATAAATTGTTGGATTGCGTTGTGCCCTTTAGTACAGAGAAGACTTCCAAATGTACACTTAAACTACCCAAACGGTCCTGTACTATTTCTGTCGAAACACACCTTTAAAAACCTGCCTCATTTCCTAGTGCGTGTTGCATATTGTGTTGTCATATTCAAAGGCTCTCTTTGTATTTGGACTTTTGGACTTGGACAGCCATTAAGGTGATTTAAGTCCTTCTACTTGGTGACCTTTTGAGGTTCGATGACCAACCCAGTGTATAAGCTACTTTAATATGACTGATGCTAAAACTAACTTAAAAGCATTGAAATGAAATATACAAAAATAGTAATTGTACGTGTATGTTTCTATGTCTGTACTGCCACATCCTTCCCTCGCGCAGTAATAGCTCCTGGATGTCTGTCAGACGTCCCCAGCCTGTGCCAGTTCTCCTGGCCCAACAGGGGGCAGCAGGAGCGGGGACTTTCCCTGAAATTCTAGCCTCTCCAGAGGGTGCATGATTGGCAGCTGGATGACTATCTGTCTGCCTGTCGCGGCCTGAAAGCATTTAGCTCCAACAGGTTGAACTCCTCAAAGGTGACTAAGTGCTTTTAGTGAGTTTTTAACCATGGAAAGATGTGCCCTGATCGTGATCCTTTTGAGTATTTTGTTTTCTATGTCCATGTTCATCCAGAAAAATCTTAGACGTGAGACAGTTTGAGCAGGTGTATTTATTGATGGGGATACAACATCTTAATGTGGTTTAAAGGTGCACTATGTCCCTGGTGTAAGGTTCGCGACCTGCTGGGCTCCATGGAGATGTTTTTGAATCGTTCGGGAAGCTTTTGAATTGTTTGGAAGCATTAAACTTATCTATCCCTATGGAGACAAAACTGTGAGGTGACCTGGCTCACAGTCAGCACGGTAGAGCAGCCGGGTTTGACTCCTGAGCGGCATGGGACCTTTCTGTGCGGAGTTTGCATGTTCTTCCCTATGTTCTGCCTAGGATTTCTCTGGGTGCTGCAGCCTAACAAACAAAAAAAAACATGTGAAAGTAGTTGCTGGTGTATGAATGAGAGTGAATGCAGGGCATAGGCTGGAAATTAGGCCATGGTTGTATAATCTGGCCTTTTTACAACATGTGTATCATGTACAGGCATGTTCATTAACAGGCACTATCCTGATAATATAATATAATATAAATAAAACAACCAACCAAACAAACAGGGATTCACCTTTATGTAATGCAAGATATACAGTAGGGCCAATAAGTATTGGGCAACTTAAAAAATTAGCACATTTTTAAGTTGCCCAATATATACTTATACATGTTTAATGCTATACTGTGGAACATTCTGGGCAATGAATGGAGACAAGCAGGTGATGCTCCCCACACCAGAAATGTTACATAAGCCACGTTTCTACTGGCCCTGATCCCCAGAATGGTTGGAATGGTTCTTTTAAGGGCGGAGTGTGTCTCCGTGCTCAGGGCCTGGCTCTGGGTCCAGAGGAAGAGCTCTGCTACGTGAGCAACTGATGTCAGCCAAACTTAATAAATACATTCTTAACTGTACCTGAATTCAACTTTTTAATCATGAGGCCGATCTCAGCTATTTACACAATATTTAATAGTTTTTTACTTCATGTTTATGGCTTATGTGAGAAGTAGCTAAAGGCAGAGTAAACCAGTAACTACATCCGATTTATTGCCAGCTTTTATTTCACTTTCTTTGGTCTCTTTATGTAATGCATTGGGTTTAGATAATGTCTGATTCAGTATGCACAGAAAATATATGTTTTCAGTCTTGACATGAGGATTGTGCTGCATCGATAGACAAGAAACTGCTGATGCTAACATGTAATTTTTATGGATGGGCAAGCAGACCTGGGTGTTCATCAGTTTAGGTACAGTTTGGCCCAACCTGCAACAATCCAAGATTCCCACACAGGTTTATTCAGCATGGTTTGAGGCTGTGTTATCCTCAGACCTCTAAAAGAAGCTGCTGTCCCTCTGGTTCTAAAAGCTCAAGTTGGAGAACGAAACATATTATTATTTCAATATCGGACTATTAGTGTGTCACACAGTTTGAAAACACTAATGCAGCGTCAAAAACACCCCAACAAGCAGCAGAGTTAGCAATCAAACTTTCACCGACTATTGTGACATTTAATGTATGGTCAATCTCTACAGATATACGAAGGAGATGATAGATGGAATAAAAATAATAACTTAAAGGGAAACTTTGCATTGCTTTTCCACTGGTCCTTCTGCTTATTTCCTATTCCCACCCTTTAAACAATGGTACTGAGTCACAGGATGTCTCGACCTGTCTGCACTTAAATCTGGGGGATCAGAGGTGGGCGAAAGTGCCTTTGCCCACACCATTCTTCATCCCAAGTCTCAGCGCACATCACAAACTTTTCCTACCAATTATCCACTGCTGCCTGACAGCTTCAGAGTCTTCTCAGTCCTGAGGTAACTGATCCTGATCTGTTTTTGTGAAAATCGCAGCGTGGAAATGAACCAGGAAGAGATGGTCCAAGATTTTCCTGAACTAAACAGGTAGAAAGTGTCTCTCCTAATCGTCGACCTTTCTGTGATGCGTGATGGAACAGCTGACGCAGGTTGGCACGGTGAGGCTGTTTAGTGAAGGTGAGTCAGAGGGCTCGCTACTGTCTTCATCCTGATGACATGAGAGAAGAGCTGGAAGTGGGAAAAGTACTGAGCTGGCAGGAACAGTTAGACTCTTGCATCATTAAACGTTCTTATCTAGAAAGGCGTTGATTATTTTATCACTGTAGCGCTAAGAGTAGGCGTACGCACTAGTGTCACTGGGTGCCAGAAAATCTCTGTCCTCTACAGACTTTCAGTTCGAATGCAGTAAGGTCTGGTTTGGGTGCACAGCAAATCATTTCTCCAACAAGATCTCGGCCAATCTGATTACAATTGCGCATGTATAAACTCATATTTTTATTTTAATGATCCTTTTGACTGAGTTTCCCTAAATGTCAGACTAAAATGAACCCCGATGAAATTGAAGCTGTTTCTGAACTCTTTGGAGTGCAAACAAATCGATGGGCTCTTCACTTCACTCTGATGTCTCATTTATTCTTTACAGAGGAAAATCAGATGTTAATACCACTTTTTTGGGGTAAAGTATATGACGTATATAAAAACTGCTGTTGGGAGACAGTACACAGAGTCTTGAAAATCCCCATTTTCGAGCTGAAGCCAATATCCCAATATAAGACATTTTGATACAGGGACATGAATGGTTGGTTGACGTGACTGGAGATAAGTGGTTTAAAGCTATCCCTTTATATGTTTTACATGCCCAGGAGCTTTATAACTCCCTTTTATGGTGGCCAAAATGTAATAGATGCAGGAAAAACTTTAAGGGAACAGATTTTCGTGCTTTGCCAATTGAATCTGCGAAAGGCCGCAGTTTTTGTCAATTTCTTCCCTTTGTCTTTTACTCATAAGCCAATGGTCAAAGGCAATTGCACGCTTATAAGTTGGTGACTCATATGGGGCGACGGAAAGGCCAAACACCGCTATCAAGGGGTTAGCACTTACAATCAATTGAATACATATATATTTTTTAGGAAGTATTATCCCATGAACGTAGACCTTCGCTTCAGACTTGCTAAAGGTTATGTCCTTACATGGCCTTCATCCTAAATGTAAAGCGACACCATCAGTTTGTAACGCATGCACTCCCACACACAAAGAATATGAAGAACGACTTGTGTATCGCTCTCTCATTAACACCATTGTTGTTCCCACAGCTTTCTCATGTCCCGGCCCACTCAGTGTAGTCACCCTGGCCTGTCGCCACCCATCTCCCCTCGTTCAAGACCTGCTGTCCCAGAGCGCCGCAACCTGATAGAACCCGCCGCTCGACATCCTCCCAACGGACTCAAATCAGGAAGAAAAAGGGCGTGCTTTCTTTACAATTCTACTTTCACACAGCTTAATCAACTTCCCAAATCCAAAAGTCATCAACCATCAAAGCGCGCTGATGAGTAATCCCATGGGGCCCCCGCGGCACAGGTGATATCACGGAGCTCACGGTCTGTTACGTGTATGCCGTTCCAGATGACGTGCTAACCTGACAGCTAACAACAGCGCACTAGCTAATGTGTCACAGATTAGCTCACGTTGGGTTGATTTATCTGTTAGATCAGAAAGCATCTAGGAGACATTACAGCATACAACAAGATTTTGAAATTGAAAGTGGATCTGGTTCATGTGTGTTTTAAATCTGACATTGACTTTTTTGGGGGTGCTCATATGCGATAAAACAAAGCATTTAGAACGTTGTCCCTAACTAAAATTAATGATTTTGGCTTGTATTGTGTCAGAAAATCAAAATAAATGAATCTACCTAGAATATGTTAAATATGCTAAATTATTCTAGTTTATTACATATTTTGAATTAAAATATAAAGAGCAATTTGGGAGCCTTAAAGGACACATATTATGCATTATATGGACTTTAAAGGGGCTGCACCCAATTTTTTTTCATGCAAAAAAGTCAAATCTGTTTTGCCCCAGCACAAATAGACTATGAAGGCAGCTCTTATGGTGAAAATGTGACTGCAGTTTGCTGTCTGTGTCATATTATGGAACGTTTTATTCTTCGGGATGCAGGAAGTGTGCTGTTTGCATGCTAGTCGTTAGCTTTAATATGACAGTAAAACTTGCTTGTTTCTCAATAACTTGTGAAAAGTGCCAATAAACTCATCAGTGTAGATAATTGGAATACATTAGGTAAGTGAGCAATACACGTGGACTGCTGCAAAAAGTTTAAAATTAACAAGTTCTGTTTTTCACAATTTTAAGACGGCAAAAATCTGCGACAGAACCCTTTAAACACGGTCTTGAGTGACTTAGCCTTGGCAGCTCATGTTTTCATAAAAAATACAAAACTCATACATTTCTTGTATTGTGTTATAGTCTACTGACATTTCATCTAGGCATAGGGAATTATAAATCCCTTAGCAAAGTAAAATCTCGAGGAGTTCCACAGTGAAGGAGGGATCCGACTCCCTTGGACGGACAGGCAGTCGGACCCGCTGCAACCCAAAGATGGAACCTCAAAGTCAATCCTAGGACAAAAAGTTGGTTATTGTAAACTTGTTTTAGTTTGTTCTTGAACATGAGGTGCCAGTAGAGGTACTCTAGAGCATGCTTAAAGGCTGAGAACAATACAATATTTCTCAAAAAAGTCAATTTTGCCCAATATGTGTCCTTTAATGTCTGCTCTTCACCGGGAGCCAATCCAAAAGAGTTTGCGTATGTACTTGGTCATATAAAACCAAATGGATGAATTAACCTGGAAATTGTAGCTCATTGGAAATTTGAACTTTCAATAGGTTGACATTGTAGTCTGTCAAACCAATAATGACAAGAAAAACATCGCTTTAAAACCACCCTCTTTAGCACACCTCGCATGGAAAATACACCATATCCCTGCTGTCACGATGGCTTTCTTATGTGTTCACTTTTGACCTGTGAGTACGGTGAGTTGTGGTGGAAACAGTATCACTCGGCTAACTCTGGTTTAGTTCTGGTCAGAGCGTTGGGGCTGTTACATGAGCTCATGCACTGACAGGCCTTTTAAAACAGCAGCAGTGACCTCAAAGTGTGGCTACGGGCTAATGCCTACTGCGCTAACTGCAGCCTGATCGAGGAGGCTGGGCGGCTCTGTGACATTGGATTTGTTCTGCTACAGGCCGCAATCTCATGGTCTGGGAAATTATAGACTACCAGAACTCTCTACTCCTGCCCTAAAAACATGATTTCCCACACTAACGATGTAAGGGCTTTAAAGAGGTGCAATCAAGGAGCATAAAGTCAGTTTGTTTGTATTTGTTTTACACTTAAAGAACATGTACTTTATCAACCAGGCATTTCCTCATCAGGAATTGTGTTAGAACTTCATCTACTGGCAGTAGATGGAATTACAACCAGGAGACAAACAAATCAAGCTTGCCTCTAACATGGAAATGCAGGTACAAAGGTGTAATGAAGACAGAAATGTCAGTCTGGGAATGATCTAGAGCACATATTATGCAAAATGTACTTTTTAGCCTTTTTTAGACCCATAATATTGTTCTCTCATCAAAAACGTGGAATTGTGTTTAGCTTTGTTCACAATAGTTTGCTGTATCCTGGTTTGAAAGTCCTCCCCCTCTGAGCGTCATAAACACTGAATTTCCCAGATTTGTGATGTCATGGGGTCTTGTACAATGTTCATAAATCATCAACAGACTCGTTCTGAGCATCAAATCTCAAATCACAATTATTACAAGTGCCTGCTAACATTAGCATGTCAGGGCAAGCTAGCCTTTGTTTATCTCACCTATGTAATTCCCTCTGCTGCCATTAGATGGAGCCAAAAGTCGATTCCTACATGGGAAATATTAAAGTGACATAAAGACATTGTTGTTTTGGTAAACAACTTTTTTTTTTTGGTTCTAAAACATACACACATGTTTTAATTATGACACTGTCATTGTGTTGAGACATTTAACATAAACATATAATTTAACTTAGTATATGTTTTTCTACATTTCTACACAAATATGTGTTGAAATTAAGACACTTTGAGTTGTCCTTAATCAGACACATAGTGTGTTAGTTATGTGTTAAAACTTGTGTGTGAAGTGTGTGAATATAATTTACATTTATTAACAATTAAGAAAGGAATTTGAAAATGACAGAAATGACAGTAATTAAAGACATCAGTCCTCAGTGTCCATTGCAGCTGGACAACATCCTGATACATTACTGATGTTGGTATTTAAAGACTGTTCAGATAAGATCACAAGTACAACGTGAGTGTGATCTTTACAAAGTGTCCACAGTTTAACATTGAACAGACGAATGCAGTTTATGAGACGTATCGTGGCGCTGTGCTGGCATGTAGACGTGTGAGAAGGGGCAGATCGAGCGATGTTTCAGGGGATCCCACAAGACTTGTGTTTGTCTAGAAATGGGAAACACAAATCATACACAAATCAACAAGATCTACACTAGGAACTAATCCCGGGTTACACATGGACTGAACCTGGACTAAACTAGAACCACCTCTTGGCTAAATGAATCAGGACATGTGTATCATTCGTTAATACTTTCAGAGTATTCAGAACAAATGTACAAATTACAACTTACCTATGTATGTTGACTTCACCTCTGTATATTTTTAGCACAGTGTGTTCTGTTCCTGGGTTATTAGCAGGATCAGACTTTCCCTGAGCAGTGACACACACAGAGGATTTGAAGGAGTGCACTCGTTTGGACTGGTCATCAGTTATTTCAGAGTTATTTCAGGTCTATTGGGCTCTACTGTGAGCCGCTGGAAATGTTGATTTGTCCATGGATTTAAGGGTGTGTCCGTAGTGTGCGTAGTTATTATTTTTATATAGTGCGCTATTCATAAATTATGATTTGACTGTGAAGTGGACTAAGGACTAAACTAATTATAAATGTTATGGTGTGAATTATTTTAAGGTGGTGTGTAAAAGGGGATAACATTTTTGTGTTTAGAGTAGTTTGTCCAATAAAGTTTCAAAGGAAGAAATTGGACAGTTAAGTCTGCAATTTTAAAGGTAGGACAAAAAAAACTAAAAGTACAAATTTACCATTGTACTTCTCTGGTACTCATTATTCAAAGGCGCCAGCATACATACTTTATTTGTCCAGGGGCAGAGAGAGAGAAGAGGCTATCATTTTGTGCCAAATATCTATTATTATTATTATTATTATTATTATTATTATTATTATTATTATTATTATTATTATTATTATTATTATTATTATTATTATTATTATTATTATTATTATTATCAACACCCATGACCAAGATGCAGTATTCCTATAGAGGGGTGAAGTGTCTTGTCAGGTGAATAGGAAAATGATCATTTTAAAACTTATTTTGTAGTTTACGCACATAAATGTTAGGACAGTGCTCGCCGGTGCAGTTGCGGTTGCTACCACCACGTTGTCGTGGGGTCCATTCCAGCCCTCGACTATTTGCCAAATGTCTCTACCTTCTTCTCTCTCATTTCACACAACTGTCATGTCAAATACAGCCTTCAGGCTGGAAAGATCTTATATAAAAATTAAATAATAAATGTAAGGACAAAATATGACAAGTTTTTCATCATCTAATGTTTTCAGAAAAGTTTACGTTTAAATGTAAAATAGCTAAAATGTCAAAATCTTTGGGATGTATAAAGCTGAAAAATTTGTATAGCCAGGTTTTCTAAATTCTAAATTCTAAATTAGAGCTGAATTTTTTTGGGGTTGAAACTTGAATAAATCAAGCTTAGAATTAGGTATAAACAAATCCTTCGATCCATCAAAAAAGTACTGTTTGGATGTAAGTTGATTAAATAAAATAATGAACCTCTTTAACCTCAGATTGGACAATCTTGAGTGTCTAGGTGAAAGCCAATAAAACGAGAGAGCAAACTGACCCAAAAATCAAAAATAGAAAAATAACATTAGGAGCCCTTTTTTTTTTTACTGGGCATTGTTTAAGAAGTGTTTTGCCAACAGGCAAAACAACAGTGTACAAGGTATGAACTGTACACTCTCTGGTAGTTGGGCAACCGCTTAACACAGAGTGCCTCAGCTTAGCGAAGAACATTATACTCCAGGAAATCAAACGGTGTAAAGAACATTTTAAAAGGCTTTGCAGATGAGCTGGGAGTCATTATAGTTCTCTGGAGATGGCCGTAATTTGTCTAGCGAGTTCTTCTGAGGATACGAGTACGGCATGACATTTATTAATCATCTTTCAAGCAATTTAGCAGAGAATTAAGAAGCCAGTTGATGTCAAGTGTGTCCATAACTCCAGCCAAGACTGACGAAAAACGCCCATAAAGAAAATTTGCAATCAACGGCCAATTTAACCTTCAATACAAGCCTCGAACGTTGACAAGTACAGCATTTACCCACTGTATTCGAAAGTTTGAATGATGGCAATGCGAGGACACACACATAGATTATTTATTTGCCTGCGAGTGCACTTGTCGACAGTTGTGTTGACCTAAAGAAGCCATGTTATGGTAGAAAGAAGAGCTCTGAGCGGCGTACAGCAGCTTGACAGGAGCTGGACAGAGGAAAGAACAGTAGGGAACAAAAACAAACAAATAAAAAAGACAGAGAGACAATGTCCACCAGATGTGTGCTGCTGGGGTCTTCCAATGTGATTTGAGGATTGGACTGATGGGTTGTTTGGGAATTTGGGTGTGTTTTTGTTTAATGTATGCAGTGAGGGAATGAAATAATGCTAGTAGCTGATAACCACGGTTTTTAAGAGAATATATAAAATTATCCTAACCATAACCCTATTCTTAAATTTAACCAAAGCCTAATATTGGGACATTTTCAAACTTGATCTGATTGAAGCAAAAATCGCGTACGCTTTCGGCAAAGTATGTTTCGTTTGTAGCGAGTTGAACCTATCAAACCAGATTCAAACCAAACAAGCGCACATGTGGTCCGTTTGAAACCAGCTGTCTCGGTGTAGTAACTTTTGGAGCACACCTGAGCGCTTCAATTCCAAACGAAAGACTTTCACAAGAAATCGCTCAAAAAAAAAGGAATTTACACGCGCACACTTGAGAAAAAATGATATTTGGAGTTAAACATATCAAACGAATGTTAGCATTAATGAGTGTCGTCATTTTTCGTCCCTGCTCTACCGACCTCCTGGTGAGTGGTGGCGCCTCAGACAGTTCATTTGACTGAAGTTCAACGTGAACATGTACCAGATCGATGATATTATCTGGTGCTGATTTACTTTTGAAGCATGCTCTGGACCAGTAAATGTGAACGAGCCCTTGATCATAACTCTGCTCCTGATCCACACAGAGATCATAACCCAATTAAAAAAAGTATATATATATATATGATATAAATCTATACAAAGTGGATGGCGTCATCACTTTGAATAACCAATTTATTGATTAGAAATACCATTAGCTTAGACAAAGTTTAGTGTTTTTAGCGTCAAAAGAATAATTGCTAGATTAATCAATTAGTAAAATGATCGCTAGTTGCAGCCCCACTGTCCTTTCGGAGCCTACTTTCTCGCATCAATCCTTTCCTCCATCCTCCATCCGCCCTGCGACTTTCACCGGCTTTCACCACCAGCCATTTTCTACAAGTTACATCAAAACACAGGACTTGTATGAAGTAAAAAATATGAAAGTATGATTCATTGCCCATCGCATATGAAAATGTCAAATGTATATATAGTTTACCTGGCACTTTAATAAAAACTTAATATGCCATATTTTGCCAGGAGTTAGCATTGGTACCAGCCCAAAATCATTCTTAGCTCATGGTGACAAATGTCCCGCAGTGGTTCAGTCTAACGAGGGCTTTAATGGAACGATCCATCAGACTTGGAATCAGACTTCTCTACCTCACTGGCACCTCATCATCTGGACTCTTGTTATGGCAGCAGCAGGCCCACGGTTCAAGCACTGCAAAAACTGAGTATCTAGCCTGGTGTAAAATGATTCTGACTATACTACTGCAACAAGATTTGGCCTTCACTCACCGTCTGCACATCCCACATCTAATCTTTGTGTTATCTTGTTTGTGTCCCATCCCCCAATATCCACTGAAAATATCCATCACGTTGACCTCGTGTAATGTACTCAATATGTGTTGTTTATCATTGTATGCCTATCGCTGGAACTGTTTTTCGTTTTCATTCTCTAAGAGTTCAAGTACCCGAGTAGGCGCCACGCTAAAGCGAGGCGCCCCGGTGGCCGGTGCTCTTTATGCATGTCTCTCGTGTCGCATCTGTCATCAAGTCACGTTCCTATGTTGTGAATTTGTTCATTGACAATGGCAATAAATATATCCTGATTCCTGATTCCTGATTCCTGAACTAATCTAGAGTATGATTGACTAGGTTTCTTGTATGAAGTACACTGCTTAACTTTTTTTGTGACATCTCTGATTCCAAGAAATCAATCTTACAAAGGGCTGAATACAATTTCCTTAATCAATAGGCAAAGACTAAACGAGTTATGTACTGAAACAATTAATTCAATATATACCCATACCCCTTAAAGCAACTGTATGGCTGTGGAAAGTCACCGGCATAACTCCATGGAATTAGAACACTTTCTAGGGAGATAGATATGTTTTCTGCCATTCAGTGGAATATTATGGCTAAAGGAACAGACATTTTGATATCATTTTAGGCAAAGCAATCTTGAGACAAGCAAACCTCTTCCAGGAAAGTAACATTTTAACACGTCTAGATGTTCTTTTTTGCAGTGTTGTGGTTGTTCATGTTTGAAAAGCCGCAGTCGGATCTCACATCTCCAGACTGTTCAGTGGAATGATTTCTCCGAGATGAGTATCTGCAAAGAGTATCATGGTCTTGTTTGAGGAGATTCCAGAGGACACAGTATCCTCTAGGGTGTTTGAACCTTTCACCTTCTGGTATTTTGCTGCTCCGTCTGACTCGCTGTAATCTGTTTTCCTGTCTGCTCCTCTGCGTGCACCGCTCTCTTGGGGGCTCATCTTCTCTCTATCATACATTCATTATTTTCACTCATAGATATGCATATAATGGTCATGTGACTCGACATATTTCCACAATAGTTTGTTTGATACAGGGAACAGAGAAACAAGAGCTTTGGTTTTAGTCGTGATATTTTTCTTTTGACAAAACTAGATTTTCACAACAGTCTCAGAGAATTACCAACAAACAAAACAAGAACATGTGTTTTTTTAAAAAGGGAAAAAATGCCCATAATAATAAACATTTCTTTAGCCAGCTGCACATTAAAATTTCTTTTTAGCTGACTTTAAGACCAATTTGTTTCTCCATAAGTTCAGGGAAGCAATTATGTTATGCCTGTGGAGTAAGGGAGATTCCGTTACCACTATTTGTCAGATCGAAGTTCAAAAAATCAAATCGTACGGTTGCAACATGTTGAATGTTTACGACTGTCCCTTGCAAAATTGTGCAAACTTTTTCATTTATCATTCCCACTACAATGACTAACATTCTCCTCACCTCCAGTGAACCCACAGCGTCTGTGTCCATTACGAGCAGGGTTTAATCCACACGTGTTTCTTCTTTCTGTTTCATCGTATCCTCCTGTATTTGGTTTGCGTACACACCGCCTTCGATCACGTGACACTTTCGTCGTCTTTCCTGAAAACGGCAAAGTTCTTCATGTGAACGTGAGACAAATAATCGCTGCAAAATGTCTTTACATCTGTGGTCTGCACACTTTTGTCATGTTTTGAAATCTTCTAGCATGCAGATGACAACAGGTTTTATTTTTTAAGCCACTATATATATGCAACTTGTCACCTGCTTGTCTCGAGTAAATGCACATTTTCAAGTTTTCTTTTAGGCAATAAAAACACCTGATGAAATAAATGCTGTTGCCATAATGTGGAAAATTCCAGACCAGTGTTAACATCCCTATGGTGGCAACATTGGCGACATACCTCCCCTAGAAGTTACGCAGTGCATTTTAGCAACGTATTTAAGTAAAAGTACTACCAAGCATGAGAAGGGATTCGATCATTTTTATGGTTTCTGTAAGGGTTGCTGCAAACGGCCTTTGTTTGTGAGACGGATGCACAAAACCATTCAGACACATTCAAAAACATCCAAATAGCATCATAGAATCCATAATAGACACAGCTTACAAACACACTTTCGAAATGGGAGCGATTAAAAGTGATAAAACTCTGTGGCTCTTTACAATATTTTCCCATAATTAAAGTTCGTCCTTGGCTACGCTCATGGCCCATATCAGAGCTCGTGTAAATGCTCTCGTTTGGCAACGCTCGCAGCAGAAAAGGGCCGTGGAAACATAACCATGGGACTTTTGTAGGGACAGTCAGTGAAGCAGATAATACAACTCTCCCGGACATCCATGGCGTCTCCAGTGGACAGGAGAACATTTACGGCACTGCATCCCACCGTTCTGTTGCGCTCAATTACGATCATGTTCTCTTCTACGATGGCTTAGGTTTCTTGCGTTTGACTTGTAACCCTAGATTAATTGTCAGATTTGGACATCTCTTTTTCAGCTTATTGTTCCAAAAGGGATGACCAGAAAGGATTGTTTCCCTCTGCCTTGTCTGCCAGGGTCTCTCTCAAAACATTGAATACGCAGGGTTCATGTGGGGACAGTAAAAAGGGGATTATGCACGACAGATATGATTATAATGTATGTGCCCATTTAGAGTACATCCAACTGGCTAATTTGACATACAGGAAATGCATGTTATGTGTAATGAGTAAGAGTTTAGTAAGACTTTTTGTAATAATGGAGTTACGGTAATACTCTGTACAGTAATAATTCTTTTTATCAAGAGAAATAATGATTCATTGATAAGCTCATTTCGAACCAACTCCTTTGAAAGTGACGAGTAAGGAGGTTTGATTCGAACCTTCTCACTCGCACAGTCAAATCTAAATCTTGGAGGACTGAGCCTTCGCCATCACTGCCCCATCTCTCTGGAACTTGCTTCCCGTCCAAATCAGAAACTCTCCTCCTTTGCCATGCAAAGTGGTTTTGATTTTGGTTAATCTGAATTTCAGAGACGGTGTATTATTTTTGTAAACCAGGATTTACAAATCATCAAGTGCAGAAGAAAGTCAGAGCCTTTTACCAGGTTTACAAAGCTCCAGATCGACGGGAGAAGTGGATTTCCAAGTCTAATTAAGTGGAGAAATGCCTCATATAAATTAAGAAACATGTATTTTTGCGTTGATTTTTTTTTTTTTTTTATTGATGCCAATATTTAACCACTGTCGCATAAAATCGTATTAAAATCTTATTTAAGGTAGTGTATTTGTGTCTTTTACTTGGGCGAGAGAGAGTAGTTTGAAGCGAAACGAACCCAAATGCTTTTAACAAAACACTGTTTGCATTATTGGCTGTTTAGAAAAGTTGATTGCAGACAAATAAAATCACAAACGAATAATTTCCAGGTGTCAACATAGAGTGAATTAGTCTGCCGTCATGTACAATATCTCTATTTGTTTTTTTATTGTTTCTATTTCATCAAGATCATGCCATTTTTATCGTCAATATCAGTAAATGTTAAAGGTACAGTGCTTTATGTTAAGTATATTTCATACAAACATCTTCAGGGACACTTTTATTTTGAAAGTAATTCATATCTTTGAATAGTGCATATTTAGGGTGCCATCTACGCAATATATATTCTTAATCTATACTTTAAAAGAACAGGTTATTTTACATGGATTAGCTTTTCAATAAAAACAAAAAACTCCATCTAGTGGTTCACAGTGGCACTGCTCATAATGACCCCAATATTATGCCACGGGGGATATATCCTCAACATGGGTTATTTATTTATCTTTTCCATAGTAACCAGTGATAGTTCTAAGAAGGTTTTGTGTTACATTTTTGCAGCCACATAGAGTTTGTGTGTGCCCTGTTGATTGCGAAACTTAGTCCATAACCAGAGAATGCACAAAGCCTGAAGATTAGGACGGATTTGTATTCATTTCCACTCATTTTTCACTTGAGAGGATTCAGGGGAAAGGTTGTCCGACTTTTATAATATCTTTTTTAAACTTGCGGTTCCGTGATGGTGCAAGTGGGGCTTAAATAGCCGGTGCCTGCGGTCAAGAAATCATGCTTGTTCCATTGTAGTTAATTGGGAAAAATACAAGCATACTCATAATTCCTTGAAACCAGCAGCAGAGGGGCTACATAATACCTCCCAATGCAACAAACAGTGCAATTAAGCGTAATGGTTTTGAACGCCACATGTCTACGCAGTGGGATTTTATGAGCTAACCACAACATTGGAGGAGCTGCAAGGGATTTGGATGGTAACTAGTGATCTGGAGGGCTTTAGCAGATACAAAACTAAATACATCAAGTCAGGGTTAAGCTATTTGTCATTCCATCAGACTACTGTTCTTGAGCAGAGTGTAGAGAGTTTATCTACACTCCAAAATATGGACTTTTATTTGTATTATTAGTAAGTAAGTGGTAAATATGCCATGTTGATATCACAAATATGCCAATCACAAATCAATGATCACGCAAGTTAGCACACGCTGGTGAGTTAGCCAAGCAAAATGCTAACAGTTTTTCTCTGATAGTGACCATGTTACATTTATGTGCATTTCTTGATGTTTTGATGTTAGCAGGAATAGACTAATGGAATTGCAATTCATAAAAAGCCAGATTCATTCTCGCATTTTTTGTGAGTTCACAAACTCATGAGAATTCATCTTGTTAGTCTTCCGATGTGTGGGACAGGATCAATCACAGCACAGCGAAGCGCCCAAAATGAACTTAAACAAACATGGCGGTGCCGACAAACGTATTAAAAGCTTTGGTAGAGGGAGAGGTGTCCATTCTTTTCTGTCAACTGGATTTAAGAAGCTTGAGTTCTGGGCTTCTTGGGTTGGAACGCTTCAACCAATCAGTGCAGTAGGTGGCGGTAAATGCACCTTTTCAGTTGGCTGAAAATAACAGCTTTCAGTGAGAGGCTTTCCAGATTGATAAATTGGTATGATTCAATTCAGTTTTACTCAACTACTACTGCTTTATTTCATAATCATTTAGCTTCTAAATTTAACCTTTTAATATCTTAAGATCTACAATCACCACTACCAAAACCCCCTTTTTCACAATCAACATATATCATAAACAAAACAGGTCATGTAAGCTGAGAGTGGTTTAGCATTCTCCTGACCTTTTGTTATTATGCAATTATGAGAAGTGGAACAGGAAAAGGAAGATGTTCGTTTGGGTTCATGTCCAGGATGAACTCTAATCAGTATTCTATCAGAGCGGTAATCACTGCAGCTCTGTGATGGACAGCCATGATGTCACCAGGAAGTTAGCACAAATCCAATGTTAGCATATGCAGCCTAATAAGGGGAAAACTGGTCAAATTTATTAGGTTTAGGACTAAATATATGTGCATTACTTACTTAAAATATCATTTCAATATGAAATTGAAGGAAAAAACGGCATAATGATGACAGAAGAAAATAAACAGGCCAGTACAATTCAAGCAAGCCCGTTATGTGACATTTTTTTTATATCAAGAACCCAATCTCAACAAATTAGGCTAAACCATGCGCAACATTTTTGAACAGTGGTTTATGACTCCGAGGTTATATTTTTCCAAATAATCACAAGTAAATACGGAGCTTTGGATGGGAATAGCTGTAGTTTTCTCTGCATTCAACCCTTGAATGCAGGGTCTTAACATGCATCCATGAGTCACTCAGTTGCTACAACTTCAAGTATGTTTATGACGAGGAAGCACCATAGATACAGTCGGCAGGTCATAGTGCGGCATGGTCTGGAGAGGGAGAAAATATTTTGTTGAGAGAACCCACGGTAACACGGGGACGACACTCAGACTCCACCCAGAGAGATCATGTGATGTGATGTTCGCCCGGGAATCGAACCCATGATCTCCTTCTTGGGCAAGAGCTCAAACCGCTCTGCCACCGTGCACCCCAATGTTCAATTAAATACGAAAAAACATTTTTTCTCCTCCCTTTCAAGATGTTTCCTTCCTGAGCATCAAAAACACTCCATTCTGAATCTCCTCGAAAATTGACGTCTCAATCTGTGACGTGGCTCTGAGAATCTTCTCTGCTATTTTAAGTCCATAAAGAGTCGCCAGACTTCTGTGAATTTCTACTGTCCAATCACAAGCAGTACAACAGTGTGCTGAGACCCGGAAGTTAGAGGCCAGCTTTAAATGTCCAGAAACACGCATCTCCCTCTGTAGAGGCGCTGTGTACCTGGAGCTTTATCTTTATGGAGTCACCCCAAAACCTGCCCCCTGTCTGGAGGGCTCAATGTATAGACTTGTAATGTGAGGGGCATTGGAGCATCTTTTTTCACGTCATGAGAGAGAACGATGCTGGGTGGAATGCCCAGGGCTCGCTCGGAATGCCCAGGGTAAAGAAAATTTTATAAAAATGTCTGTTGATTTACAACCACAGACTTGAAAAGGCATGACATCATCACATTTGCCTGTACAGATAATTATTGAATTACCGTATTTTCCGGACTTTTAGCCGCTCCCCTATATAAGCCGCATTTGCTCTATTTTTAAAAAAAACGATAATAAAACAATACATAGGCCGCACCTTTTGTATAGGCCGCAGAACTACCTTTTGTATAGCCGCAGACTCTTTCCTTGACTTTTGGCATCGCATGATCTCCCCGCTGTCCCCTCCAGCGTCTCAGCATACATTCATTGATGTTAAGCTTGCGTGCAGCCGCGCGGTTCCTAGCAAGATCGATGGCCTTCAGCTTAAAACTTGCTTCGTACGAACTTCTTCGTTTGGGTTCCATAATGATGCGGCAAGAATTTGAAAATAATTTATAGTTGGTAATTTGTCTGTCGTGTTCTATTTGCTAGCTGAATAAAAAAGCCAACATCTGCTTCTTTGCTTAACTTTTCTGTAGTTTTGATTCTAATTCCGGTTAGTTCGCCCCTAGCGGTGAAAGAAAAAAACCACAGAAAAGACGCAGCCTCTAAATAAGCCGCATGGCTCAAAACATCTGACAAAAGTAGCGGCTTATAGTCCGCAAAATACGGTAATATAGGCCACCTTTTCCATGTCAAAGCCATCTTAAGAGGTATTTTTTATGGTTCCTCTTAGCTTCATAAGATTGTTAATTTTATAAGTAATCACTGGAAATTAAGTGAAATATTTTCACATGATCATCAGTAATATAATTAAACCAGACTTTGATCTGCTCCCGTTACTTTCACGTCTTCCTGCATGACATTTGTCCCGTTAATGATCTCACACAGGAGTTTGTTTTGATTCTGAGCCTCACGTGCGTCGCAGCATGGCACACTTCCTGGTTTTGTGCAGCTCACATTTGGTTCATTTGTGTTCACAAACAAAAAGAACCGCGCCGGAGTTCGATTCAATCGGACTGAAACCGACCTTTCCATCCCGACCAGCATTTGCTTCTTTGGTTCGAGCCAGAGTTTGATTATGCATTCACAATTACCCAAACAATAGGCACCAGGCAAACAAATATTGATTCAAGTCTGTATATGGCACAATATACAGTCATTCCTAATTTCCTCGTTCCTCTTGTAGTTGTTGAACAGTGGGTGACAAAGGAGCTCTTCTACATTAATATAAATGATTTGTTTTCCCCATGGAGGTGTTCCAGCCTTCCATTAGTGAGCGTTACCTCAGATGCCAACTGTATCTTTGGTTAAAAGTTCATAAAAGTCTATTTCACATAAAACATTTAAATTTAAATTTTAACCGTCATATTATGTGTTAAATTAATTTAGCTTTCTTTCATTGATGTTCAATAGTTTCCCCTAACCCAGTTATTCCACACAATAGCCACTTTGTGTTGTTGGATATGCTAGCCAATATTTTTTAACCACCAGGTTATGGTTGGAGTTAAGAGGGTTACGTTTAAGAACCGGTAATTTGTTAAGGGTAGGGGCTTTGCGACACGTTTGTAGCTAAGGTTAGTCATGTTGGCCTGGTATCCATCAGAAGCCCATCCACCCAGTGTCCCCTGCCCCACACTGAGGGTCATTTATCACTGTCAGACCTCCCTCTTCTCCTCCATACATCTGCATGTGTCTCACTGTCCTCCTCTGCTTTTGTGTCCCCTCATGAAGTCTGCATTCATCTCTCTCAAAGCAGTCGACATACAAACCCGTAGAGTGTGTTTGACCCGTCTGATTCGACAGGAAGCGTACATAATTTCATTAGTCTGATCGGAAAAAAAAGCCGTCGTCACACTGAAAGTCTTGCTGACAGCTTGACATGGTTTATAAATCAGTTACACATACGGAATTGTGTCCTGTGGCAGATGCTATTAGAGTGACTGATGTTAAATAGTTAATACAGATTTTGTAAAGTAATGCTATTCATTGTAATTTACAAATGAAAGATCCTATATCATGATTTTTTCTGGGTCTGGTCTACCATGCTTTTGCACTGTATACTTCAAAATTATGTAGAAAACAAGGAATTCTTTCTAGAAGCGGCCAAAGGACTATAAACTTGCTACAATAGCTTCAAAATTTAGATAAATTTTAGTGTAGGCAATGTGAGTGATCAAATGGTTAAAACTAGATCTAGTCCTCAAAAATAAGTTACATTGTTAAAATGCTTGACACTTATATAGAGCTTTTCAGAACACCCAAAGATGCTTCACATTTCACTATTCACTCCACACGTGGTGGTGGTAAGTTACTATTGCAACCACAGCTGCCATGGGACCGACTGAGGTCTGAGCAAGGCTGTCAATCTGCGCCATCGGCCCATCCGAACATCAACAACAATTCACTCTCATACCTGAGCCATACTAGGCAATGTGGGTGAAGTGTCTTGCCTAAGGACAAAACAGTTGCTTTCCTCTAGCGCACATGGTGTTCCAGCATGGTGTTTTCAAGAACTAACCAGGACCTGCCCTGCTTAGCTTTGGAGATCTGACAGGATCAGGCAAGAACAAGCCATATTTCATTGTAGAGGTTATTATTACTAAAACCAATTATCATCATGAGCTTTATTTCTGACAGTTACTCGACCCATAGAATAAAAAATGAAAGACTGGTGTTTTTATGCTTGTAAAAGTTGTAAATTAAAAGGAAATGTAGAAATGTGTCCCTGGTTCAAGGCTGAACTCCTCTGCTGTTACTTCGAGGAACGCTTGTGTTTACTGCTAGTCACATGTTTGTGTTTACCCATGGTCACATGTTTGTGTTCACTGATGGTCACATGTTTGTGTTTACTGCTGGTCACAGACTAATGCTAACATCTGGCCACACGTTTGTGTTTACCCGTGGTCACATGTGTGTGTTTACTGTTAGTCACATGTTTGTGTTTACCCATGGTCACATGTTTGTGTTCACTGATGGTCACATGTTTGTGTTTACTGCTGGTCACAAACTTATGCTAACATCTGGCCACACGTTTGTGTTTACCCGTGGTCACGTGTGTGTTTACTGTTAGCCACATGTTTGTGTTAACCTGTGGTCCCGTGTCTGTGTTTACTGTTGGTCACAGATTTGTGTTTACTTTAGTCACATGTTTAGCAGATTGAAGGAGGCCTCACTCTACAACTAAGATTCTAAAATATCAGACACACTTGATAAATCGCAGCTCGTCTTTGGTCGTACAGCGGTTCTGTTTAATCATTGTCCTTGTCTCACTGGGAGAGCTCTGACCCACGTTTTTGAGCCACATCTCAAGAATTTAAGCATCCGGCTTAATAGGGAAAAAGTCTCACTCAAATATTGTTGGGTCGGTTCTTTTACTTCAAATAACCTTGAGTTCTATAAAAACTAGTCAGCTTTCTGATTTTGTTTTTCTGGACAAATGACCAAACTACACACATAGTAATATTGAGTATTGAGTGTTTTACTCTCTACTGCAGGATCAAAAGCACACCATTCTCACTGAACGAACAGCACTTCATCTGCTCCTCTCTCTCTCTCCCTCCCCAAGCTGCGCCCGCTCCGTCCTTAAATTGAATCAAGTTCTTGAAGGGATGTCCCACCAGCATGCCCCCCTCTGTCCAGACTGTCCATCACTATGAGTAATGAGCAGTAGATTTCATCAGTGGTCTCTAATAGTCACCAGGGGACATGTTGGGAGCTCAGACACTGAGAGCTAGAACTGCATTTTGCCACATTCCTCAGAAGGATTTCAAACCTTAATTTCAAACCCAACAAGAAGCACTAAAAGGAACTAAACTTGGACTAGAACAAGACTAAACCAAGTCTACATCAAGACAACCCTTGGATCAAAGTGCGGACACTGATTAATAGATGTCAACATGGAAAATTTGCTAAAGATGATTGTGAAATATTTGTGTTTGATTTGTCAGGGTTTTATTGTTTCATAGGGATGATATAGAAGTGTATGATGATTAATTTGATTTCAAGATGTATTGTCCTTTTCTAAACATTTTATCAAGCAAAGGTAATTTTGTAGCCCTTTCACAGTAAGAATTATGGCCCGACCGATACATCTTATCTTCCTATTTGTGAAGAATTGGGATATGAGAAATAGCCTTTTTGATTGATGAGTGTTGTAAATGTCTGTACCCATCTTTACTGGACCCACACATATCTATGAATGAGCTGTGAAAATAGGCATTAATGGGCGGCATTTTACACATTTTAATTAAAGCACATGCATAATAATTCGCTTTTCACTTCAATAAAAGACTAGTCAATTATAAAGAGTGTCATGCAAACATACTTTCAGTCTTTAAAATTGACAGTTGAGGGAGAATAACTGTAAACTTGATTTAAAGCTAGTAGAGCCTGACATACTTTTTATAATCGTCTCACAATATTCGATATATATTAGTTATATCAGCTATTGGCACCAGGATCGGCCTGCATAAAATCCATACCGTAGTACTAGAAAGGTTGGAAATCTGTTATCTAGAGAGGACAGACAAGAGAGACAAGGGAGAGGAGACAAAGACTGGAGAGGAGTATTCATGTTTGGGAATAACTATGTGGATAATGAGGCAGATAATGAGACAGGGACGTCCCAGCGCTGCATGCAGGAACTGGAGATGAGAGCTCTGGTTACCATTTAAACCGCTGGGGGTTTCCTGGAGGAGGAAGAAGGGGTGGGGGAGGAGCCAAGAGGGGGGATATCCCAGAATTCTTTTGGTTGTCTTCTCTCTGTGAAGCTTTCAAGAGCCCCTTGTTTTGACAGCTGACCTCTTCTTGAGCCTATATGCTAATGGCTACCAACGGCTAACCTCAACTCTTTTCGCACCTACCCAACGTCCAAAACCTGGGGAGCACAACATAAATAAATAATGGGCAGATTATGGAAGCCTGGAATGTAGAGGAAAAAGAGTTCGCCAAATACTTATGTTTTAGTCTGACAAGCATTCATCAGATACTTGTAATCCGTAAGTTTACTTTGGAGGAACACACTCTACCTCCAATAAAAAACTGTAACTTCTGTAACTAAGTAACATGGCATGTTTATCCTTGACTTAAGACTAGCTCCCCATTGGTCTGCTACATCATTTTATAGAATATATACATTAGATACTACCTTGACAAGCTTGCACTGTCAACTGGAGTCATGCCACGTCAGCCTGCTTCAAGTTGTCTATCATTGTCCCTGTCCCCAAGAAGCCCTGGATCACTGGACTTAATGACTACAGGCCTGTGGCGCTGACGTCTGTAGTCATGAAGTCATTTGAACGCCTGGTCTTGCCCCACCTCAAGTCCTTCACCTCCTCCCTGCTGGACCCCCTGCAGTTCGCCTACAGAGCCAACAGGTCTGTAGACGTATGACGACGCCATCAACTTGGCACTCCACTTCATCTTGCCAGCATCTGAACTCTCCGGAACCTATGCCCGGATCCTGTTTGTGGACTTCAGCTCTGCTTTCAACACCATCCTCCCTGCTCTGCTCCAGGACAAGCTCTCCCAGCTCAACAGGCCTCCTCACCTGCAGGTGGATCACTGACTTCCTGACGGATCGAGGCAGTGCGTGCGGCTGTGGGAAGAATGTCTCAGACACTCGCGACTATCAGCACAGGAGCTCCACAGGGCTGTGTACTTTCCCCTCTGCTCTACTCCCTGTACACAAAACTGCTGCACCTTCCAGCCACGACTCCGTAAAACTGATCAAGCTTGCGGACGACACCACCCTCATCAGGCTCATCTCGGATCGGGATGAGTCTGTCTACAGGAGGGAGGTGGACCGGCTGGTGTCCTGGTGCAGCCGGTAACAACCTGGAGTTCAACAGAAGACAGTGGAGATGATCACGGACTTCAGAAAAGTCACAGCCCCCCAGCCCCCCCTCACCGTGACAGAATCCCCCATCACCACCGTGGACTCCTTACGCTTCCTCGGCACCACCATCACCCATGACCTCAAGTGGGAGCCCACCATCAGCTCCCTCATCAAGAAGGCCCAGCAGAGGATGTACAGTACTTCCTGGGGCAGCTGAGGAAAGCCAAGTTGTTTTTATTATTGCTCAGTGTTTTATGTTGCACCTTAATACCGAAGCAAGTTCCTATGTTGTCAGTTTTGTTCATTGACAATGGCAATAAACCTTTTCTAATTCTGATTCTTAAATTATAATTCAGTTTATGCTACAGCTGATCCGTCTGGGACCACAATTGCGTTTCTGTCAATGTCAAGTTTCTGCCAGTAGCAGCAAGAAAGCAGTGGTTAAAATTACAGAGAGTAACAAAAAACATGATTAACACTGTAATATCGATCTGGATAAGAAAACTGAATTTGTTGAAGTGGATTCATTCCTGCCTATAGAAAACACATTGGTCACTATTTTGAATCCTGCCAGAGTTCTCACACATTATGTTTACATGCTCGCCAAGAAAACTGGATAACTGCCTTTTGTCCGATTTAAACTGATTATGGAAAATTCATGTAAACCCGGGTAATACTATTGAAGTATCTTGATTCAAATCTCAAAGATCCCAATAACACATCTGTGTGCAGTCGTATTCCTGCTCCATGTAACTCTTTTGTGAGAAACGCAGTTCTTGGCATGTCTGAAAATCAAATGCTCAACTTAAATGGAGTTGTCACTTTTCTAAGTTGACCAAATTTGTGGTTATATTTATGATAGCTGTTTTATTAGTAATTAAAGCTACACATTTTTTGGCAGTAAAGCTAAATTCTTAGATGCGCCTGAACGTGTTTCAGCCCCCTGTTTGCACCTATTCTCTTCTTTGAACGACTGTAGACTGGGACAGAAGTGGTCTAAAGTGTGTTGTTTAGTGCTCTCCGAGTTCTCTGTACATGTAAACATAGTGACTGACTTGGACATGGATAAGACAATGTATTGCATTCTCCAGTCTTCAGTAATGTTGCTTCAACAGGACGTGCATTTGGTTGGCGAGCTTGTCCTTCCTACTTTCAGTTCAAATCAAGGGAACACACCCTACAGCGCATCAAACAACCATCCATTTTGTAGGACAATCAAATCATCTTATTTGTAGTAAAGTTTTCCCGAATGCAGAAGAAAATCGCTTCTTGAATATCCTGATACCATTCAGGGCGAAATCTATAACTCTTGTGCTTCACTTTCCACAATGTCTCTCAGTCATGAATGAACCATGTGTTTCTCTGATTGGTTAATACACCTGTCAGTCATGTCCATCAGAAATAGGCTATGGTTCCAAACTATACCAAAAGTATTGTTAAAGCGTGTAGTCTTGGGTGGTAAAATGTTTTAACACTGATGTCAAAAAATCTGTTGGCTCTACAAGAAATGAAAATGGTCTTCAGATCCCCAGATCTCCAGATCTCCTCCATCTCAGATCTTCTCTGCTCCAGTGAAGAGATTTCCGACTTAGATTTCCTAACAAATGTTCTGTCTTTTTCTTTATTTCCTCATGTTTTTCTTTGATGCTATGCTATTCTCTGTTCTGGTCTTATTGATACCTCCACAGGTCAGTTGCATGGACACTCATGCAGTAACACATCAGTCTTTTCCCTTTTGAATGCCTGTGAAAGAAATGTGCAAATGTTTCTGTAACTAATCAGGCAGTCTTGTCTAGCTGTCTTTGTACACATTTAACTGGAAAGTGGTTAATATGATCTTGGGTTCTCTTGTGCAACCTTCCTCTCCTGCAAACTCCTCTGTTTGTTCACAGACCTCCCCATGGGCTCCAATAACTGCTGCTTTAGCAGGAACACTTCCCAAGTAGTCTCTGGTTCCTGAACATAGGTTAGGCAACAGCACCAATCTTCACCCAACAATGAACAATATATCGGAGAAATGTTCTAAAGTCTAAACTTATACTATATACTGTATATATATATATATATATATATGTGTGTGTGTGTGTGTATATATATGTGTGTGTGTGTGTGTGTATGTATGTATATATATATATATATATATATATATATATATATATATATATAAGGGTAATTTACTTCTTACATATGGGTCCCTCATTTTCATCAGAACAGAAATGGAAATATAAAAACATTAACTATGGAACTACCTATATCCAATTCAAAATCCCTCCATTCAAACTCGCCAAACACTTTCTGTTTTCTTTAAGTTTTACAAACATCTGAAGCTTTTAAATAGTTTTACACACAGAAAAGTGGAGATGGGCCAATCGCTGTGAGGCTAATTGTGCCTGGTTAAGCTTACTTTAGCTCTGCCTTGTGATAGTTTGTGCCTATATAAACATATGGACTGGAAGAATGGAACCCATTTCCCAAAGCTGACATTAATCATAATAAATATATTGTTTGGAGTAATATTGTATGCCAGGTATAAAGTAGCTGATTGTTATTTTTTCCTAACTCAGCTCCCTTCAGCTGTAGTTACCTGTAATCACTATGGAAGATTATACTAATACATGGTCTTTATGGACAGATTTAGAGTGAGCCAAGAACATGATGGCAGATGTAAGATTATGGGCTGTGATGCATGGACACATATGTTTGGAGATGGAAAATGATTTACCTGCGTTTGGAAGTTGGATGGATATCACATCTGAGTCCTGTTTTTTTCTCTATAACAATGTTTGTTTTGTTATGAAATGTTATTCTGAAAATATTGTCATTATTATTTTATTTTTTAGTTTGTTTGTGTGGTAAATCCAATGTATTTATACTTTTTCATTGATGTTTTTTGTAACACTTAATGCTAACTACACTTTTGACTCTTTGTCTGCCACGGATGGAAATTTCCGTCGTAAGAACTTATAATATCACGTGATGCGGTGCACGCTGATGCTCATATTCACTCAGCACATGGACATTCACCTGCAAAACAAGTGTAGGGACTGTAGCTTTGGATGCAAGGGCCCAGGGCTGGGAAGAGCCTGCCTGTGTGACGTCATGTTGTTTACACTGTGTTATGCTTTCTCTGCAACTGGATCTCTGTCAAAACTAAAATGTTACTGTTTTGCAAGCCTTGCAGCAGATATGTTATGTTCTAAACAAGCAAAAGGATAATAGTGGATCAGAGTTTGGGGAAAAGGAGCGGGACATCGCGGCAGGGACGAGACCGAGACGAACACCTGGATGAGAGTGGACCGTTATTCTCCCGTAGCCCAAAGAAGTATTAGAAAATAAAAATGATTTGTTTTTGTTTATGCATGTAGTGATGTATATAATCGGTCCATCATATTCATCAAAATTCAGGTGTCACCTTGTTTGTCGGTAATGCTGCTTTTGTTCATGCGGAGATTTTTTGGCACGTAGACTTTATTAGCCATGACAGCTGAGCGTGTACTGGGTATGAGAGAAGGGAGGACATGCAGTAAATTCTGCCACCTTAACCACTCGACCACCGGGCAGAACTGCTCTGCTCCTTTTACAATGTAAGGGCCCAGATGTGTGTCCCACTGATTGATAACCTGTTTATTTTGTTGTTTCAGTCAGATTTTAGCCAACGTGGACATTTTATAGCGCATCAACACCCTTTTTTTTTATTCATGGAAACAATTAGGCTTTTTTCTTTTTTCTTTTTTTTTTTTTTTACAGTAACCTGATAATAAAGTGTCACTCTACTAGGATCCAGTGCACTTTGACTCCAAATTACACCCCCCCGACCTCATTCTCTGGGTTGTTATTCTCAAACTAGACCCCTGTCCTGTGTTAGAGGGATGGTAATATTACGGCATGATGCAATATGATGAAAGAGTACAGCGTAGTCTGGAATCTCTATCAGCCAGATCTGTGAGCACAAACGCAAAACCAGAAGCTACTGCTCTGGCAAAGCTGGACGCACTGTTTTAACCGTTATTTGTCATCTTCCACTCACTGAAGTTCACTACTCTTTAACTCACTTCTGCTTATTGCAAGTGACTGTGTCTGTGCCACTTGTGCTCGGATTACATTTTATAGCTCGAAATTGTACCCTGGATGACAGTTAATAAGATTGCGCACTAAGATTTGTCATCATACAAGAAATGAATGCTACTGCCCAATCTTAAGACCATACTTCGGGACATTTTCCTCCAAGATTTTATTCCATACTGTGGAGAATTGTTGCCAAAAGAACACAATTTTCATGGAAACAAGCAAAAACAAAATTTACGCTATATACATTATACATTAAGGTTAGTAAAAAATAATAAAGTTAGATCATAGAAAGCCATAGAGAAGATTAAACATATGTAACAGCATTCTGCATGAGCACAAAGTTAGTCAAACAGCAATCGCATGAGCATGACACTTGCACATTCACATCATCAAAATTGGGTCCAAACCAGGACTAAACCCCGAAACTAAACATGAACTACAACAGGACTAGACAAGGCCGAGAAGAGGACCAATCTTAGTCTACTTCAGGACTAAACTGGGTTCAAACCAGGACCAAACAAGTACAGTTAAGTGTATAATATACCTTTAAAAAAATCTTACTGACTTGGCACTGATGTGTGGCTCACTGGTAAGGCCACAGCACATATGCTTCACTCACCTGTCTCTCCATATTGAATAAAACTTTTAAGGATACTATAATATTCCTGTCTTTTTTCACATGTATTTCCTCCATGGTACAGTCCAACCTTCGGAGCTTTGTCCTATTAGTGGGAACGAGGAGTCAGACTGCAGGAATGCTCAGCTCTCCCAGACACACTATCCATTACAAAGATGTAAATCTATAATGAGAAGGCCTTTCTCTGCCTGTAGACCTTATGATCACAGCAGCTTATGTTCAGGTTTTCTGTGCAGATAAAAAA
This sequence comes from Chaenogobius annularis, assembly GCA_015082035.1. NCBI lineage: Eukaryota > Metazoa > Chordata > Actinopteri > Gobiiformes > Gobiidae > Chaenogobius > Chaenogobius annularis. The sequence continues at coordinate 2,608,051 of BJKM01000020.1, read as the reverse complement.
AAAATGCTATCAAAGGCTGCCTAATGTTATGCACAAAATATGTGTGCAGCTACAATTCAAATACCTTGAGCAAACTAAGTAAAAGATGTTTTTGCTGCCGAACGCATTATAATCAGAAATGTAAGCGAAAAGCAGCCTTTCGATCTGTTAGGTCTGTGTATGTGTGAAGTTTACACCCAGAGCCAGTTCAAAGGTTATCGCCAGCTCATCTCGGCAATTCATAACTGAAGGAATGCAGCACAAACAACATGCCACATTTAGAGCTTGTCTGGATATTCCTCATGCATGTGTTCGATAAAATATGCAACACATTTGGCTGAAGTGTCACTCCAGCTCGCTTCATTTCTCATTGTTGCAAGCACAGAGCATAAGACACCTCATCCAAGTGTTCTCTGTGAAAGGGAATGTGCTGAACTTCCTTCCGGGTATGATGTGATTAGAAGAGTTGCTCACGCAGCGCTTTTTTGGCCATAAAAGTTCTTTCACATTCATATAGAGAGCATATATGGCAGTTTTTTTTGGACACTCAGAGATGGTTTGCCTTTACAGTACACGGTTCACTCCACACTCGGTAATAAGCCTTTCTGACCAGCACCACCAATCATTCACTCAGTCGCACATCACATTCACACCAAGGAAGGAGGGTGAAGTGTCTTGCATAAGGACATAATTACACTTTCGCACTAGAGCCACTGCAGTACCTGATATTTCAACCGGTCTGCACAAAAGCAAACATTAAACGTTCATTGTGTTGTTTGTACACCGTGGAAAATAAATTATTGTTGTTTAAATGCTTGATACAGTTTTACCAAAATGTAAAAAGAGTCAGTAACTTTCAGCATCTTTTTCTAAAGTTCTCTAATTAAGTAGTATTTGTGGTAAAATGTCCTTGTCAAACTGTTGTGGCTTGCTATATTTTTATTGTGCTTTATCTAGCGTAACATTAGCAATCAGAAATTGCTAATGTTATGCTATCTAACTCCAACGTCATGGAGTTAGATATTGCGCTAATTTCTAGTCACTATATCATTAAACTAAAATAAATGGTGCTAGACATGTTTTAAGGCCTAGGTGTTACTCACGTGTGTCGAATGGTTGAAAGTCGCCAAAAACAGCACAGTTTGCAATGTTTGGTGGCTAACGCTAATTCCCTGATTGAAAAGGCATTGGAGCCAACACAAACACATGAAGCTCACATTTCCTAACTAAAGGCTATATTCAAATAGCTTCCTCCATGTTCATTTTAAACTACAGTAAGCCTACTCGTCTTCTGGATGTGTGCTGAACCTCCCAGCTCGGGGCGCAGATAAGCTCCAGTGATGGATACATTCTGTCACCAGGACCAGGCTCGGGCTATCGGTTTAACGTGCGGGATGTGTGCACTGACACTGGCCGCGGTGAGCATGTGTGTGTGTGTGTGTGTGTGTGTGTGTGAAAGGGAAATTATGAGTGGGAGAATGTGACTAAACAGCTGAGATACGGGTGATAAAGTGATACAACGGCGAGAGAGACAAATGAGGGGAGATAGAAGCCGAGACGAAAAGCAGAGCCAAAATAATTATCATAATCTTTAAATTATATTATGCTAAACTGACATTTTCTATCTTGAGATTAAAAAACAAAAAAACGAAAAACTGGAGTCCATTACTTTATTCTTGTATTTTCTTAAGAATCTTGTTTATTGGTATGAGTTTTGTGTTTATAAATGCCAAGATTATTTTTGTTTTTTGATAATTAATGGCACTGGTAACTGTCCCAATTCTTCATCACTCATTGTTTCAGAGCCCAAAATCTGTTTTTGGCCCGGGAATCAAACGCCTGATCTCCTCAGGCTAGTGCTCTAACCACTCTGCCACTGCGCACCCACATACTATTCTATATGTATTTATATTCTATTTTATTCATTTATTTAAAATCTTAGTTTTAAGTCATATTACTATTGTTTTGCTTGATTTTAATTGGTGTCCAAAAGTAGTTTTAAAAAGCCTGGAAATCGCATCGTATACAACCTTTAATTTCTGTAAAAGTTTACCTCTAACTTTAAGCCTATACTGTTGTTTCTATATGCAGTTTTAACCACCCCCATGTAGCTGTATTTTGTTTTGGCCTGAGCCTTGATTACGCTGGGTCGCAGTAAAAGCAGCCCCTAAGCACCATAAACCCCAGTCTTTACGTACATATTTTTACCTCTCAGCAAAAACAATGCTGCTCCTCCATTGTTTCTGTAATGAGTTGGTTTGCAGTGCAGGCTTCACGTCGTGCCGCTCGTTGCCCCATGTTGTTGGATGGCAGCGAGAGACGCAATTAAAATCATTGTTTCATTAAGGCTCTTTGCCTTGAGCAGGCATCCGACCACAACACAGCTAATACTGACTTGTTTCGGTTGGGGCACAAACACATGCAGAAAATGCCCAGAGCAGAGGTGGATAATACTAAAAATAATCCGAAGTTGTACCATTTAATTAAATTGGTGACAACACTCAAAGCTAGTTTAGTACTGTACAAATAAAGTGTGATTTATTTTCTACCGAGGGGTGTTCATGTACCAGGTTGAGCTCGTCCATACTGTTATAATCTCACAGAACTTTTGGTTAATGGATTTACTGGACCGGAACTAGACATAATCGAGGATCATCCACAATTTTTTTACAAAAGCAAAGATGCAGCTATTTAGGACATTTTAATTATTATGATTATCAAGATTAAGCAGGTTTTATTTCCAAACAAGAAAGACAGATGTTACCTTTTTGTAATGATGTAACCAAATAAAAATCAATTAAAATGCTTTCTGTTAGAATATGAGCACACCATGAAAATTAGACAGTTAAAGAAGAAATAATGTGTTGTAGGGATATTTAGTATTATTATATATTTGAAATTGTAATAAAATAAAATAAATAAAATCATGTTATTATAATGTATTGTGAGTATTATTATAAGTATTTGCAAATAAGGAGTTATTATAATAAAGAAATTAAATAAAGTAATAATGACCATTATTCACAAGGAAATGCTAACTTTTGGCAGCCAGGAGGATAATCGCTATTACGTGTTTTGGGACTGTCCTGGTGCTCGGAAATATTGGACTGACATTAACAAGGCTGCAGGCTGTTTTTGATATTACCATCCCTCTCAGTTTTAGTATACAACTATATACTTGGGCCTCAGAGCTCCTGCCATGGACACAATTAATGGATCACTTTGGAATGTACTATTGCCTGCAGGATAAAAAAGCCATCACAAAGAAATGGCTGACACAAACCTCACCAACGATCAAGCACTGGACTGACATAGTAACAAACATTAGACAAATGGAAAAACTGGTGGACAGATTTGACTGACTTTGGACCAAAAGGGACTTTTCTTTGAAATTAATTGTGCCATGATTGCGTTTCTTTTGTTGTTTAGTTGATGTCTATTAGTATATTTAATTTCAAAATTTGCGTTCTGTGTTTCTGGAGTATTTATAAATGCAGAATGCAGAAAGAGTTGAGTTTTAACAAGTTATAAAATGGTTAAAAGCTCAACAATTATTTACTCAGTATGTCATACCAGATAACACATTTTCAAGTAACATCAAGAAACATAACTCCAATACAAGCAAAAAGTATAATCTCAGAACTACAATTTATCAAGTAAATGTAGATGCATAAAAGTAACTGTTCCCAAACAATTAGAAGCCAATCAACAGCGCTGTTCTTTCTTGCCCACGTTCATTAATCTGCCTGCGTTTGACAGTACATTGTTTTAGCCATCTGCTAGTTTGTAGAAGACTTCACAGTGTAACCATGGTGTAGACTTTGTGCTCCGTTTTGCATATGAAAAGACCACCCATGGGTGCAGGAGGGAGCAAATTCTCAAAGCGGAGTTGGTGGGGAATATTAATTGTTTGGCTCTGCTCTTGGGTGAACTTGCCACAGAAAACATAGTCTGACGCTTTGAGCTGCAACTTCAACAGCGGCTTACGTAAACACGGGTGAGAGGCTAAAGCAGACATTGACACTCGACACAATGTAATATCCAGTCAAAGGTGTTTCTTGAACAGTATTCAGGCTATTATGAGTTGAAATCATTCTATTGTGTGTGGAAGAGTCTTGGCACAGTCATATCCTCTCCGTGGAGAAAAGCAGGTGATAGACCCCCACTGGCAATATCATATAGTGCACCATTACAGGAGACATATTATGCTTTTTTTTTCCCAGGTATTTGAGATGAAACTACAAAATACATTGATTATTATTTTACACAGCATCCATTGTAAATCAAAATATTAGTCAAAAACTGCCTAGTAATAGAAATCCATTGATCCATTGGTCCATTGACTTTCTGTTCAAAGCCACTGTGGCATTTCACCAAAGCAGGCAGTGGATGTTTGTTTTTTGTTGTCTGGACAGCTTTGAATTGGTAGTTCACTTATTGAGTGACTGCGTAATACATTTAATCCATTTCTATTAGTTCTAGAAGATCTTTATTATTATAGAAACAAGTTTTTTGGACCGTTTCACGGGTCGCATTTTGCAGTTTGTCTCCTGTGTTTTGTGAAGCTTTTGACTCTTTCTTTTGCATGTTCCTTGTTATTTCCATCACTATATCTTCAGCCATCGCTCCTCCCACACACTAGCTCTTACGTCTCCAGTGACCTCATTTAGCAACTGATGAGATACACATTTGTGAACCCCACCCGCTCCAACGCGCCCCTAAGACAATGGAGCGCTCCCGGTACCTGTCAGCTCTATCAGGCTCACATGAACATTCTTTGGTTAGTTCTGCCTCCACACTGACCTCACTATACCTACTCCATGATTAGTCCTGGATTTAGGCCAAATTACCTAGTGTCGGATATGATCACTGCTCTGTCGGGGGACCAGGGGGAAAAGGAGTGACAAAAGCAATAACTACAATCTTGCAAAAAAGGTAACTTAAAGATGTTGTCTCCATGGAGATGCTATTCCTTTGCCAGGAATATTACACGCGATTGCATTTAACGTGTCTATCTGGAAATTATGTAATTGCATCTGTTTGTAAAGCTAAAAAACAAAAAAATATGAATTCTTACTGTAAGCAGGATCACCTCTCCATAGATCTGACCTGTAAAATGCCCTTGTGGGGCCAATAAAGTAACAATAGATTTGCCCTTGCACAAATATACTGTAAATACAGCTCTTAAGGTCAAAATGAGACAGCTGTGTTCTGTCCGCATCTAATTATAAAGCATTTGTATCAGTCGTGAACCAGAAAGTAATGCTGGTGCACTGTTAGCATGCTAATTGTAGTTGTTAGCATAATGCCCAAAGGCTCTGGCCTCCTGCAGCAGCACACACTTATCAAGTTTTAAAATTGTAAAAATCAGGTACTGCACCTTTAAAATGTTGGCAAAAAAATTCACAAGAAAGGGCTTTTGGTGGCCTTAGGCACAGATTCAAATTCACGCTTCTATCAGCCATCCCCAGCTAAGTGTGAATGAGGAGTAAAGTAACTTTAGGCATGTTTCCACTGGTTTCGAAGGTGTCTCCAGTGTCTTATGTGAACCGTATTGGCCTGCGTAAGTGATCCAAAGCAGACCCGGTGTGGTGTAGCTTCCAAAGGGCGCTTTCAGCTCGCGTAACGCTCTTGAGATAGATGATTGGAAAAGATAAGATAAGATATGATAAGAGAGCGCAGACTCAGGTAAAAACAAGATGGCAAAAAGCAACTATAAACAGATAATAATAATTTCTTACCAACATTATTATAGAGACATTCAAATGTGGAGCTGAGGTGAAGAGTGGTGCAGAGGTGCAGAGAGGTTAAATAAATGCAGAAAAAGCTGACGATAAAACGGAAGTAGTTTCTTGTTTTTTCTTGCTTTTGCCAACAAACTTTAAATCATTAAACATCTTTTTGTGAATTGCTGAAATCAGCCTTATGATTCATGCAACATTTAGATTTTACTTATTTAGATAACCTGTGTTGTGTTTGGGAAACATCAGCTGCTCACGTACCAGTCGAAATATGGCTTTTGTGGAAAGAAAGAAAAAGACATTGTTATTGTAGATCTAGTATTTTCCTGCTAACTGTTCACTTGTGGCTGATCAAATACTGATAAACCTGTCAAATGTCCTCTGCTTATTACTTCCTCGTTCCGCTGTCATGTGACCTAAGGGTGCACCCGCTGTTTCCCCTGTCATCTGACCCGTGGGTGCTCACACTGATGGCTTCCTCAGATGGGACCACCCTGAGCCCTCTCTGCTCTCACATATCGCCCTGTATCTGCAGCTTGTTTACTCTGTCACTCTACCACTGCTTCTGTTACGGCACCCTCTCCTGCTCATTTCCTCCCAACCTCAGCCCGGTTTGAACTACGATCCACAGGGAGCCCCATTCTATTATATTAAGCAGGCAACGTATGGTTTGCTGTTGGATGCCATTGTAGGAAGGTAAGTATGCTCGAAATCATTTGTCTTTGCTCCGCCACTTCAAAATGGAAATAAAAGAAATACATAAGTTGTATTGTATGAAATGATTGTATGGGCATTATTCAAACACATGCTATATAATTGTATAGATTTTTTCATGTAATTGAAAGTTAAAGCACATCCAAGAATGCTAATGGCAGACGTCCGTTAAAACTAAAGTGTGACTTGACTTGAATTAAAATGCACTTAATCCACCTGGAAATGTCTAAAAAGTAGGGAAAAGTGGCTTTTCCCCCTTGACAACGGTGTCTTTCCAAAGCTAGACCACGCCCCCTACTATGAATCGTTGCCATCGGTGTCCATGATGTCAAGGTAATTCCATAGCAACTACTATCCTGGTACTAACCTAGCACCTTTTTTGCCAGCTTTTCTCACAAACCGTCACTTGATGTAAAGCTCTGCTAAATGTTAACCACAGGTACTGTCCCACCAAGGATGAAATCATTAAAAATATGAAAATCTGCCATACGCACTTCAAATGACAACAACATTTGAGAACCACTATCTTGTCTCAATGAAGATTTAATTATTTTTTTTATTTGGTCGGAACAGTGCATGTTAATGAACATACGTGAAAAATACAAGATGTAAACACACCAGGTTGTAGCAATGGGCTAATTTTCATCCGTTGTCCCGCATTCACTCTCACAAACACACTATTGCACCAGTTTTTAGTAGGAGGGGAAACTGGAGTACCCAGAGGAAACCTACGCTGACACAGAGAGAACATGCAAATTCCACACAGAAAAGCCTTCTTGCTGTGAAGCGAGAGCAACAACCGCTTTGCTACCGCGTCGCCGTATTATCATCATTTGTTTACAGTATCCCTTACTTTAAGCACTTAACTTATCTATCTCCATGGCGACAAGTAAGTAACACCAGGCAAAGTTACAGGCCAGATCCGTGGAGAGGTAAGTTGACTCAAAATAAGAATGCAAAATTGTTTTACCAATAATAACATTCGTGATGATAGAAAAGTGTAATGATATAAAAGCTTAATGCTACATTGTGGAACATTTGAGTAAAAGCCATGGAAACAAGCAGGTACTAAACCATCCACCAGAAAAGGGTGCATCGTGAGCCTTTAATATATCAGCACAAACTCACTTGTCAAGTCCCATTTGAGAGTACATTTGGATCTTACAACTCTGGACTGGGTCAAAAAACAGCACGTTGAGAAAGGAGATGTCGCAACAACATTATGACAGAACGGCTGAGGTACAGTTATTTTCAGAAGCTGAGTGCATTCCAGGGCAGCCTCCCTCTTCCAACCCACTGAGAGCCACGGAGAGCCACGGAGAGCCTCACTGAAGACGTCCTGCTGTGAGATGTGCTAGTACCAAAATACCGTTCATCGCACTGTTCAAATACGCTGGAGCTATATTAGTCATACTGATAAGAAACATATTTACTTACTTGACAAAATAATAATGATTACATTTTGTGAGAGGTGGGCAGTACTTATTTACATTGACTTAAATTGTACTTAGTGAAGTAATTTTCAGACTGCATTACAAATCTCTAACTTAAGTAAAAGTGTTGCGTTTACAAATTACAAAAGCTTTACTTTGTTACATAATTTGAACATTTGTGTTTCTTGCATTGGTCCAGCTGATATGATTTTGTGTTTCTCAACCACTTTGTACTTTTACTTGAGTAATATTATTTTGTGACATAACTGTTAAATGATATATTTTTTCGGCTTATTTACTCACCTTTAGTAAGGCATGGCTGCACAGGATCATAGGGCTCCTGGAAAAAAAGCTATGACTATAAAAGGGGTAATGTTTTGCACTTAAGACAAACAATCGCAATAATAGTGGTTGTAATAGTAACACAAATATACACTAGGTTGTGTGAGTAAGAAATATATCAGCAGGCAGTCAAATTATAAAGGATCTTCCGTATAATAAGTACATTTTAATTAGCTGTAATAAAGCATGAACATCGTTTTTTTGTAATACAATCACATTTAGTTATGTTACAGCCTTATTCCAAAATGGAGGAAATTTGCTTCAAAATTCTACAAACAAAACCCCATAATGACAACATGAAAGAAGGTTGTTTGAATTCTTTGCAAATGTATTAAAAATGTGTTCACAGCATTTGCCATGACACTCAAAACTGAGCTCAGGTACATGATCATCCTTGATGGACAACGTGATTGGAGTCCATTTGAGATCAATTCAGTTGATTGGTCATGATTTGGAAAAGCACACTCCTGTCTATATAAGGCCCCGCAGTTAACAGTGTCAGAGCACAAACCAAGCCATGAAGGTCAAGGACTCCTCTGTAGACCTCTGAGACAGGATCGTAACAAGGCACAGCTCTGGGGAAGGTCCCTATGAAGGTCCCTGTGAGCGCAGTGGCCTCCATCAGCCATAAATGGAAAAAATTTTGGAACTGCCAAGACTCTTCCTAGAGCTGGGCCTGGCCAAACTGAGCGATCGGAGGAGAAGGGCCTTAGTCAGGGAGGGGACCCGATGGTCACTCTGACAGATTTCCAGTGTGTCTCTGTGGAGAGAGGAGAACCTTCAAGAACAATCACCTCTGCACCACTCCTAAAATCAGGCCTGTGTGGTAGAGTGGCCACCACTCCTCAGTCAAAGGCACATGAGAGCCAACCTGGAGTTTGTAAAAAGACACCTGAAGGACTCTCAGACCATGGGAAACAAAAATCTCTGGTCTGATGACACAAAGATTGAACTCTTTGGCTTGAACATCAATCGTCATGTCTGGAGGAAACCAGGCACCGCTCATCACAGGTCCAGTACCATCCCTACAGTGAAGCATGGTGGTGGAGCATCATGAAGTGTTTCAGCTGCAGGAACTGGGAGACTACACAGGATCAACGGAAAGATGAATGGAACATTGTTCAGAGACATCCTTGATGAAAACCTGCTCCAGAGCGCTCCGGACCTCAGATTGGGGCGAAGGTTCATCTTCCAACAAGACAACGACCCTAAGTACACAGCCAGGATAACAAAAGAGTGGCTACAGTACAACTCTGTGAATGTCCTTGAGTGGCCCAGTCAGAGCCCAAACTTGAACCCAATTAAACATCTCTGGAGGGATCTGAAAATGGCTGTGAAATTACGCTCACCATCCAACCGGTTTTGCAAAGAAGAATGGGAGAAACTTCCCCTAATTTTTTTTTTTTTTTTTTTACAAATATGCAAAACATTTTAACAACCTTCTTCCACGTTGTCATTATGAGGTTATTGTTTGTAGAATGTGGAGGTAAATAATTAATTTAATCCATTTTGCAATAAGGCTGTGACAAAACAAAATGTGGAAAAAGTGAAGAAGTGTGAAGACTTTGCCACAAGTTTGATTTATCAGAGCATAAATGAGACTACATTGCTTTTCTTATATTTGGTGGTAAAACAGGGCTGAAGGTGAGGTTCTAGTAATCGTTAATGACATAATTTGGGGAAAATGATCAAAGTCGACCTTACAACCCAAAAATATCAGCCATCGGTTTCTCGGGAGGCATCGCTTTTTGTACCGACCGACCTTTGACTTTTAGATTTCTTTACTTCAGCCAGAGAACCACTAATTCATTTATTTTGCAGACTCAAAACGCATATTCCACACATTTAAGTCAATCCTTCTTACTTTAAGCCGAGTTTAGCTTGCTGCCAGTGACCCAAATCTCCGATCATACCATTGTGTTGTAACTTAAGAGCAGAATTACCCAACCACTGCTTTTATTACCCCCTTAACCCCCTCCCCATTGAGCTGCCATGTTGAAGCTGCAGTTTGTCAGATCTATTGCCTCATGGAGTTCCATCACAGATAAATGCATTTGAATTGTTTTGCTGTGTGACATCTCATGCAACTCTTCAAATCAACAGCATATGTAACACTCCCAATAAGGATAGGGTAAATAGTTGTCATAGCTTTGTTCTTTGTTCGCCCGGAGCTCCTTTTGACAGCTCAATTGTGTGAAATCCCTTAAATTCTGCTTTCAAAAATATTGTCAGCTGCAAAGTCCAAAATGTGAAACAAAAGCGTGGATAGAATAGTGAATAGAGCTGTCAGGATTATGATGTGCAAAAGCTTGGAAATGGAATCGTGAGCACCAAACGCTTATGCATAAATTATTGATCTGTCTTTGATGAAAACATGCTTATCTGATTTGGTTGTATAAAACACAAATCTTACTGCTAATGATATTTATATTCCAACTTTTTTTTAAAAACACATTTGAAAGGACACAAACACAAAACACAAATTTGTATTGTTATTAGCCTTAAAACATGCTCTTATGAGTATCTCCTCTCATGTTTTGGAACTTGTGTATCATTGGAAGCATACATGCAGTGTTAGAGTGTGTGTGTGGTGTGTGTGTGTGCGCGTGTGTGTGTTGTGTGCACATGTGCGTGTATGTAGGGAAAAGAGGACGCACTGCAGGCGGCCTCAGCAGAGAGGACAGGACATGAGTGCAGAACTGACCCATGTGGTCATTAACAGCATATACCAAAAACATTAAAGTTAACGAGTTAGTACAAAAGTGTTCTATACCACATATGCTTTTAGTCACCTTTGTTCACAGACTCATGAGCTTTTATACACAAGTGGAAATTATACATTTGTATTCAATAGCACAAGTTTTTGCAGCGAAGCATGACGCTTTTCTCTCTGAATTTCTGTTGAATAAAAGCAACAGATTTCTGTTGAATAAATGCAACATTAAACACGTGTTTTTCTCAAGAGTTTTTAAGCTCTAGTTTAAGTGAGTGTCACAGTCCAGTGTGAGGCTGCAGGCTCGAGATACATAGCCCATTCTGCATGTCCTGGCTCTTACCCCGGGTCTCTGCCCGGTCATGCCCGGAAAACACCTCCCCAGGGAGGCGTCAAGGAGGCTCCGGAACAGATGCCCGAGCCACCTCAGCTTGCTCCTCTCCACGTGGAGGAGCAGCAGCTCTACTCCGAAACTCATGACCATAGTTGAGGGTAGGAACGTAGATTGACCAGTAAATCGAGAGCTTTGTCTTTTCGACTCAGCGCCTTCTTCACCACAACAGTCCGACCCAGCGACCGCATCACTGCAGACGCTGCACCGAGACGCCTGTCAATCTTCACGTTCCATCTTTCCCTCACTCATGAACAAGACCCCGAGATACTTGAACTCCTCCACTTGGGGCAGGAACTCCCCACCCAATTGGGGACACAGAAACAAGTCCTTGAGATAATAAGATATATAGATAATTCATTATGATGTCTTTATACTTGGTGAAAAAGTAGTTTGTTAATAAACAATTCTCTCAGATTACATGAAATTATATCATTTTGTTTAAATATTTCCTGGGAATAGAAAGCTTACCTGCTACAACTCAAGACACATCAAACTGCTGAAGTCTGTGCTGTAAAATCCTCTTGTAAAGTCACAGTGCAACATTCAGTTCTTGTAAACTTTAGTGACATAAATAAGTCTGTATGTTGTGATTTTTGTGATTTTTATTCTGATTTTGATAACTTCTCTAGTTCTCTCGCAGCTGACTTCTCATTAGGTCCTTCACTTTTAGCACTTTACTGCCTGGTGCTCCCCTTCAAAGCTCCCCCGGGCCCCCCCCACCACACTGACCCCCCGGGCCCCCGTCACCACAGCCCCGACCCCCCGCCGCTCCAGCTGACGCTCCACCAGAGTTACAAGCTCACTCCTCCACAATAGATTGAAAAACAAGGCTTCTGGGAAAACAAATACAGCTCCTGCGTCTTCCTACGTTTAACTCCTTCAACATCATGACTCAATTTAACTCGATTTCAAAGTACTTTTTTGCTTTTGGGGGGCACGTAATAATATAAAGTACAGCAATTAATTTTGTAGCAGTAAATAAAAAGGTATCAGAGGATGTTTTATTCATAACAACGGAAATTCTGCAAGGGTGGAAAGTAGTGTCAAATACTCACGTTACTGAGTTTTGGGGGCTAATTGTACTTTTTAAACCTTTACTTGTACTTGAGTATTTTTTTTAGCATGCACTAGGTTGTGATGTCATCGTCTCAGATGGTGGGTAAGGCTCTAAGGCGCAAATGTAACTCTATGGAAGATTTACTGTATTTTTTAAAAGAAATATATTGAACCTTCTCATTATTAGTTTACGATTGGCTTCACAGACTTGGAATATTATTTAATTGTTACACAGAGAAGATGTTGAACTTTGTGTCAGTTTTTGTTTCATGTGGAAATCCAAATCTGCAATCTGACAGTTCAACAGCAAATTCTAGCATAGAATTCTGACCTGTCTTATTTAAAAAAATTACAGCAGTACAGCAGAAAATATACTGAAACTGTTGACTAGTAAGGGTAGTAGTCCTTTTTTCATGCATTATTATTATTTTTCACTTACTAATTTGGCAGCATTCATTTTAGCCACACAATTGTACTTTTACTTGAGTACACATTGCCAGTACTTCGTCCGCTACTGGACTCCAGGTATAATAGTCGTAGCAGAAGTAATGGTGGTAGTGATTGTAGTTTTAGCAGTGGTTTGTGGCACTTTGACCATGCATTTTGAGGAATACTTCTACAACTACTACTACTACTTGTGATTGTCAAAAGTACTTATACTCAGATATTATTTCATACAAAATCTAGTGTTGAAGCTCATTTGTATATCGATACTGCAAGAAATTTCACACATAAGACAAAATCTTAGACTCTTACTGGATTGATTTTGAAAGGTCTGGAATTGATATAAAATCACAAATAAAGTACAATTAATTTCTGTTAAAAGTAGCTATTTAATGTTTTTTCTTATCATTGTGGTATCAGAGAAAAACTGATATCAAGCCTTTTCCTTGGTAACTAAACTGCCTAAAATGCATATTACTGTAGGTGTAGATTTGCTTTAGTAATGCTTTGTTACACTGCATAAATGTAATTTCAGTTTTTTTATTGCATTTTGTGCTGTAATTCATATACAAAAACGTTCCGAAAGACAGTACAAATACATGGCAGAGGAATATTGGAAACATTGGTAAAAGTTTGCAGATTTCTGTAACATTTCCAGTTCAATTCACACACACGCACAAAAAAAAGTTAGATAACCGTACCTCCTCCAAAAAGACAAAAACATAAAGATTACAGCGTGTACCTTTAGGCCTAAGTTCCCCAGTTGATCAGTGGCCAAAATGGGAAATAATATGCTTTCTACAATAGTAAAGTATTAGTTACAAGAATAATACGCAAAATAATTACTTTAAAAATAAAATTAAAGCTAATAAATAAATAGATTTGGTGGCAGTGGAGGGGGATGGAGACATGGCAGACTGCAGAGGGGACCTCTAGAAGCTTTGTCTAAAGGTCAAAGGTGACTTCCTGTTGCTGTCCAAAACCCCGCAGTTGGACGGTAAGTGTAATCTCAGCTGCGGCGCACAAAGAGAGAAACGCACACAACGGCCAAGGCACGGCTGGTAAAAAGTACATGACTATTGCATATAATTGCATTTAAAGATGATTCAATCTGAAAAGAAATAAAAAAATAAAAAAACATTTTCCAAACATGGCACCAAAACAATACTTGATCATCGTATCTCCGAAAAAATGTATGATGTCTACCAGATGGAGCGCTGAATGAAGTGAGAGTTGTATCGTCAGTGGTGGAAAGTACAAAAAAAAGTAAAAGAAACAAATACTGTACTTAAGTAAGGTTTTTAGGTACTTGAAATTGTGCATTGGATGCTTTTTACTTTTACTTCACTATGTTTGAGACAGAGAAAAGTATTTGTACGCTCTACTCCAAGACAACTCTACCTCTTATTTTCAGCGCTGGACTAAAAAGTATAAAAAGTATTTTTTTTGATTATTATGATATGAATACAAATGACCAGGAAAAATGAAGTAATCGTTTCAGTCGCTTCTGTTTGGGATGAAAAGCTGCACATTTCCTGTTCAAGATCACTACATTTGGCTCTTTAATAGTTCAAAATCTGTTGGGAATACTAAAAGTAAACCGTAAAAGTACATCTTCAAACGTGTACTTCAATATAGTGATATGTGATACTTTTAATCGGGGGAAATGAAATGATCAATTCAGTTGCTTCTATTGACTGAAAATCAAAATGACTACATACTGCAGTATTTTCACATGAATAGATTAGTTCATGTGATATATTTTTCCTCCTGTATCTGTGCTTTTACTTAACAAGTGGAATAAATGAGATATACTTCTCGAGAATCCACCACTGAGAAGCTATTGGTTAGGCTACCCTTAGGCCCCAAAAGACATGAGCATCATATGTAACAAACAAGACAAAACATGCTTTTTGACAGAAATGGGAATAAATAACAAAATAAAACAACTAATGATAAACAAAGACAAAAATATTTAAATACATGACTGGGCAATAGTTTAACAATCGTCCCCCTCCCTCCCCAAACCCAGACTCATTAACTGCCAGCATATGAGAAAAAAAACCAAAGACATACACAGTACATATTCACAATCCATAAGTCCTCACAGAGGAATCTCTTTAGTCTCTCAATTTAAAAATTGTTATATATGTGTAACTTCTATCACGATACAATAACAAGCCGCTGCACGGTGTGAGCCAATCAAGTCCAGCTCCTCCTTCCTAAGGAATTCAAGTGTCTGATTTGGGGTTGTGGGTCTTCAACAAAACTGTAGAGACCACAAGACTGTTTTTGTAGAAGTCCGCCATATTGTGCTGGTCAAGAAGAGTTGAAACTGTGTGTAGAATGTCCCGGTTTAGGCCTGTCACGATAACACATTTTGGAAGGGATTTTTGATGTGCTTGATAATGTTACAGAAAATATAAAGTAGAAATAAAAATAAACTATGATATTGAAACCAGTTTGAGTATCCGCTCACGCATAAAACGCTAAAGAGGGAAACTGGTCAAGTAGTTAGTACTTTTTTATGAGGCGTATGTGACTAATATTAATCAACCCTCATCTGAACTTTTAATATAGGCCTAAAAGTTTCCTCTTAGTGCAAGAAAAGCTTTCATGTTTCGGAAGTCAATATAGTACTTATCGTGACAGGTCTAGGTGACGGTCATTCAGCTCCTCAGATATGACATCCTCAGAAACATAAACGTGTGTGACCTCTACAGTCCTGGCCGTCGATTATTTTATTATGCAAATAATGTGTGTTCTCCCTGTGTCTCCGCTCAGGGCCGGGTGAGCTGATATATGGTGTGAAAAACGTCCCACCAATTGGCGCCTGCTCCCAGTGCTGCGGGCTGCTCTGGGGAATGGACGGCACCCCGGCGTTGTCAGCGATGGGCGTGTACAGGGGCCGCTGGCTGGGGCTGCTCATGTAGCCGAAGGTGGAGTACAGACCTGGACTTTGGCTGTAGTAGGCGGAGTTGGCGGCGTCGGAGAAGTCGTACTGCGCTCTGGAGGAGGAGTAGGAGGAGGCCGGGGGGCTGTAGTGCTGCAGGTTGAAGGGGCTGTAGGAGGCGTGCTGCGGAGAACCCTGCTGGTCGCTTTTTTTCTGTAGTGACTATAATTCGGGCTCAGCTGCTCCGTCTTGATCTGGGTTCTGTGCTGGTTGTCCGCTGCGTTGGCCCCTGAGCTGCCACCGCCGCCGCCTAACGTGGTGAGCGTGTGCTGCTGCTGTCCCTGGCTCTGGCCCTTCGACAGCCAGGCCCCTCCTCCCCCCGGGCTGACAGGGGCCCCGCTGCTGATGCTGTAGCTGCCCGTGTAGGTCACCGCGCTGCTGTTGGTGTTGCCCGGGTGGCCGTTGGGAGGCAGGTACTGGTCGAACTCGTTGACGTCGAAGGTCTCGATGTGCGAGATGACGTCGCTGCTCAGCTCGCCGATGTCCACGTCGCGGAAGTCGATGTTGAGCTGGCGTCCGGCAGGGCCCTCCGGTAAGCGCAGGCCCCCCTCGCGCTTCATGTCCATCTTGCCAGAGCTGACGTCGGTCTTAGGGGTGGTGGGGGGAGTGGGAGGCCCCTGGGAGCCTGGAGTGGAAAGACAAGCATAGTTTTATTAGCTTCTATTCAGAACACAACAATAGCACAGGTGATTTAGTAACCGTCACCTTTTTAATGCAAATTCTGGAGATTTGACGCCATAAACTTGGTTTAGCTCATAAAAAGGAGATTATTACACTTATAAATTCAGATTTGCCCAGGCTCCACTCACATTTGTATACATTACATACTCAAATGTTAGGTTTACTTTAGCAGCTGCTCGTAGCAATTGCCTGAATTTCAAGTGCTTTATATATTTTACATCAGGCATCCATTCGAAAACTTAAAGAAATGTAGCCTAACAGAGAGGAAACATCTTAATTCACTGTCACACATGGATCTTTGGCTGAAAAGTAGCCTACAATGAGTGACAGTGATTCAAGTGACTGGCAGAAAAGTGGCCTTCTCGTCTTACCAGAGTGCTCTCCGGGGGAATGCACGTCTCCCATGCTGGAGGCGGGAGAGTCAGCCTGCTGCAGGGCTTTGAAGATGGCATTGGGTGAGATGTGCGTCTGCTCGGTGCCGTCCTCAGACTCCTGCCCGTTCTTGACAGACTTCCTCCTGCGGGGCTGGTACTTGTAGTCCGGGTGGTCCTTCTTGTGCTGCACCCGGAGCCGCTCAGCCTCCTCCACGAACGGACGCTTCTCCGCTTCATTCAGAAGTCTGCGCTGGGTAATGTAGGCAAAAAGGACACGTTTTCAATTAGTGCGCGAAGTAAAAGTAGAGTTAAATAATCCCTCATTCACCACGTGCAATGTTAACTAAATTAAACCAGTACATTTCTTGTAAGAGTAGAAGCAAGTTTGCTCTTACCTCCAGAGTTTGCCCAGAGTTTTGCTGAGCTCGGCGTTGTGCAGGTGTGGATACTGGTCCGCTAGTTTCCTCCGCGCCGCCTGAGCCCACACCATGAAGGCGTTCATCGGCCTCTTCACGTGCGGCTTGTTCTTTGACGAGCCGTTCACGCGCACGGGCATCGGCACGAGCGTCCAGTCGTATCCCTTGAGCACCTGCGACACGGCCTCGCGGATACAGGCGGGAAACTTGTCCTCCTCGTCCTTTTTGAAGTCAGCGAGCAGCGCGTCTTCCGCCCGGAGCAGCCCGTTCTCAGAGGGACGGGTGTTCTCGGCGTCGGAGCCCGAGCCGGAGTGACACGGGGAGCCGGCGGAGTCTTCGGACATGCTCGGACTGGGTGCGTCAGACAGACACTTGTCTTGTTCCTCCGTCATTTTCAGGTAAGGGTCGAGGAGATTCATACGAAAAAACGTGAGTGGGGGCGAATTACACTGAGAAAAAAATAAAAAAGAAAGAAAAGATTTGGCGCGTCGAGGAAACGCACTGCACTGTTTTCGACGTTAAATTGGAAACAAGTGTCTTTAACAAAAGTGGCAGGTAAATTTGTTTCTTTGCTTTGATAAAATAAAAAAAATAAAAAATGTCCACGATTCTACAACTTTCAATCGAAACTTTCTTCTCACAACAGTTCCACAAATGCAAAAAAACAGAAGAAGAACTCAGCAAAAGCTAAAGGTGCCTCGAAAGGTCCTGAAATCTCCAAGTAAATACAATCCCCAAGTCGAGCAGTGCTTTGAACGGCTCTCTGGTTTGCACGCTGCCTTTATAACAGCGTTACCATGCCGCACAGGAAAGCGGATTGGCTGAACCAGCGTGACGCCAACGTCAAGGAATCCGAGCCAATTTCATCCCCCTTTTTCCAAAGCAGCACACAAATTAGACATATTCACACATACACGGTGTTCAGTTTGTAGTCGGACTTTATTGCAGCATTAAAAAACTCATGAAATAGGCTGTAGTTTTAGCTGGAATTAATCAACGTTTGAGAAATTATTCACAATCTTACAAACCGGCATAAAAAAAAAATCGAATTTAAAAAAAGGTGAACATTTGTTAGCCGTACTGTATTTTACTTGTGAATCTTTTTGCGCAAGCTGAACTTGTATTTGTTTCATTGTGCGCTCTTCATTTCAGTGCATTTGCAGTTGGCACCCTGGTCAATAGGGGGAGACAGATGCCTAGGAACCCAGCGGCTTCACTCCGGTCCATGGCAGAGTGGGCAGAAGCAGTTCCAGCAGGCTGAAGCTGCCCACTGCACTCAACTGTCAAGACATCGGCTTCTGAATGAATTGTATCGCTTGTCTTGTGCCCAATAGCGGAGCAAAAACCCGGTAAATGTTGGATTCTGCTCACTTTGCTGACGGCTCAATTTTCCCCCCCACTTTCAACCTCGTAAAAGCTGTGAGCGTTGAAATAAAAGTTGGTAACAGATACATAGCACTTTATCCCAGTTGTGGAATTAGATGCTGATGTTTGAAACTGACAGTTTGTGTTAAGGCAGAAAATGCAGCGTAAAGCAATGGAACAGGAAGGTCTGTTAGACTTTTTAAAGGTATTTGTTTCTCTCTCTCTCTTTTACTCTTTGCGTTTAGTTCTTAAATCGTCCTCTGGGCATAGCTTCACTGACAGAGGGAATGAAACACATTTTCAATAAAGTGCTGTAGCCTACTGTACTTGTAAGTTCGCAGTTTTACTCAAAAAGGGACAAAAACAGTTATTAGGCACGAATTCATTCTAAAACTAGTATAAAAAATATATTCTAATTTTGTATTAAAAATCACAAAGAAGCCAAACATTGACCTTTTGTAAACCGTTAGAATGATCTTTGAGGTTTTGTCATAATGAAAATTATTCTATTGTGTCAAAATGAGTGTATATTTTTTTTAATTCTTGTTGTGTCGAGTACTTCGCCTATTCCTTAGTATTGGAATTGAGTTTGAAATGTTTGTATCGTGACGTCATCATCATAAATGTTATTTTGGACACTTACAATGGTCCATACAACACTATACGTAATAGAAAATGTATATACACACGCGCACATACACACGCAGAACACCTCACATTTGAATCTAAAATTGTTACAGATAAAAACGATTTTCTATTTTTCATTTGTCGTGACAGCAAAAAGACACCTCTTGTGTAATCTCTCAAACAAGTGTAAAGGGACAGCAAAAGGTGAGGTGTTGATGAAATAATGATGAGGTGTTTTGAAATAATGTCTGAACATTTTTATATATATATAGAGAGAGAGAGATATTAATTTTTGTCAATATTGCCCACCTCTATTTATTGAATTTGAGCTAGACTTTATTGTCCCTGTAAGAAAAGTAACCTAC
Source organism: Chaenogobius annularis (assembly GCA_015082035.1). Taxonomy (NCBI): domain Eukaryota; kingdom Metazoa; phylum Chordata; class Actinopteri; order Gobiiformes; family Gobiidae; genus Chaenogobius; species Chaenogobius annularis. The sequence continues at coordinate 2,588,454 of BJKM01000020.1, read as the reverse complement.
ATAAAGTTCTGTTTTCCTAAAAAAGTCTATATAAAAGCAAAAGATCATTTCCATTTCTGACCTGGCTTCTGTCATATAATAGACTGCCACAGCATCCAATCAGTGCCTGACTCTGCTCCCATGCCCCGCCTATTTGATTGTTTATTATGCTTTGTGAAGATGTGGAAATGTAAATCTCGGCCGGGCCTAATGTGGACAACATGTGCTACCTGAAGTTGCTTTTAATAGCTCACAGATGTCAGGTACAGCTAATTTCACCTCTCTGGTCACACATGCGCAGCCACAATACTTTTTTTTTTTTTTTAACCCTTTCTCCGGTAATGTAGCAGTGTTCCTTGTTTCCATTCTGCCCCACCAACTCCCTTAGTAATTTGTACTCTCCGACCAATTAGCCCTGCGGTTGTCAAACACTGAAGCCTAACATTGGTGACTGCTCGAGTTTATTTATATGTGCGATGCTTATTTGAGATCCTCACTTTGAACACAAATAAAGGGCAGTAGTTTAGCTGTGTGCTAATAGCTGCTGGGACGCTGTATGCTGTTACACAGAGCTATCAGAACCGGAGCGTGTTTGGAGAGGAGCAGAGCCGCTAATCTGATTTTTTAACATTTTAAGTTATATTGTCATTTATGGCTTTATTTAATGACAAAGATAAACTCCAAAAGTTCATTTCAGTCTCGTTGCAATTCATTACTGCAGTTTCTTCGTTTCTTACCTGTCGTAATGGCGTCCTCAACAAATTTAGTAATGTGGGTGCAGGAGCGCTATAGGTTAAGATGGTACAATAGGGTAAACATGAGAATTTTAGAAGTTAATTTGTAGAGCAAAATGTTTACACAAAGTAAACGGAATGAGAACGTATGCATTAAAATAACAAAACAAAATCATGCACAACATAGAAGCAACTGATATAAATATGTTCCTTTTTAACATGTAAAAACTTTTTTCGAGTCCAGATGACTACAACTGAATCTTTTTCTACAATTTTCCTTTTTATTTAAACAATTTTGATATCCAATTTGAGATATGGCAAAGGAAAACATTTTGATTCAAATGTATTTTTTCCCTGTATGGCATCAGTAATGATCTGCGGCTGCAACGGTTAGTCGACTAATTGTGACTAGTCAAATATAAAAAGTAATCTTAATTGTATTTTAAAATATACAGACTCTAAAACACAAAAAGTCAGGAATCAGGAATAAAACGTCAGGAAAGAATAAACAATTTCCTATTTTTTTATTTATTGTTGTTTGGTAAAAAACAAAAAGTGCTCAACATACAAGCCACACAACAAGATAACAAATGTGTTATTTGACCAGGTGTAGGCAGAAGCCAAGGCTTATTATGCCTACCCTTCTCTCCAACTCTTACGTTGGTGGACATTTGTCATATTGTGGTACACCAGCGGACAATTCATCAACAAAAACTACAAAATACTGGACAGGATGCTCCCAAGTATCATCTACAAGCACTCACATTTTCACAAAAACAAAATGCATTTTTTATTCTGCTAAATATTTTTCTATGATTATTTTCTTAAAGATACTTTTAAACTGAAATAAAGAAGTGGCTTTTTTTAATTCATCGCAACAACTGTTCCATAATATAACTCCTTTACTTGATAAACAATGTTCCCTCAGCGTCGTTCTCACATAAGGTCTGTCAGACATACACGTTCCCCTTAAATTATATTTAATCAATCATACACTTTATTCATTATTTCAACCTGTATTTGGGTGATCATTTATTTATATATTTATGCAAAAGTAGACAAAAAAAATACTCGTTTGACTAGTTGACTAATACAAATGAATAACTAATTAATTGGCTAATACAATAATTGTCAGTAGCAGCCCTACATGTTACACTGTAATATTTCAGACATGACACTTAAAGTTTAACGCCGTGACAGGCTTCCCTCCTAAAAATGTTGTCATAAGTTCATGGTAAGTAACAAAAGACAGTCCAGTCTATCTGAATTGCCAAAACAACAGAACTTACCTCTCTATATTTCAGAATGGTAGTGGCTTCCAATAAGTGAACCTGGGCTTTCAGGGGTGAACCAGAACCCATCTCCAGTCATAACATTCTGTGTCATGACCTAATGTGGAGAAGTGGATTTGGCCTGCAGGATGAGGGAAACTTCTCATCTTGACTTAGAGCGATAGTGTGAAAATGTGAGCAAACTATGGAAGTCAACATCTAAACTCAGTGCCTGCTCTTCCTCCAGTCCTCATCCTATCACTTGGGCTTCACCCTCACCTCAGTGACAATGGTGTGTCCTACACTGTGATATCAGAGGCTTTCATCTGTGAAGTGAGGGGGAAAAAATACTCATTGCTTTCATTCTGTAGATGAGAAGACATTCCTTTTTCTGGTACTTAGTAATAAACTAAGAAAACTGAGGCAATGTACACACGTAGGCGGGTATTTTTATAAACGCATATCCGGCGCTCTTCGTTTTATAAAAAGTACTGCATACACATAATCCTTTTAAGTATATATCCATCCACACAAACCCGTATAATTGTGCGCTTGTGCACGGTCATAAACATGCCAGAACAATAGTTGGCAGTGTTTGCCTAAAAGTTAGACCCAATCTATCCAATGAGAGCAAGCCTATTCTCGTCGTCACTTCCTCAAAACCTGAAGCATGGCGCCAGATTTGGCGAGTGGCATGGGATCATGGATCTATTATGCATGGGATAAACAAGGGCGCATGTGTGTCGTGTATTCATGAATTAAAACGCTGTTCATCCATGTCCACACTCAAACACAAAACTGGAGTTTTCCAAAATCTCCACTTTGGTTGGAGTTTTCCAATAGCACCGTTTTCAAGGGCATAATCCGGCAGTTATATGTGGATGACAGATCAAATCGTAGAAAAACATATGCGTTTTATCAGATACGCGGCTACGTGTGGACATGGCCACATTGCTACTGGAATGTATGTTTACAATGCACTAATTACTTTTTGCATTTAAAAAAAGCAATACGTTTGTAAACAGAAGAATTTGCACAAATATAAATTAATTATTTGTGTGCAAAAGTGATGGAGGAATGTTTGGTGCTGTGGTCCCCAGCCTGCACATACGTGTGACGTGCCACTCTCCCGAGCACATATGATGAATGGCCTCCTGGACCCTGTGTGTGGCTCTTCTTCTCTGATGTGAGGCTCTGGACGCAGGGTTAGTGTTGACCTAACGTCACTCTTCTCCTTGTACTATTCAAACAACACCATGGCAACTCCCGAGGAGCACCATCCACCTCCCATCCATCAATGCCCAGACCCCTGCTGCCACGGGCCGCTCCTGCCACCACCTGCACATTATCCACTTTTACTAATAAAGTCAGCTGTTCTACATTCAGATGAACAGCTTTAACCCTTCTTTCTTTCATCTCAATTGTTGATGTTATGCTTATTGATTTTTGTTGAACTTAAATTAATGTCAAAGTTAGGTCACAGAGACACTTGTTGTTCAGAGTTACAGTAATCTACCTTTTTACAAATTTACACAAGACACCTACTAAATTAAAGCATTATCTTTCACTAAAATGTATTCTGATTCCAGACTACCACGGCCTCAAATCAGAAAATCGCAGTGTGCCTTCTTCTGTGGAGTAAAAGACACTAGTGGCTTCCCCTGGTCACATTTCTCAGAAGCCCTTCTTGCTGATTAAAATATGTGCATTAGTACTGTACCAGTCTGAGGGAGAGTTTTGGAAAAGCCTGAGGAAACCCAATCTACTCAGGCTGAGTTGAAAAAGCCGCAGAGGAGTACCATTTCCCTCCAAAGATATGGCTTGTGCAAACAACCCTCGCTTGAACAATAACAATGGTCTCACCCAGCCAGGCCAAGCTAACTAATGACAGATCCACACCTTAATGCTAAGCAGTTGTTTGGGTTTAGCCCTGGGAGGATGTGTGTGTGGTTTCCAAGCTGGAAGAATGGCACTTGTCAGCGGGTGGCTCGTGCCATTGCAACACTCTTGCTTCCCTGGAAGGAGCGGCTCTTGTGATCCAGGTAGAGATATGGGGAGAAAAGCTCTGACGCAGCAAAACATTACATCCAGCCTCAACGCAGCACATTTTATCCTCTTATTGGACAGTGCAGTGGGGGGCAGCATGGACTAAAATTATTACCCTATAACAAGGCTGCATTTCTTTTGGCAAGTCCTGCTCTGTTTCCGCTCTGGCCTGGTGCAGCTGTGGTTTGAAGGTGATTTGGTGCTTTGCTGTGTGATGATTCGATGTGCTTGTGAAGTGGAATCCAATCAGACGGAGTGCGTTCTGGTGTGAAGAGTCAGCCATGGCTTTGGCCTCTACTTCATGAGGCCTGTGTTATAGCTCTGCCCAGCTTTTGACAATGTATCGACATCTGTGCAGTAAATGCGAACGCAATTAAAATACTTCTGAAGGAAAAATACAATTTGAGTGAAAGATAACAACATACAAGGCTGCGCGCCATTACATTCTTCAAATAGACAAATGTCTGGCAAGTAGACACAGTGTTTCTATTCTTAATGTAGGCAATCAGGCTGAAAATTTTAACAGGAACAATTTGCAGCCATCTAAAATTATGCTTTATACCAGGGGTGTCAAGCTCATTTTGGGCCGCGCACCGAATTTCGATGCTCAAGCTGGGCCGAGCATAACGTAAAAAAATAAAACAATAAAAAATATTATAAATAAATACTTTATATAGCCTAGTAATAGTCATTTGTGGAAACTGTTGCACAAATCAGCAGCAGGGGAGTCCATATTCATGCCTCGGCAGCAGGAACAGGAACTTGGGCTTGTGAAATGATTTCTGATATGAAATGACATGTTGGCTGTTGCTGGGCAAACTCAATATGCGCTAACTATTTTATAGTTTAAGCTTATCGGCACTTCGTAGCCTTCTGCACTTGCTCCAGCAGCGCTGAGCTGCACGGGGAATGGGCGGCTGCTGCAAAGGATTGTGGGACTAGTAGTTCTAGTGATAAAAATATATCTCTTAAAAAATAATCATATAAATTAGAAATGTTTTGTGGGCGTCTTGGGGGCTGGATGTTTGACACCCCTGCTTTATACAATATTTCTTCTTATTATTATTTTTTTTTCAGAAAGTGTGAACCCTACTGGGATGTATGACAGCAGTACTTGGGTAAACTTAGAACAAAAGTCAGATATGCTAATAATTCTGTCTGCAATATGCTTGCAAATCACTTGAAAAGTCATGTAACCAAGTATTTGTGCATGCAAGTTTTGTGTTTATATGATTCTTTGGGTTTAAAATATTTTGTTTGGTTTTTTAATTGGTCAATTTACATTTGCAACCCATGCACTAACAGTAGAAGTGCTTTATTCTTATTTAAAATAATAATAATAATATTGTATTGTATTGAGTATTGACTCCTTCGTGACCTCAGACTAACTTTGTTGGTGCACGCTGTGTAAGGATGTACCATTACATCATGAGCCATCCAAAACTCTGACTGATGCTGAACAAGGCAGCTGTGGTATCATGATTCCACACATCTGGCCTCATCACCTCATGAGCTTTCACGTGGTTTTAGGCCTCATCCCAGATCCTGATCATCTAAATCTGGACTAAGCTTCCTAGAGCTGGCCTATATCTCCCAAAGCTCAGTGTGATTGTGTCCATGCGGCACTGTACCCAGTATAAATAAGAGTCAGATGCCTTTCAGGAATCGCTACTTACGTTCACATAAGATTCTGCCCCAACAATTGCTTTCTGAGGTTTGGACTGAATGTTTGGCATATTTGTGTGAGGTTATGGCTGGTGCACAGTTTAAAGATATTTGATAAAAAAAATTATGTGGTTAGGCCTAAGGAAAGCCAATTTGTTGTTAATCACACCAAAAAAAATCATCTAATTGTTAAAAGTAGTTATGACAAATCTTTGGACAAAATAATCCACAAAGCAGGATAGGATGTGGCTGTACATTTAAGTACTTACTCAAGTGTATGCTCAAATCATCATTTGTTTAAACTAGTTTGATCAGAATGTACTCAAACAGTCTCTCCCCTCCCTCCCCCCCTCCTCCAAATGTGAGGAAATTGCCTCTTCTGATTTCCTGCCATGCATAGAAATATATGAATAGGAGTAGGACATGCACTGAAGAGTCATCTCTATCTATCTACTCATGCTGTGAAGGTAAGAGTGGCTCAAGGTCAGGTAAACAACATCACAGATTTAGAATGTTAACAGTATGAGACAATACATGTTCAGTTGTATGCCTTCAATAAACTTTATTTTCTTATCATCCTGAAAGAAAATATTTATTGTCTGCTTTGTTTCAAACTGCACTTTGTAGCAGTTAGGGGTCTAGATGTTTATCAACACCTGTGTTGTTTATCTTGTAACTTTATGGCCAAAGTGACAATATATTTGGTATATAGATGTCACTGTTTATAGTTGAAAGTAAACATAAAGAGAATCAAGGACAATATTTAATCATGGTTTTGTTTGCCGCTTTTCAAAACCCACAAAGACCCATTATGAACGTGTTCACTGGACTTGAGCTTTAATGTTGTTCTATGCAATTCCAGCCAAATACTTTGCTCATAAGGCAGTTTGCTTTCATTTTGAATTAGCATTTTCATTTGACAAACACCAGAATCCAACAACATCCTACATCTACTTTCTGTAGCTCAAAGTATCACCATTTGCGTTCATGCATTAAACACATCTGGCAATTAAATAAGGAACAAGAAAATCTTTTAAGTGAACATGGCGGCCGTAATGACAAAATGTGTTGTATTAAGTTGTCTTTGGACTGTACAAAAGTCTAAATGTTGCTTTGGGAAATTTAAACTGGACGTTTCATAGTATGTGCCAATTGGATTTGCCAGCCATCGTACCTATAATAGAAGAGGGTGAATCCATAGGGTCCCAATTATAGTGGATGGTACACTCTTTGCTTAAGCTGCCTCATTTTGAGATTTAGGTGGAGAAGTTGGATCTATTTTACATTAATTAAACTGTTGCCAAGATGTTGCCTTAAAGCCTTCTTTGTAAAAGCCAGGAACTGTACTAAGCCCTGGTTTGTTCAGCTTTCTTGAACCTGAAGCCACGTCTAGCTCCACATAGGACCACTGAGGCTCGTAATTAAAAATCTCCTGTTACTTCCTTCTTACCTTCGCTGACCCCGACCTCACAGCCCTCCTATACCATGAGCCCGCGTGATGTCTCTGGGGAGGGGCAGGAGCAACTTGGCCCATCCAGAGTGTTGGATCCAGACCAGATGACTTTGGTCAGTATTATGTTGACTCAAGAGGGATGATCGAGGGTGGCTGGACTGAAGATGGTCGTGCCAGGTAAGTAGTACACCAATGGGATGCCTGGTTTGCTCAGATTTTGGTTCCTGTGTAGTCAACGTGCTTAGGCATATGATACCACCTTGGAGTTTTAAGGGATACAATATGAAGAAAGGCCTGTGCCTGGGATTCCCAATGCAATATTAAAGTCATTTCAATGAGCAAAACATTAAAAAAAAACATGTTTTATTATATTTATATGAGTAGGTTATTTCACTAAAAGATACCGTTATCAATTAAAAATAGATTGCAATGTCATAATTTAAAAATGATATAAAATGATAAATCATCACACAACCCCTGGCTCAGCGACATCACCGGTGGTACCAACCCTGATTTTGAGAAATCAGAATGAAAGTGGACAAATATTATTTGTGCTAAACTAAAACTAATTTTGACAAAACTCCAATACCAAATCATCAACACGAAAGAGCCACATCAACTCATTAATTGCTATGCCCAGCAATGCATGTTTTTTTGTCTTGTCAAGTCATCACATCTGCCATCTACTAATTCAGGGGCCTATTCATTCAAAATGATATTACCCCAAAATCTAAGACGAACCATCCTTGAGATTGTTATTAAAAGGCATGTCACTCTCAGGAATGCAGGAATGTCCGCTGACGTCTCATCAGGTCCAGAGCAAAACCTGCAGCTTTCAGGAAGGAACTGATACCACAAGGCCATCTGAGGATTCAACTATGGCCGCTCCGGGGAAGATTGGAGGCTGAGACAGAAAGCTCACTTTCAACAAGAATGAAACAAGATGGAGAGAAGTGAAACCTGAATGGAAAACAGGAACTATATTTTGCTCTAAACCTACATACAGCAGACAATTTTCTGTAAATAAATGTAAATCTAAAAAGGCAGGCTTGTTTTGTTTTTTTCTAGTACATTCCAAACTCAACAGACAAAAATATAAACAGATTAAAAGGAAAAAGAGAAAGGAGAAAACTCAATAACATGATCTGAACAATATGGAACTGTGGTAAAACCAAGCAAACCTGAGCTAAACCAGACCAAAGGCAAGTCAAATCAGTGAAACTATTATACACGATATATAATACACTAGATTCACATTCAGAAAACTTTATTGATCCAAAGGGCAAGTCATATGAAGCATTCCTAGGGCAGTTTGCATATGTACAGTACGTTTCATGGTTTAAATAGTGGAACTCACCGAGTCGATCCCAACAACACACTACAATGTACCAATTCAAATAACTTCCGAAAACACTGCAATTCGAATTGACGATTTGATCGCAGAGGGCACAAATGCATTGAAAAAACTCTTTATTTTCCGCACAGCAACGTCACCCTGAAGGCATCATAACAAAGTTAGGAGTCAGACTCCTAGTGACTTTTTTTCAGCACATGCTCCTCCCACAGGGTAGCTGGGTCAGTCTCTTGGTTTGATACCCATGATTTAGAGCAGCAGCAACAATATTCTGAAATTTGTTTTTGTTCTTAATTGTCAATGTAGAAATGTACAAGACTATTTGACCCAATTACACAAAATAAGTAGTTTTGATTATATTGTCTCATGATAAAATTATCAAAAATATCTTGTATGCAATAGAGCTGCACTGTTGAGGTCTATTTATCAGTCCATTCTCTTGAACTTCAACCAAGACATTTGGCACTTTTAGCACATTTGTATATATTTTCTTTGTCAATCTTGTCCACGCATTCTTACTTCAATAAAAAAAATCATTATGAAGAAGCAATAAATGGAAACTACATCAAAATCTTGCTGGTAGGTCATAGGCCTTAATCTTTCACAGTGAATGAGCTGGAGGTCAAGGTAACACTGGGCCCCTGTCACCAGTACCCCCTGCTTGAGTTGCGGCCCTCTGTGGTAGCTGAGGGCCATATGTGCACAGTAGTGACTCTGTCCATCTCATAGCTCCATTCAGCCGTGTGGTTTGGCAGGTTGGCTTTCGATGTAGGTGGCTGGGACTGGAGATACAGAGACTCATGAGCACCCTGCTTAAGTGCCATTAGTCGGCATTCAGACTCCAAATGTTGGTTTATTGCAACTAATCCTTCACCCCTGGCTTGCACTTGGCATTGTTCCGTAACCTATATTTGTCAGGCAATTCAAGTTTACAGTTCTAATAAGGAAATCTAGGTCTAAGCTTGTCCAAACAGCCCATTCCTAAAAGCAGCTAGCTAGCAAAGAGACATTGGATTATTTCAGAAATGGTGCTACCGCCAACCGTATACACCTAACTGGACACCTTTCAAGGGTCAGCCAAGCATATATCAGCACAGTTTCATATCAAAGGCTTGCATGAAGGGTCTTTATTTTGGCAATAAGTTGTGTTTGCTTGGGATTAGCACTTTTTAATAAACTCATTTGGCTCTGTACATAGTGTTAATGCAAAAGGAAAATAAAAGCTAAACCCTTTTGACGTCTGTCGGGGTAATATAGGATTATGAAAGGCTTAGACAACTTCCCATAAGACAACATAAGGACCATAAACGTTCTTTGTGGGGCAAAACGTTGTGGCTCCAAGTAGAGGTTGATCAGTTGCAGGGAAGGGATTTTACATATTGTCTGCTCTAGTTGGACCGCTGGTTTGGTCCACAGTGAATAGTCCTTCTAATCTCAGTGGCATAGACTTTGTTTGATTCTTGGTTCATGCTACTAGTTTTCTAGTTGTGCCAATTTTGTGATACCAAAACTATGGTAAAATGGAAAGTCAGCTGCTTAAAAATGGGAAAATCTGTTGTAAGATTTTTCAGGAAAGTATTCATTTATTGACTTCCAGTGTGGATCTTCGCTTCTTGTGAAAACACAGTATGAAAGCTATTAGTTGGGCGGTTAAGTAGCAGACTGTGATGCGGCTGCCTGTGTACTCTGTCGCGGTGCCAGGGCCGTGCTGCGATGTGCTCCACTGTTCTGCGCCGTCCCCAGCTCTGATGCTGGCTCCTTGCTAGGTGCCAAGTGATTTTTATCACTGCAAAAACAGTCTCTTTCCAATCTCAGCTCTCTCAGGAGCATATGAATACACTTTACACTCACACGAAGGAAAACAGGTAACTGGAGAGCGGACTTGGGGCGCGAGCTGAGACGGCAGGTAACAGGGCTGCAGTGTGTCAGCATGTGTGCACCAAGTGTGTGTTGGGCTTGTTCACACTCACAGATACCTGCTCTGCACAGCATAGCTTTCACTCAGACTGTTTGATGGAGCTTCATTTTATAACCCTAAGCCTGTATAGGAAGAGACAGTTCCAACAGATATTTTTGGACTATTAAAGATATTTTTATTGTTCAGCACATCAAAGTTTTGAAATGCAACGGAAGTTCTTGTTTAACAGCTTTTGGATTCATTGAAAACACTGCTCATATGGAAAAGTCATTTACACATTAAAGTGATGAAGGATGCATTCAAAACATCAAACTTGGGAATAAACCAGGTCTAAACCTAAAACTAAACCTGGACAAGATCAGGACTAAAATCAAATCAGGACGAAATAACACTTTACTCCCCAGGCGCTACGCAATTTGTCCAGGAGTGTTCCATTGTAGAAAAAGATTCAGTTGTAGTCATCTGGACTCTGTTTTCGACCCTCATCCAAGAGTAATTCTCAATCTGTGAAACAAGTCTGGGAACTCCGGTTTATATCCTACTCTGTGAAAGCCCTGCCCAACAAAGATGGCCTCCTTAACCCCTCTTTCAAACCATCTTTTCTCCCTGCTCAGAATCTCCACCTCACTCTTCTTCAATGGAGTGGTTTGTGGCTTTGAGATGAAGATGCACAGCGCTAAAGAGCGTTACATAGGGGAGACTAAACAGCCACTTCACAAGAGGCTTTATCAGCACAGAAGACATGCGAGTTCAGGACCCCAGAGCGCCGTGTATCTTCATCTTCAAATTCTCAGACTTGTTTCACACATTGAGAATGACTCAATGTTTCGATGAGAGTCGAAACATTGAGTCCAGATGACTACAACTGAATCTTTCTCTACAATTCTTTCTTTTGTAATCTAATTCTAGTGTTCAGTACATGCAGTCCTGGTATGTTTGTTGAACATGTGGCGCTTTTGTTTAATATATGTATACATCTATATTGCTGCTATGAAGCAACAGGATGATACTGAATATAAATTGATCAAAGTCAACAATGGCACATGTTTCAAACTAAATCAAATATTTTGTTACCAGTTTATGAACATGAATGTAGAACGAGTAAGGCATATTATTGATTGTTAAGGTTTAAGTTGCACTTAATTATCCCTGCAGGGAAATTTGTCCCCCGAATTTGAACCATCCCTCAATGCCACTGGGGCCACATGTAGCAGTGTGCGTCACAGTGCTGGCCCCATCTCCAGATCTTTGTGCTAGGCTTGGTCAGGACTACCAGAGCTGGAGGATTTTTACCTATTGTTGTATGTTTTGTGTTGATGGGGGTTGATGAATATGCAGTAAAAATACTGAACTCAATTTAACTAGTGCTACAGATCAAGATACTATTCAGTATGAGATGACTGCTAATGCAATCGTGCACATGCAGGCCGCTCAAATACTATTTTACTACTGATGAATCAGTCTGAGACGCCAACTGGCCATAAAAATGTTTGTAAATGTTTCCGTTTTCTAGCATCATTAGCAAAGTGAAAAAAAGTTTTCATTTCATGCAGTGGATTTAGAGACACAGGTTTTCATAATCATAAAACAGTCCAATGATCTTTGCATTTGCAAAAGACCCCAGATAATAGAGTCATCCCTTATAAAATGCATTTTACCCAGATGACTTAAGTTACTATCTGTTTTTGTTTGTTTTTTTCACGTAAAAAAGAGTTTTAAAAAAAGTTCTTGAGGTGAGAAAAATACAAAGTATTTAAAGGAAACAAAGTATCAGAGATTTCATTCATTCATTAATTTTCATTCATTTTATCTGAAACATGAAATCAAACATGAATCACTCTCTTGCTTTAAAGTCATATTTCTTTGTTAAAGATGTAAATGTTATTTGTATTTCCACCTTTAAACTGATGCTCAGAAACGGGACTATATTCAGTGCGTCTCTGCAGAGCACATACACACATGCGCCCGCTCTTCCGTCTCCTCCGCTGCCACACTCTTCATCTTGTATAAACTAGTGGTTAAGTAACATAATTAACTTGATTTCCCAGCGCTACGCAAGTGGATGCATGACATGACTTTGACTGGATGTTCACTATTATATTTGTGTTTGCAGCCTATCTTATCTTTAAAACAGTTAATAAAATGGTAATCTTCACTCATTTGGAACTTTTTTCTTTTTTCTCATCAATAACTGCTGATTCTAGATTTATGGGCGCACAGGAGCAGTGTTGAGAAACCCAGCCAAAATGTTTCAGTGAATCCGGGACAGTCTACAGCCCACTTGATGCAGAATTTAAAGTGGGATTACAGGACATAAATGAGCGCAGCTGGCTGGTGCAATGAAACTCGCACTGTATGGGAAGAGAAGGTCTTCCTGTAAACAATGCAGACTCCTCACCTCTTTTGTGGATTATGAGGGACAATGCCATGGTGTTTTTTATGCCCTTCCCTGTTTTTTTTACTTTTTAAATCAGCAAGCATGGTGCATTGTTATAATTCACTGTCACTGCACAAACTGGAACAGTTATTCCTTGCAAAAACCTTTCAGCTCTTTCTCCAACATGCAAAAGGTAATTATCATTTTCCGCTTTTAATTATTTAAATGATTGTATCACTTTTGTAAAATAAACGCAGTTAAGCGGTAGAATATTCAGTGCTTTTATGCATCTACATTTGTGTATCTGCAGTGTGCACCAACACGTGCACGAGTCACGACACATGAACGCGCCCACTCAGTGTTCACACTCACTGCAAGCCACGCTCCTCACTGTTCTTTGTGTTATCATTGTCTAAACGTGTAACTTCTGCAAAGTATTGCCAATTTACCAGGTAGAGAAGTATGACTACCTGGTCAGACTTCCCTATTTACCCAGGACACACCCAGTTTTGAGTCCTGTGTCCCATGTCCCAGCAGATGTGTCCCATGTCCCAGCAGATGTGTCCAAAACCATTGATTTGTCCCAGTTGTCGTTTTTTTTACCACTTTGAAAACCCGCCAACAGTAAAGAGTGGGAGAGTATGTTTTTTCTTCAGCCAAAATAGAGAAAGTCTGGCTTTTAAATAACCAGAACTCAAAAATGCACTCATTTCCACTAACAGAAGTCTCTCAGATTATTTACTGACTCACAAGTGAAAAATGTGTGAGTTGAACCATGAATCGAGTGCATAAAAATGTACTTAATTACTCACACTTACTTTTATTATCACCTCCCCATCCCCAACCCTAACGCTTTTAACTCACCAAGTTTACTTAGGCAACTTAGTCCAGCTGTTCACCTAAAAGCACCATCCTGGAACAACACTTGTCAAGGCTGGCTGTTTTGAGAGCAAATCAACGGTGCCTGAGGCAACCATTTGACTATTGTTTACATTAGCTATTTGAATTTATTGATTTACTGATTTTGACTCAAAAGCAAGAGTCGTTTCCCCCCTTCTCTCTCTAATCAAATTTGACTCTCTAGAATACTTGTCTCTGTTATCTTTTAGTTATCCTATCCTATGGAAAAAAAAACAAGACAACGCCTAGGTTCGATCATATCAAAATGTAATGAGGGATGAAACTTTTGACAGTGTTTTCAAGAGATGTGTAGATCAATGTAAAAATGTCTTGCTGTTTTTTGCTGGCATTCACTCTTGATCTAGTACCACTTTCCTCGAATTAGTCTGTGAATGTTTTACAGAGGCCGATAAAATTGCAGGACACGTATTCATTTATCCCAAAAAAGGAACGTTAGACTGCCAAGTGCTCCTTCCAATGTCATGACCCCTTTCGCCATAGAAAATGGTTACATTTATTTAGCAAGTGCTAAATTATATTGCAATTAGCAATTCTAATATGCAATTGAGAATTTAGTCCCGAGCAAATGGACAGCGCTGGTACGCCGCCGTTTAATTTCAAAGCTTTTCAAGTGCATGCATAAGACTTACTTTGACTGGATTGTTCACTATTATATTATTGTGTTGCAGCCTCTTATCTTTAAAACATTTAATAACATGCATTCACACATTTAATTTATTTTCTTTTTTATTAATCTAAATCTACACTTTAAACAGTGCTGATTGCAGTTTTAAGTGCACGGGAGAAAGTGTAGAGAAACTAAGACAAAAACTTTGAGTTCGGGCGAGATTACAGCCCATTTGATGCAGAATTTAAAGCGAGAAAACATAAATGTGCACTGCTGGCTTGTACGTTGGAACCAGTATGCACCAGAAGAGTGAGCCGCACGCCGTCCTTTAAACTCCTCACCTATTTTGAGGATATGAGGGTCAGGGCTAATTGTCACAGACAAAGGGAGTCTTTTTTTAAACTCCCTGGCCCATTAAAAAAAATTATTGAAAACTGTTTGTTTTTGTAACACTGGGTCAGATAACACAATAAACTACTAATATGAATACAATTAAACCTAATTTGAAATGGTTTAAAACTTGAAATTACTGCAGACGTCAATTTAATTTTGCAGTTGGGGTCTGTTAGTTTTCATGTTTTTTTCGGGGGGCCGGCCTGAAAAGTTTGGGAACCCCAGACTTAGAGCAGTGGTTCTCAACCTTCATGACCTCATTGGCATTGGCTATCCGCAAGATGATAACGGAACTTTTTTCTTATGTTTGATTTGATTTTCAGGACATAAGCCTATATAAATTCCTTTTATTGGACCAAAATGGGAATTTACATTTACAACTGCATTTAAAATGTGCCTTGCTTTCAGTTTTTTACCATATATTTTGGGCACCCTGAAATCATCTCTCGGCCCCCACAGGGTTCCCAACCCCTAAATTGAGAACCACTGACTAAACTCTATTTATAAATATGGATTCTAACTACTGGTAGGCTGTGTCCTCACACCTAAACTGTGTTTCTACTTCTGCTTCTATCTACTTTGCAAGAGGTGCGCCGCCCAGCCTCCCATTTTTCTCCTTCAGCGTCTTTTTACATTCCTCTGGCTCCAGCTCTCTGTCAGTCGGCACACTGCGTCATGTCGTTATTGTGTAAGTCTTGCGCTTGTCTGACAGCCAAACTGTAACGCTACACCTCTGACCCGGGAGAGTCAGCAGTCTGTAGTTTTAGTTAGAGAAACATTTCTTTGGGCTGGACTTTTTCAGAATCCAAACAAGCTTTATGAAGAGATGGATCTAAAAAAGGATCCTTGGCAGTCATGAACCATCAGCAAGTTGTGTCGAAGCAGTATACACACATCTTATACTATATTGCCTTATTTTATTCATCTTAAACCTTTTTTAAATTATCACTTCCATTCTCTATTTCCATTTTGGCTTTGTCCACTTTACCGTCTACATCAATATCGTAATATCCTCACACTGGGTTGTTCCATTTGTATTCACTTAACTAACTTGGGTGTAGTTTAGCACAGAAGAGATTTCTCTTTGGATACACGTACAACGTGCATAGAGGATTCTTTGCCTGTATACAATTCTGTGCAAACTATTTTGCACACTGTTTTTCACACTATTCAGTTTATTTATCGCCCTGCTTACCCATGTCAATTGCATAAATCTGCGATCTGCAGGTCTGTGTCAATCTTAAAGTTAGGCAGAAGGCTGAAATGATTAAGGTAAGAGGAAAGGTTAATCCTAGCTGGACCACACTGATCCACAGACTGGTGAGGGGAAAGTTTTAGTGCTGGATATTCAACATGTTTGTCTGCCGGTCAGCTTCAGAAAGTCATTTTGCAGCGCGTTAATAAAAAGCTGCATTGCTACAACATCCAATTCTACTCAGTGCTGATGGTCAATGTTCGTGTTTTTTCTTTCCTTTGTATCACATTTAAACATAAAGAACAGAGGACACAACTATAGAGCAAGAAAACCCAAAGAAAGTATAAAAAACAAGAGTAGCAAATATCATCCATCAAACCCAAATTTAAGTCACTTCCAACCCAACATAGCCGTGTCCAAAGTCTGTTAAATAAGTCCTTCTTCAAATTAAGTCAGAATGTAATCATTTGTAATGTCAGTCCAGTCCTTGATCGTGGGTTCAGTTTGTCTCATCCATTTTTTGTGCTTAACTTTTTCCCTGCCGCCAGAAGTCTGCTCCTAAGGTATCCATATACAGAGTCCATGGCAGGAGATTTGAGGCTTAAGTATCAAGTAGAATGGCAATGTCGAGAACAGTCTGTGGAACAGTCTGTAGCACTTTGTTTCACTCCAATATTTTTGAGCAACAGGACAGCCCCCAAAAACATGGTAATGGTGGGCCTCCTGGCAAACACAATTTCTCCTTCGGTTAGTATTTCCTTATGAATAGTGGGGACAAACGAGATACATTTTTCCAACAGAATTATTTCCAATTATGTGATTTTGTGGTTTTCCATTGAGATGTACATACACTTTCCCATTCTTTATCTGTCAAAACAAAATTACCTTATTTTTTCCATTAAAATCCATTCAAGTTTTTGGCCTTGCAGGCTTTATTAGTTAGGACAGATGAGCGAGAAATGACAGTGAAGGAAGGGCATGTAGTAAGTGCTGTGCCTTAACCACTTGACCACCGGGCTGCGCTCCAATTCATTTTTAATATATATAGTAGTATGGTTGTCCAGATTATGATTGCATTTATATAGTTAAGATCATCATCCTTCTTGAAAGCCCTGATCTATATTCCTAAATTTAAATTTCCAGTCAGAGGTTATGCAGTGTTTGTTTTTTCGCAATTGCTTTCATGTTATAATCAGTGTTGGGCAAGTTTCTTCAACTTGTTATTATCCGTTACTTCTACCCAAAAGTTTTTGAGTAGTAACTGTGTTATTGAATTGTGAAAGTAATTAGTTACCAGGTAAGATAACAATTGAATTGCAAAAATGATGCTGTTGGTAACACCATTATACTTAAATACTTTTATTCCCACACTCGTTATAAATAATAACAACAGGAAATAAGACCTGGGATTTGACATGTGGTGTATGCCTATAATGAGGATGATATTAAATTTGATAATGTATAAGATGTGCAGTGTGATCCGTGGCTCCTAAAAAACCTATAAGCAATGGTGAGTAAGTAGTATGCAAAAAATATTCCCACCTATATACAGCATATAAATCTAAAGTATGAATGTAAGTTGATTATAGTTGATTACATTATCAATTCCTTTTTTTCAAAATGTTTTGCATTTTCATGGTCAAAATAATGAGTTATGCCTGTAGTGTCTCACATTAAGTTATCCAGCTGACCAGTTAACTTGTCTCCATGGTGATGGATACGTTTAATGCCATACAGTGGAACATTCAACAACATCAGCATGGAGAAAAGCAGGTGGCAAAATCTCAACCAGAAAAGTTAGATAGTGCACCTATCAGGGTTACCTGCAGGGTTACCCATCAAGATTTTCATTGTTGTGATACTTTCATTGTAACTGAAAACAGAACAATTCTCACATTGTGGGAGGACTAATAATAATAATGATAATAATAATGATAATAATAATAATAATAACAATAATAATAACAATAATAATAATAATAATAATAATAATAATAATAATAACAATAACAATTATAATAATTATAAAAACAACCTAGTAAGTAATTTCCATCGATGTTTTTTTTTTCTCAGGTTCTGGATTGTTGCAGTAAAGCTCGGGCTTGTGAGACATCGTCTGCAGTGTTCCATAAACCATGCGGTGGAAAGAGGAAAAAAAGTACTCCTCGGCCTCCTTCTGATTTTACAGCTGATAGATCTTTGGCACATTTTCACATTTTCTGGAGAATCTAACAAAATTCTAGATCAAATCCCTGGCCTGTGGGTATGGGTTTTAACATAGGAATGATGTAAAATGTGTACTCACTATGTCAAGCCTCAGATACATTGTTGACAGCTTTTGCATCAGTATGGAAAGATAAGACAAAGACAGCAGGAGGAAATGAAGCTGACTGAGGCATGTCAGCAACTTTGTATGGGAAACCTTGAGCTGGGCTTGTGCTGGGCTAAAAAGTAAAGTGGAAGCGTGAAATTATGTGGACATGATTCAGCAAATAAGAAAACGCAAGAGGCAAGATGGATAGCATAAAAAGAAGAAACAGAGAAGTTAGGTGTCAGCACCTACTGTATGAAGGAGTAGCAGGAAAGTAAGAAGGGTAGACTAAAATACTGTTCAAATGGTCTGTGGGAAAGCCAAAGAAAATAATATGGAAATAATTGCTCTCAGCGGGATAATCCGTTCTCTGTTACCATGGGAAATCAAAGTCAACAATATCATTTATTTCACAATAGGACAAATTAATCTTATTTTAACTAATTCTACCCTTTTGAATTATTGTAAATCGTGTAAATCAGTGTAACTCAGGAACTGCAGCTGGAAACTGAATATTTAGCTATAATCTTAGCTATAATCTTAGCTATAATCTGTTTTTTTTTTTTATTATCTTAATGGGTCTATACTATACATTGTCCCTTCAAATAAACGTAATTGTTAAGGTGGAATATGAATTGTCTGTTAAGTCAGAATTGACAGTTTTCATAGCACAGTTTGGTTCTTTTTTCCACACACATATTACGATTGGGAATCAATTAAAAAAATTCAATTCAATGCTTCACATAACGGGAAAAAAAATCATTAAAATCACAAAGACATGGAAGAAATCACAGAACCTTAATTTAAAGAAATTTAAAGGTGCCATTTTCAGGCTATCCGCCAAATAGTTCAAGACATAAAGAGAAGAGTGCAAAGAAAAGCATTTCAGTCATATGCACAGCCAAACAAAACAGTTTTTAGCTTAGATTTGAACATTGCCAGAGTAGAACCTGTCTCACATCCTCTGGAAGACTTTTCCAGATTTTAGCTGCATAAAACTGAAACGCACATTCCCCATGTTTAGTCCTGACTCTGGGCACCAGCAGGAGGCCGGTCCCTGAGGTCCTCAGAGTCCGAGATGGTTCATTTCATATGGCACTAACATGTCCGAGATGTACTTTGGTGCTAGGCCATGGAGAGACTTGTATACAAGCAGAGCTGCTTTGAAGTCTATTCTCTGAGCCACAGGGAGGCCAGTGCAGAGACCTGAGCACAGGACCAATGTGATCGTACTTCCTGGTTCTAGTCAGGACCCGAGCAGCAGCGTTCTGGATGTACTGCAGCTGTTTTACAGCTCGTTTGAAGAGGCCAGTGAGCAGGCCGTTACAGTAGTCTAATCTACTAGAGACAAACGCATGTATAATGTCTCTCCAAGTCTGGTTTAGACACTATACTTTTGATTTTGGCAATGTTTTTTAGATATTAAAAAGCTATTTGATGTGGCTGTTAAAATTCAAGTCTGAGTCCATAATTACCCCAGATTTCTAACTTGATTTGTAGGTTTTAGAGCAAGACTCGGGAAGTGACTGCTAATACTTTTAATACTTTGTTTCTGTAGGCCAAAGACGATGATTTCAGTCTTGTTTGAGTTCAGCTGAAGAAAGTTGTTTTGCATCCACACACTGATCTGTTGGACAGAGTGAATCCACTGGTCCATATTCACCTGCCGTCAGTGAAACATAAATTTGAGTGTCGTCTGCATAATTGTGATAGGACATATTTTTTGCTGTGTATCAACTGACCTAACGGCAGCATGTAGAGGTTGAACAGAAGGGTGCCAGGATTGACCCTTGGGGCACCCACATGTCATGGGCATCTGGTCTGAGAAAAAAGTTACCAATATCAACAAAGTACTTCCTGTCTTCCAGATAGGACTTTGACCAGTTTAGGGCAGTGCCAGTGATGCCCACCCAGTCCTCTAGTCTATGTAAGAGGATCCCATGATCGGTGCATTTAGGTGGATGTCATTTGTCACCTTGACAAGAGCGTCTCTGTGCTGTGATGAGGTCTAAAACCTGACTGGAAAACATCAAATGAGTTGTTTATTAAGAGGAAATCAGTGAGCTGTTGGTAAAAAACCTTTTCAAGGACTTTGCCCCAAAATGGCAGATAAGAAATGGGTCGGTAATTACTCAGTACTGCGGCATCAAGACTGCTCTTCTTTAGGAGAGGCTTTATGACCGCAGTTTTCAAAGACATTGGGAATGTTCCAGATTGAAGCGACATGTTAACTATTTGAGTGAGTGGTGCTAACAAACTGTTCAGCACAGACTTTAGAAATCTGGTAACACAGCGAAGCAGCATGTAGATGAACTCAGACTGGTGATGATCTCCTGGACAGTTTTGTCAGTTACAGGTGCAAAGTGAGTCAGCTCTAAGTGTGTAGGTGGTTTTAGGATTGTTTTTTGTATTGTAGAATTTATAGCCTTTTTAATGCCTTGAACTTTGTCATTAAAATTCCAACGTTCTACATAATATGAGGTTGTACATGTACAACTTCTCTCTGTAAATCTCTTTCTGAACCTGAAGCTTTGACTTGCGCCATTTTCGTTCGGCCCTCCCTTTTCCTGTGCCCTGACAGAATCATAATTTCTCCATAGCGCCCTCTGCTTATTTTTAACAATTTTAGCCTTCATAGGGGCAATGGTGTCGAGAACATTCAAAACACCAGATAACAGAGATAACTAGTAACAGAGTTCAACAAATCATTTACATTGGAACATGAGACATTTTCAAAGTTCATCATTTCCATAAACAGTTTTCCCGTGCTGTCATTTATGGGTCTCCTCCAAACAATTGCAGGACCAGCCGGACACAGAAATGATCAGACAGAGCAACATCGACCACATTGACGTTTGAAATATTAACCCCCTTTGTAATTAGAAGATCTAGAGTGCGCCCTCTGCTATGGGTGGGGCCACTCAAGTGCTGAGTAAGAACGAAAGTTTCAAGGACAGCATGAAGCTCTTTAGAATTTCTGTCACAAATATTATCAACATGAACATTGAAATTACCTGTTGTTGTAGGGCAGGGGCGATGGCAGGGATGCTGCCGGGCCTTTGATGAGGACCGTGCGGGAATTATCATAATTTTTTTCCAGCACTGACCTGTTCTTTATATGGTCTCCAACTCAATTTCTTGACAAACATTGTCAAACATTGTTTGATAATGGTGGTTTGATCCGACTTGTGTGTTGTGTTCGATACTCACGTGTGCTCTTGTGCTTGGTGCACTAGGAAAGGGTTAAGCCTGCCGAACTTTCACAGACAGAAGTAAACTGCAGACTTGCTGCAGCTACTAACAGATGTGGGTTTTAGCTTTCTGTCACTTTTTATTTCACGTAAATTGACAAAGTAATGACTATAATGTGAACTTTGAATGACTCTAAGACCTCTTTTGGCTTTACCTGTCAGTAATTGAAAGCGCTTGTAATTCACACATGTTGCATCTCGTGGAATGTGATCTTTTTTTAAAGGGCATTATCTTCCAAGTTTTCCTTAGAAGTTTTCCTCTGTGTGTGTTTTTATCAGAGGCAGAGGAGCTGCCACTTAGGGCAAGGCAGAGAAACACAGACATGAGAGAGTCAGGCGAGCACAGACTTATAGTCAAATAAATGACCAAAATAAATAGAATGCACAAAATGGACATGTCTGATGGTGATTGTATGTCTAATAGCATATAAGTACCAAACAAATATGCTCCTCATGAGACAAAATGATCTGATTTAGTCCTTAAACATTCAGAACTATAGTCAATTAATTAAACCAAATAAAGATCAAACTCCTGACTTAATTGCAAATAGAATACATGAATGCATAATGTAATGTATTGAAAAGTTCTGTTTAATTACAAAATTTACCGAAAAAGTTGACAAAACCAAAATTGGGACAAAACCTAATTGTGACAAAAACTTTATTGTCCAATCTTTACATGTATTTATTTTATGTTGAGATGCACAATAACATGGGGGCAGCATGTTAACAACTCATTACGGTATACTTTATTATTCCCTCTTAAGGGAAATTCATTCTCTGCATTTGACCCGTCTTTAGGGCAGCCTGTCAGGAGCAGAGAGCAGCTGTATCGTACATTAACTGGAAGATGTTCCCTATTGTGCATGTTTTGGATTGATGGGGAAACCGGAGTGCTGGGAGGAAACCCACCCGGGAGGAAACCCTCCCGGAAGGAAACCCACCCAAACATGCAAACTCCGCACAGAAAGGCCCGGTCCAGTCAGTGAGTCGAACCCACAAACTTGTGTGAGGTGTGAGTGCTAACCCCTCCGCCACTGCGCCACTATACATGGCAGTTAGGATGTGATTTACTGGCCCAGCAGAGGGGTTTATCTTAACATCATATTAGTTATCACACCAAGTCAGCATCAATTTAAGACTTAAACTTGTCATATTTTACTGTGTCTTCTCAAAAAATATTCATTGAAAAGTAGATTTCTGATTTGGCAAGCGTCTCTCGTCTTTTCACATTCTGAAAATGGTCCAAAATCTATGAGGTGTTGAAAGGCATAAAGCATTTTGACTTTCTCTGCACATATCCTCTCAAGTGTGCTTTTAAGTATAGAAAAGGTTTTTACAACACCACACTTACCACTTTTTTAACTTTCAGTATTATGTTTCATATAAGAGTATTTTATTTAAATTCTCACACACCTCCCTAAGGTTATGTATATTGCACATTATTCTGGGCATACGTCTGCAAAGTGTGGGCCGTTTTTCAGGCTGTAAGCACATTTTCTAAGCATTTGCTGCTGGCACTTCCCTGCCGCATGATCTTGTTTCATCAATGAAAAAACAGAATGTACCACCTACAACAGAGCTGAGGTGCACCAGCATCACATTTAGGGGCTGAAAACATCATATGGTGTGCTGCGATGGCCATATGTGCTCGGATGTATAGTATTGTGGAAACAATGAGACTGCAATGAAATGTACATTAATGTATTTTTGCTTAAGTTTGAATATAGTTTTTTTCTTTTGCTAAATGAGGGAAATAATACATTGTATAATGTATGTAACTCACCTGAAGAATTAAGGGTTTTATATTTGAGGAGGAAGACTTACAGCCTTAAATGGGCCCTCCGTAACCTTTTTGGTGGGGAATCTGCCATCAGTTGTGAGACAAACCAATGCTGATGGGCTACATCAGGTGAGCAAAGTCTCTGACTTTTGGGTGAAATATCTTGACCAGGCATAGACACTTCTCACAGATTTTAGCGCCACAATTTAGCTGAAGAGATTGTAAGGTATTTTGGATTTAGTGGCAGGGTGTGAATGTCTGCAAAGGGGAATACTTCAATTCTCAGCCTGCAACTGTAACATTGTGGCTTGATTTTTATCATTGCGGTTGCCAGTACTCTTTGTATATAATCTGTGACTCTACTCAAGTGTTAAACAATCAGCTCAACTGTGCTTAGAACTTGATTAATTTAGTGAAAGGTAACTAAGTTCAAACCCTCTTGTCCGGACATCAAAAATCATGGCAGCCAGTCAAAGGCAACAGGTTGCGTGTTGGTCCAAAACAGTCTTGTTGCAGTTTTTGGATATGTAGTATTTTGGGTTTCTGACACAGCACATTCCTCTTGGATAACAGGTTTTAACCGGTTGTTATTATGGTGTATTGTGTTCCAAATCCTTCTCAGTGCACATGGAGGGATTCAAATTCAGACCAGTGCTGGGCTATTGCAAAAACTAGCTGGAACCATGAACTATACATAGATTTACAATTTAAATAAACACAACTGTAGATAGCTTAATATGACATTATTTTGGATTTGAGAGTAGTTTCAATGTTGACAATGTTGTAGTCCTCAGTTTTGGGTATTTGGAGTCATAGATTTTCCTCTCATAAACAAGAAAAAGTAATTGTAATAATGATGTAGCTAATGCATATCTTTATGTGAATGTCTTGCTAAGATGGGCGATAATTGGAGGAGACTGTGTGTGTGAGGGGTGAATAGGTTATGTACCATAGTGCCAAATGATGGCAGAATATATAAAGTTATTATATTAGTTTAAAAAGAACACAATTTAATATTTAATATTTTATTTTTGCGTGATTGTTGAAGCTGAGATAGATATGAATGGGCTGCTGCCAAAATAAACACCACAACATGTGATATATCACAATACGTATGTCTAGATGATGTAAGAATTATTGCATATGTCACATTGTAAATATCAGCTGACAGTTCATTTGGTTACACTCCTGTCCCTCCCACGTCTCTCACACCATTTCCGGGCTCGTGCCGGTCTGCTTTAGGTGGCAGTGGCGGCTGTGCTAAGTGGACCACACAGGCAGCACAGAGATGGGGCAGCCGGCCACGCTGGGATGACTGTGTCCTCTCTGGCTGCAAAATATGTTTCATCAGCAGACTGTGGTTCTGGGGCAATACACTGCAGTTAGTGTAAGTGTGCCTGTGGCTTTCTGGTGATAGCACACAAGAGCAGCAGACTCCACTTGGTTGCACTTACAAACCGCTATGGACTAAAAGTTGACTTTAAATAGTTATTTAAAGATCAGCTGTACTGTATCTTGCCACACAGAGAATGAGTAATAACATAAACATAAAAACCAAACTATGGTAGTTATTGAGTTTATTCTGCTGCCCCAAGACTTCATACAGGCGAGACTATTGCTATGGAACTGCAATGATCAGAAATATTGGCCTGAATTTTGTGCCATTGCATTTCTAAAATTATTTCCTAACATGGATAAGAGCGGTACAATTAGATTAGCAGTGAATCCCATGAATTTACATGCAAATACAATCCCGTGAATGCCAATTTTAGCTTGTTTGTATAGGTTTAACATATCAGCTAAAACATAAAAGTGAGTGTGAAGACAATTAATAAAGTACACACTTTTTATTTCTTATTATATAAAATACTAGTATTATTTTACACACATATACATATATACATACATATATACATACATATATATATATATATATATATATATATATATATATATATATATATATATATATATATATATATATATATATATATATATATGTATATAGATAGATATATAGATATATACATATATGGGACACAATTAATCCCTGCACGCATTTGAGTCGCCACCATCCAGTTTATAATGGAGCCAACAAAATGATCAGAAGTTAAAGAGGTGTAACAGACGCTGGACGGAGTATTGTACAAACTGCCAGAAAATGTTGAAAAGGCAAGGCAAATTATTTTAATAATGGGCAAATTATATGGTTTATTGGACAAAATGTATGTGCAAAGACATTTGTGGATTCCGTAACAGAATTCATTTTTATTTTATTTTTTAAGATTTTGTGCCCGTAGGATTTACGGATAGGAAAGTAGTGTGAAATGAGGGATGAGAGAGAAGGGAGGACATGCAGTAAATGTCAGAGTTGGGAATCAAACTCACAACACTGCGGCCGGCTGCACTTGGAGCCTGGCATACATGTGCTGTGCCTTAACCACTCAACCACCGGGCAGCACGGATTCCGTAACATAATTTGCAACCTGGAGCCTCCGTATGTCATACCTCACGAATGCTTTTTGCAGATACCAGAAATGTTTAGGGGTGCAATGGCAAGTGCCAGAGAACAGCCGACCAGGCAGTAAGAGTTGCTCTTATCTGCGCTGCTTGAACCTCTCATGCCACCGAATCTTATGTGACGTTGTCTGCGCATTACAGTAGATTCGTCATTGTGCTCTTATGGGCTTCAGACTAGTATCACACATGAGTGACACACTGGAGCTAATTTAGCTGCTCTTCTGGGGCCTTTCCCAAAAAGATGCTTTCATCATAACGATAATGCTTGTTTGTATAGGTTTAATGGAAGTAGACACAAATCTCTGTAACTTTGAAAACGTTCAATGTTTCAAGCATGCACTAAATCTGGTGTCTCAGCGAACAATGAAGCTTCCAATTGTGGCAAGACTCAGAGTATTCGTCACATTACAAGTTTCTTCCATAGAAGCCCCTTAGAAAACCACATGTTTGAAGAAAAAACAAAAGCTGCTTGGACTGCCACTGCACAAGCTAATCACTAATGTGGTTACGCATTGGAACTGCGCATTTGGTGGACCACTTCCTCGAGCAGCAAGCAGCTGTTACCAGTCGCACTCCTCTCTTCAGAAGTCAAGAGGAGGGCAGAGCACGCTGACTAAGACTAACGTAAACAATGCAGAGGACTTTATTAAAGCAATGAAAGCCGGTAAATATTGCCACACGTGTCATGTCAGATGAACCCATCCAATGCTTTCCCTCACATCACAAGCGCATCCTCACCACTACAAGCGCAACTACTGCAAGTAATCAAAGTGATTGTGAATGAGTCACAATTTGCACAGGAAAGGAAGGAAGCATTCAAGTGTTATCAAAAAGATACATCTCTGAAGCCGAGAAAGCTAAACTCCACATTGCATCAGCTTTCGATCCTAGATTTGGATCAGAAGAGGAGAAGCAAGTAAAGTGTTAATTGCAGAAGCTGCTGGAGCAAAGGAACATTCTGATAAATTACAAAAACAAGTTCATTGTTTCATATACTTTTTATTGACCTCTAAATTGATGCATAACCTAATGTAATCCTTCTTGTTAACATTCGGTGCAAGTTAATGCAATTTAATGCCGGTTCTTTTACCCTATAACAGAAACTTTGACAGGTGATCCCACCTTCTAAAATAAAGGCCTCCTTATTTGGAAACACATTTGAAGATGACGAGCAGGATCAAATCAGGAGCAGCATCCGAGAAATCTGCTGTGGACCTTGCACAAGATGAAGTGAAAATCTACCAGGGAGAACCTTGTTTGCCACTGTCTCAAAATCCTTTAGTGTGGTTGAAACAACATTGTTATGCGCATCCTCATCTGGCACGCTGCAATATGTTACTTATGCATACCAAGCACAAGTATCTTTACTAACATGTTCTCTACCACTGACATAGTAACTGCTCAGAAAAAAATTGAAATATATTCAACCAGCTCTTGTTCTTACACAAAATCCTTTTCATTCCCAAGTGCTAGATTTGTGTTCATTGTCATAAGGGATATTATTTAGATCATATTATTAGGATTATTGTGAACCAACATCATAATTGTAGACACCGTCACTGAAATACATACGTAGTGTAGTGGCAGTCACGAGAGTGCTCAACCTCTGATCCGAAGTTCAGCGGTTCAAAACCCGCTCTTGACATAAACAGCCTTGGTGGAGTGGTCAGATCCACTGACCCACAGTTTGGCGTGGTGTGATTTCAGCTGCCTCAGATAAAAAATGCTGTTAGACACTTAACCTGCCATGGAACTGGTATCCGCGCACATCCGCGTGTGAGTGGATGTGAGTTGTTCATATAAATGTGACCATTGACATTTATTTTCTCATTTGCTCAGGAACAGCCAGGGACATGCAGTTCACCTGAAATATTTACTTCTTATTGCTTATTTGTGTAATGACATTTTTTATG
Source organism: Chaenogobius annularis (assembly GCA_015082035.1). Taxonomy (NCBI): domain Eukaryota; kingdom Metazoa; phylum Chordata; class Actinopteri; order Gobiiformes; family Gobiidae; genus Chaenogobius; species Chaenogobius annularis. The sequence goes on along the minus strand of BJKM01000020.1, from coordinate 2,560,763 downwards.
ATAGATTTGTAGTTATTTGAGAAACACTTTCTATATTTTCTAATACATTCAATAAATGCCGGCTTGACTGGCATTTAATTAGAAAACACATTTTCATTGATTATGGCTGTAGTATCACAATATGGAATTAAATCGTATCCCAATATATAAAAATTGCAATATATATTGTGTCGGACCCCATATATCTTGATTGTATCACATTGTGACAAAGGGGGATTGTCCCATATGCATATGACTTAGAATCTTGATTTGTTCAAAGAACTACTAGTTGGTACTGGACTGTGGGCAGAGGCCCAAATGAACGTTTCTGAACAGTAAACTATTGTAACATGATTGAAAGTTATTTTGCATGACCCCTTTTAAGGTAGTTTGTTCCTTCACATTGAGTTTTGAAGCTTGAAGAAGCCAGGTTGAAAACAATATCACTTAAATCCCAGTGCTTCACCTTGGAGTTGATATAAAGTGAGAGGCCTACAGTGACCGCTCTATGTCCTAGAGATCTGCGCACATCCAGGATTATTCAGATCCTTGTGCTTGAGAAGGGTCTTATCCAACTCATGTTACCATACCCTGCTTCCACATTGTTGAGCATGCCGCTGAGTGAACGTGTGTGTCCATGTTTACTCAGTAGTAATTGGAGCACAGGTAGGCACACTCTCTCATTTTGCCATAATCTCTTCACGGGCAATTCAACCAAAAGAATAGCCCCCTATAGACCCTGGTTGACCCTATGTCTCCACTGCAATTACTAGATCGACACACACACACACCCACACACACACACCCACACACACATTCACACACAGGGCAGAACCTGTCCAGATCCATCCTGTGGCAGACAGATACCAGGACCTCCATGGGCGTGTGTTTCCAGAAGAGATGTGGCCTTAATTGCTTAAGTCTTAAATTATGTTTAATTGTGCTGGTTGTGTTGCTTTATGGTAATAAAAAGGGGTGATGGGTTCAGGTCGCCGGGCTATGGTTACTGCAGGAAGTGGACCAGTAAAAGACCTAGCACCCAACTCCAGCTGCGTCTGCGCATAAATGCACACGGACACTACTGGTGCTACCCAAAACTTCGACACCCCAAAAAGATGCAGGCAGAATCACAGGAGTTCCAGGCGTAGTTTTGCCCAATTTTCTTTTTCATCTGTTTACTATTGTGCTGAAAGAAATAGTAAGTAAGCTGCAGTGATGGCACAAGAACAGGATGTTTCAAGACTACTGGCTCTGGTGTTAATTATCTGAATTTTTGCTTGTTTTTATTCATTTATTTTATTATATTTGTAAAAACGCTCAACCACAACTTTTTCTCTTCAATGTTTATCATTGACTTGACAATGATGGTGCTGCACATGGCCAAATTATAATGACTCCACCAATTCTACTATGACAGACAGTTCAATCGACCACAGTGGTTTGTTCACTGAACAAAGACCTGGATGAAGCCAGAGGCCGTCCATAGTATGGCAATTCATGTATTCTAAATGAGTCATAGCTTAGTTGTTCTGGACCGACCGTTCATAGTCACCAGTGGCAGGGTAATGAAATAGCATCATTACCCTTTGAATTGTTCATTTGCTTTAGCCTTAGTCTCCCCTTTTTTCACAAATAATGCGCTAAAGTTCAGTCTACAAAAGCGACTAGAATAAGACTTTTAAAAAATGTATACAATATATGTGCATCTAATCACAGATGTCAATGTATTGATTACAACAGACAGGTGTGCATGAGTCGTTCTTGTCATTCCCCGACAACACTAGTCTTGTTCTTCCCCTGCCATCCTTCATCATGTTTTTCATTTGAGATTGTTCAGGTACAGGGTGACGACAGTGAGGGGTCACACTCGGGACCCTGAGGACCCTAAGGACACGTCCACTTAAAAAAACCTCTATAAGACATCATGGAATTATTCATATATATATATATATATATATATATATATATATATATATATATATATATATATATATATCTTATATAATAATATTTTATATATATTAATATGTTATATATATATATATATATATATATATATATATAGGGCAGGAGGGGAGCCACAATGGTGCATTGTCATTCGTGAAGATGATTTTGTTACGGAAGCACGGTTCTTTTTGTGCCATGGAAGAAAGTGGTTAGTCAGAAACTCCACATACTTTACAAAGGTCATCAAGGACCCTAAAAGGGCCGGCCAGCTCTCGTTCTGATTCATGACTTGCCGCCTTGCTGGGACATGGTGGCCGTCCACCAACCATCCACCACTCTCTCCATCTGGATGAGTTTTGAGGATGACTTTTTTTTTTAAATGCCACAAACGTATGTACATTTACCCCATTTTACTCTTTAGTTTTCTGAAAGTGATTTTTTTTACTATATGGGAAAATCAAAAATGCAAATACAAAATAAAGGAAAATGGACGAAAAATGCCATAGGGAAGCCAGAGAGTTAAACTCCCTGCAGTCATAGGTTGTACAACATTCAAGGACAGCCAGACAGAAGAAGAACCAATGAGTTGGTACTGTAAAGATGAGGAAGACAAGGGACTGGGATCCGGTCTGGACTTTGCAAAGCCATATACATGTGCCCAGCGCAGCCATTAGTGTGTTCTTTTTTTCTCTCAGGGCAATGTTTTAACTCCCAAATAGCATGCATTAGCATAGAAGACACGTAAATGCATAAAATATTAAGCTCTAGAAGACTGTACTTATTTTACCTATTGAACTTAGAGTTGAATATATTTACTGCCTACAGTATATGTGTATATGGGACATTTTTTAATTTTCTTGTGCCCAGTCTAAACACTAAACCTGTAGTATAAAAGGAAAATAATTTAAATTCAGAATGCTTTTTATTTTAACATGGTACATTCCCAAAACTCATAAATCTGAGTGATCACAGCTGACCGCATGAGGGAATATTTGCTGAAATGGTTTATATTGACAAACATAAACTGTATGGGTGGGAGAGGTACTTAATGCAGTCTTGCCCTTTGCCAGGTACATTTCTGTGGCTTTCTGACTCTGTGTACAGTTTGTAGCATAGCTGTTTGTGTGTTGACACACTTGAGGCTGGACATCTCACAAACTTGGAGGAGGTCTCTTTCCTATGTGTGGTCTCTACGTAAACACTCCCAACATGTGTTGGACACATCATCGCACAAAGATATAGACACATTTTGATCGAATAGAATAGACAATTGTTGTTTCATGTTGAACCTTATTGCGGGAGAAAGATCCTAGTTTGTGAATGTTTGTTTTTGTTCACTGACAATGGCAGTAAACCTTCTGACAGAAATAGCAACAATGTGAGCCGGGATCTACACTACACTCTAGCCCAGATGCAGCTCAGGTGAAATGTCCTATCTGAGCAGAAAACTGTCCGTAAAACAGGACTGAAAGCATTCCAGTAAAGTGCCCCAGATTCCCACTTGTTGTAGACAAGCGGAGAGGATCAAAGTCTGCAGTTTAATCACTTCCAGCCTTGTGAGAGTGCCTGTACCTGTATTGATCCGGTGTGAGCTTGCTGCTGTTTTACCCATCTCACATGTTGAACTCCATGGGTTCCACTGGGGAGTATACCTCTTTTTGTTGTTAATTTAAATTTATAAGAATAATGTGAATGGAAATATTTTCCCCTCCTCATTTCGATGGGGGAAATTTTATGGTTAGAAAAACAGAATTTGTGGTTTTGACGGTCGAGGTTTGATGCAAACGGCTTTGGAACCTTTTATGTAACCTGGCGTCCAGGAGACTAAAGAAAATATTTATCTTTCCACCCTTTTGAGCTTTTTAGCCTCTGCTAGGGGAAAAGGGGAGAGAGGCACTAAAAACTGTCCTGAAAGAAGAGAAAAAAAAACTATCCCCAAGGTCAAATGTCCTGACTGGGATTGCTGCTGGGTCTAAACCTTAACCAAGCATGGAACAACAGGAGTTCAACAGGAGTTCTTAAACTCCTACAAACAACCTCCTCCTGTCTCTGAAAACAATTCAATTGTGTCTTTTTGGATTTGTTATGTAAATGTTTTTAGTTTTCCAGGCCATTCTAGATTTACTAAAGTGTACATGACAATTAGGCTTGTTAAACTTGGAGAACCATGTGATCATGTATCCTAGTGTGAAGGCCGTCACAGTGCATGTGTATTGTACTTTTTCATTTTGCGTCTTTGTAAATAAAACAATATGTGTATTTATTTGGATTTCCAGTTAATGTTAATGAACATACATGTTACACATGCTTTAAACATGCATTCCCTCTCATTCACACACCTTGATGTACTTGGACACTGAAAGGCAAAGTAGGTGATGTGTCTTGCCCAAGGACACAATGACTGTATGCACTACCGTCCCACTGTGGCCATCCAGCAGGCTTGACCTCTTCTGTAGGGCTGTGGAGCTTTCATAGGATCGCTTGTGTTTGTGTGTGCGTGTGTGTGTGTGGGTGTGTGTGGGGCGGCTCAGCCATTAGTATGCATTATGTCACACGCATTGTGACTACCCATACTATTTTTGGGAAGTTTACTTAAATATGAATAATGCAATGTAAAGCACTTTGGGTGTCTTGAACGCTGTATAAATCGAATGCATTCAGTGTTTGAAGATGGCCTGACAAGGACAAACAATCCACACATTACAACATATACAAAACAGGACAATTGCGTCATTGTGTTGTATGTTGTGCTTCCACTGCACTTTACGCTCATTGAGAAGTCTAATCTCTGATTAATCATGATGTCATACACACACACTACTCCAGCCCAAAGCCTCATGTGGCCAATTAGCATGCAGTGTGGCCCAGCTTAATGTAAAGTCCATTACTTAAGATGGCAGCCTGATTGCATTCATTGGTTTAAGTTTGACCAAGACTTCATGAGGTAGCACAGGCCACACAGGGGACACTCCGGGGACACACAGGGTACACACATGAGCCTGTTGCATCAGACACTGTCTTATGTCATCTATTTAGACTTAATATTGTTGTAATAAACAATGTCTTTTCTAGCTTTCGTTCACAGTTTAATATGAATGTGTGTGTTTTATGTGTTGCTTATTCTTTATTTAACCTAGAAAGTCCCACTGAGATGGGGTCTCTCTAAACCAAATAAATTTTTTTGTTGGAATAGAATAGCCCCACACCTTTTTGTTGTGTTCGTGGAGAGCTCTGAGCCTGGAGCGCAGTGTCAGGATCCAGGCAGGAACCAGCTGTGCCTGTGAACAGATGAGCGTGCATGCCGCGGGTGCTGCTCTGAGCTGATCCATGACTTCATAATTACTCCTGGTCCTTGGGGGGACAATCGGGGTGCTGCAAGTGACCTCAGAGGTGACCTCATCAGTGACATCACAGCGCCATTGCCCAGCCAAACAGGAAGTGCTGATTGAGCATATGCCGTGTGTGGGCTGCTGCATACATTATGAGATGTGTGTCTGCATATTTAAAGGCCTCATTTGAAGAGAAGTGTTTTTCACCTCACTAATAAGGACAAGGCACCTGTTTATGTGATAGATTACAATACTGCGTAGGATATGAAAATATATCTGTAATGTTTCATTTCATTATATTACAATGTACTTAATATAAACGTTACATAATCAGTGCACTTTTAAAACAGTCTACATTTTAGACTCTTTTAAAGTCTTTTTAACTGTGGTGTGCGATCAGGGTAATCAAGGCAAGCAGTGCCCAAACAATAAACTCTTAATCTTAATTACGGTGGGAAACATCTATATTTAAATTGTCCCGAAATATATCCATATGAGCCTGTTTTCCCCTCACTTCTGCTGCTGAAGCATGGCTGGAAGTCATGGTGTCTTTTAATGGCTAATACAGGCCGCTGAGGAATACTGCGCGGGAAGCTTGGTTCTTCTTCTCCTGTGTTCAGAGGCCTGTTAATGCTCCACTCTTCTACATGTGCGTTTACAACCAGAGCTGACAGCAGCTTGTTTTAGAAGTCTGCGCATGTGCTCTGAGGACCACACAGCCTAAAGCCCATGGATCTATGCTCAAACCACGCTGAATAAACCTGTGTGAGAATCAAGGACGCCCTGACTGCGCATGTGCGAGAAGAAATGAAGCAACAGCCGCTCCAAGACATAAAAACTATCTTTTAGAAGTCTTTGTTTGTAGCTAAGGCTCTGTTCATGTGTTTAATCATTAGATGTTAGTTTGGCATACAGGCAGTATTTTAAAAACATATAGTGCTAGTTTGTGTAATGAATCGATCTGTGAAGTTAGACTATTTAATCCATCCAGCAGATATGACACTACTGCTTTTAAAGCAGAAAAGTTACATAACTAGTGCACTATTAAAACAAACCAAACCAAACTTTAGACTCTTTTAAAAGTGCAGTTTGTAACTTTTCTGCTTCAGACTGTAAAGCTCAATCAAACGCCTAGCACAAACTTGGCTTTTGATTAGAATTTTCTTTGGGACCAAAAAAATCCAGCCTCCAATACAGTTCAGAATTTATGTTTATTACAAGGCAATGCTTGGATTACTGCCACCGTACATTTGTGCTCTGATCACACAGAGAAGTGTTAACTCGTATTCCTTGTGATCAGACGATCAGCTGATGCGCTCTGTTCCTTTTACACGCACAGAGCTGGGGAAGAAAGCCTTTGTTCACTCTGCTCCTTTTGCTTGGAATATGTTGCAGAAAGACTGGAACTTGAGTTCTTGTCCTTAAATGCCTTTAAATCCAAGCATTGGAGACTTCATCAACGTGCAAATGTTTTTCATAACCTGTGTTTTTTTAATTATTTTTGTTGGTTTGTATTTATGTGTAATTGTGGGCCAGGACTCCCTGCTAATGGGAATCTCCTGGTTGAATAGGCCTAGGCCAGGGGTCAGCAACCTTTAATGTCCAAAGAGCAATTTCGGACCAAAAAACAAAAATCAAATCTGTCTGGAGCTGAATGAATGTCCTTGATTTGCCGATTGATGATGTTTCCTGCCATTTTCATGGCCCTTTCCTTCACTGTCTTCATGTACTGACGATCGGTGAACGGTTTCCCACGCTTTATTATCTCCCTTGCAACAAATCTAGCAGCAGTAGTGGAGTTTGGAGATGCAATCCACTTCTTAAATCTATCTTTGCGCTCCTCTAATTTCTCCAGAAGTGCTGAAATCACACACTTCTTGAATCCTCATCAGCTACTTTCATTCCGGTTTGTTTACAAACAGTCACCTGCCCGGCACTGCGCCGCACATGTGCGCCGCGCTGACACGTGTGTCGCAGGTCAATGACGCAAATCTTCGTTGACAGAAATGTTGGAATTTAATATTTATTATAAACATTTTTACAGCATTGGTAAATGTTAAGAATGTTTGCGTCATATTTGTCCTCCGACAGAGACCAAATAAAAGCAACAATCCCCCCATCTCTTATCATACATTTTTGAAAAAGCCCCAGGGAGCCACTAGGAGGGCGCTAAAGAGCTGCATGCGACTCCGGAGCCGCGGGTTACCGACCCCTACAGAAGCAAAAACAAGATTTATAAGAGATTTAAGTCTTACTTTATATCTTTATATATTTTCATACGTGACTGCATTGTTATTGGCACTTATGCATTGGTCAGAGGTGCACATACTTTCGCACTCCTGTTTACACTAATTTACGTGTAGATTAATTTCAAAAAGAAGATCCAATTGTAAATGACGTGTAACATGCTGATAAATAGCAGTGTGCACTTACTGTTTAGCAACTGGATTGTGGGTTTTAGAATCAGCAGTAGCCTCTCTGCACATGCTGCAGGCTAAATTCGAAGGTTAAGCGGCAGCAGTGCATCAGTGAGGCGCTAATAGGATAATACTGAAAGTGCCTTGATCTCTGTCTGAGCTGACCTTTGCTGGACATGAGTGAAGGATGTGAAAGACATCCCTGTTAGGGCCTTTGTAGTTTCCCTGCTTTTTGAAACCAGTAAAAAAAAATCCAATAGCTGTAGAGAATGTTATTTTCATCCCTTCAGTTTCACCAGACACAAACTGTCCTCTGCCTGTAGCACATTTCAAAAAGCAGATGATTTTCCTTCAATGGACTCATCTTTCAGCTTTATGACCTGTTGATGTTCATACCAGCAGTTTAAGGTACGCTATTCTAGACCAAGGATTTATGGACTTTATGAAGCCTTTATGAACCAGGGCAGTAAGATTAATTGCAAATGTAATTGAACCTAAATTGCAATCTGAATGGCTACAATAAGCTAACCACAAATGCTGTGGTTTTCTTTTAAGTAACATTTCAGTGTTTTCCTCTGCAAACAACCAAATATTCCGTCGTATGTGTAATCCCTGATAGAATTGTAGTTCAGACCTCTACAAGTCCTTCTAAAATGCTGTGATGGTCGCAATCGTTTTGCTGTTCAACTCCTTTTTGATAAGCATAGGAACCGATTCATTTGTGATAACTGATTTTTTTTCTTGACTGGTACTCCACAGCATACATGTACACAGTGGTAGTGAAGTAGCTAAATACATGTACAAAACATGGGCATGGGTATTGTGTCCTAAATCATGATTTCATCCCAATACCACAATAGACAGTGTTTGTTGCGATATTTTCTCCCGCAGTCCGCAACAACAGTTTGGCATTAGACTTAATGCTCTGAAGCCGGTTTCCCATCATGGAAATTAGCCCTCATTGACATCGACAACTGAATAGAACGCAGGCTTGTGGTCGAATTGAAAGTAGAAATAGAAGTATAAAGAATTTAAATAAGCTGACGTTAATGTTTTGTCTTTGTTATTTTTAATGATGATTTGGCCCGTAGGCTTTATTTGACAGGACATTGCAGTGTGAAATTGGCAAGAGACTGGGGAACGATATGAAGATATGAACTGAAGAGCAAGCACATGTGTTATCCTCTCGGCCACGAGCAGCACAACGCTAATGTTTTCATTAAAAAAAATGTTTGGTCTACGCTCTGCAATATTTTTTATCTTAATGGCTTCTGTAATATGCATTTGGAAACAGCCACATGTGCTGCTTGGTTACTGGTCAGTGTAATCTCTGACGTTGGTTTATTTCTTTGGCAAAACTTTCAATCTTTATCTGCTCTTGAGCTTTTACGTCTCACACATGCCCTTTGTACTTCACGGTGTATGTGTGTATATACGGTAATCTCAAAGGTCTTCAGTTGTGGAGTCCCATTAATACTCATCTTAAATGGTGTGTGACTCCTCTTGATGTATAGGGAGCTGGTAGTCAAACAACAGGCCGGCCGGTTCTGTAGGGAACAGCCTCAACCTCCAAGAAGGTCATGGGTAAAAAGCAAAAGTCAAAAGGCTGTTTAGCTCAAACGGTGTGACTCTATAGCTTTTTTATATGATACAGCCCTGCTTCATGTGCTGCACTTTTCGCTGCTGGTGTTCGAGAGATTTACAGAGATATGGGACCATTTTTACACCAAGATCGTATCTAAAGAAAGCAGCAGTTGAATTAAGGAATTTGGATGTAGAATCATCCTGGTTTTTCTGCTATAAACCTTTTTTTCTTGTGCAACAAATGAAGCAGCCGCACTAGTTCCATCCCAAGACCACCTACGAGTTGCTGCACCATGCATCCATCTCTCCGCTGAATGTGCTATGACCCATCAGAACCAAACAAAAGCAGGACTTGTCTTTTGATTGTTTCCACCATGCATTGCCCGTGTTACCGAGGTGTCTCGTCATACCTAATCCGAATAGTTTTTATTTCTTTTCTATGTATGTAAATATAAACTCAAGTAGTGGCGGCACCACCCAGGGTATGCACACAAGCCAGCCACCTTCGGTAAACAGAACACCTTTTTAGCAGAGGCCCAGTGGTCTTCCTGCGGTCCCACCTTCCACTATGGCCGCCCTGGCATCCGTTTGAAATCCAAACCTGTCCAAGCGTCAGGACGCTACACCCTTTTGGCCTTGGCTCCATACCAGCAGCTATAATTATAGCCCTAAACCTGAAAGTGACAAATGGAACAGTGGGTTTGGGGAGATTTAATCCGAGGCATTTAAATTTCACAATTGGGATCCAGATAATCAACTGTAAATCAAGTGGAGAGCTAGGTTAGACTTTATTTTATGGCAGTACTAATCTAGCTCTCGTCCCCTTAGGGCTGTATACATTCTTGCTCCTCAGACCAAGAGTTTCGACAATGGCTTCCGGGTGAAAGACGAAATGAGTTGATTTAAAAACCTTGTCCACATGGCTACCTTCATCATGATATGCAACTTCCCATTGCAAAGCGATACATGAATATTTGAATTAAAGCCACAGATAATTGTGTGTAGGCATAATGGCTTTAATGCACATATCACTTTATGTTGTGCTTGTAGAATTTAGCTTGGGCCCCAAACATTTTCATGGGTGCAGAGCATTTTTAAACTTGCTAGAATGTACTGTATCCAGCATGATATGATTGTGTTCCATTGCAAATTCGAATGTTATATCTTCTGATGTGCAAAAACATCAAGATGCATCAGTTTCCACAGTGCTCCCTCCTTGGTCAGTAATGGTGAACACCTCACTATGAAAGAGGCCATTGAGAGCCGCGGGTGGCGACAGGTCTGGCACGCGGCTTGAAAAAATGAAAACTTTAGATTCGACGACCGCAGAGCAAAAGCAGGGAAGTCAAAACGTTTTTCTGCAAACATTTTTTATAATACTTCCTTACTCATTTTGCAGTTGATAGGGGGCAGAGGTTATGGAATTACCAGCTCAGCAACTTTTTAAAAACACACATTAAACTTTATGCTGTCTCGGGCCAAATATTCTTGGATAATATATGCAAAGTTTGTTTTTCTAAACCAAGTTGGCCAAGTAATTAAGGAAGGTGGCATAATTTTACTTTGCAAAAAAGTATCACTTTAATGTGTTGAAATTGGTCAATGCCAATAAAAGGCCAACACCTTCGAAACGCTAAACTTTAATCTAAAAAACCAGAACAAAGAAATCCTTTCTAAGGATGCTCAAACGCAGATAAAAAGATTTCTGAATAGAATACATGATATGAAATTATTCATGGAGTAAATAGACTCAACCCTAATTTCTTTATCTGTTATGATCCGAACACATTCCATTTGGACCTGTGCAAGTGTGACAGCAATTTCTACAATCTGCATGACACTTTGTGATATGTGCGTGTGTGTGCTCGTGTGCGTGCTTGTGTGCGTGCTCGTGTGCGTGCTCGTGTGCGTGCTCGTGTGCGTGCTCGTGTGCGTGCTCGTGTGTGCTCGATGTGCGTGCTTGTGTGCGTGCTCGTGTGTGCTTGTGTGCGTGCTCGTGTGTGGTGTCGTGTGCGTGCTCGTGTGTGTGTGCGTGCTCGGGTGTGCTCGTGTGCGTGCTCGTGTGTGTGCTCGTGTGCGTTCTCGTGTGGCGTGCTCGTGTGTGCTTTGTGCGTGCTCGTGTGTGCTCGTGTGCGTGCTCGTGTGCGTGCTCGTGTGCGTGCTCGTGTGCGTGCTCGTGTGCATGCTCGGGTGTGCTCGTGTGCGTGCTCGTGTGCGTGCTCGTGTGTGTGCTCGTGTGCGTGCTCGTGTGCTTCTCGTGTGTGTGCTTGTGTGCGTGCTGGTGTGCTCGTGTGCGTGCTCGTGTGCGTGCTCGTGTGCGTGCTTGTGTGCGTTCTCGTGTGCGTGCTCGTGTGTGCTCGTGTGCGTGCTCGTTACGTGTGCGTGCTCATGTGTGCTCGTGTGTGCTCATGTGTGTTCTGTGTGTGTGCTCGTGTACGTGTGCGTGCTCGTGTGTGCTCGTGTGTGCTCATTGTGTGTTCGTGTGTGTGCTCGTGTGCGTGCTCGTGTACGTGTGCGTGCTCGTGTGTGCTCATGTGTGTTCGTGTGTGTGCTCGTGTGCGTGCTCGTGTACGTGTGCGTGCTCGTGTGTGCTCATGTGTGTTCGTGTGTGTGCTCGTGCGCTGCTCGTGTCGTGTGCGTGCTCGTGTTGTGCTTCATTTGTGTTTCGTGTGCGTGCTCGTGTGTTCTCGTGTGTGTTCGTGTGTGTGCTCGTGTGCGTGCTCGTGTGCGTGCTCGTGTGTGCTCGTGTGTGCTCATGTGTGTTCGTGTGTGGTGCTCGTGTGCGTGTGCGTGCTCGTGTGTGCTCATGTGTGTGTTCGTGTGTGTGCTCGTGTGCGTGCTCTGTGTGCCGTGCTCGTGTGGTGCTCGTGTGTGCTCATGTGGTTCGGTTGGGTCCTCGTTGTGCTCGTTGTTGCGTGCTCGTCGTGCTGTGCTCGTGTGCTTGTGCGTGCTCATGTGTGCTCGTGTGTGCTCATGTTGTGTTCGTGGTGTGTGCTCGTGTGCGGCTCGGTGTTACGTGTGTACGTGTGCGTGCTTGTGTGTGCTCGTGTGCGTGTGCGTGCTCGTGTGCGTGCTCGTGTGCGTGCTCGTGTGCGTGCTCGTGTGCGTGCTCGTGTGCGTGCTCGTGTGTGCTCATGTGTGGGCACTATGGTCTGTGCATGTTGATCAGACTGACACCTGCAACACACAAAGATGAGCTTGTCTGTTCTGTCTGAGCCGCCGTCTCAGACCCAGCTGCACTGCATTCACTTTCTCGTAGGACCATTCAGGGGTTGCCATGTCAACACAAAGGACATTTATTAGTTAGTAGGTAAGGTACTTTAAAAAGTAATTAGTTACTTGGCACTGCTACAATCCAAAACAAATAAATAGCTTACAAAAGTAAAGCCAGTTCAGAATTTTTAGCCCGATAGTAAGTTTGAAGAGTGATTATGGGTCAGAGTAATTCGATTACCAATGCCTCCAAGGATTACTGCCCTGCTGACATCTTTAAACTTCATACGAACATGTCACTTACAGCTTTGTCGCTAGTTTGAATCCCATCCCAGTGAGTTGCCTAATATCAAAGTATGAGAGAGGACACAATCCTGTATCAGGGTCATCAAATGTACACGCAAACATCCAATTAGTCCCATACACTTTGTCCGGCATGTCTGTCCCAATTAGTCTAAAGTCTTTCAAATTTGTCAATTTTCAAATGTCTCGTCTGCTATTTTAAGACATGACAACAAGTTTGCAGAGCACAGAAATGGGGACATGTGATCACAAACGCACATGAAGCACAGCTACACCACACACCTGCTGAATTAGGGTTAGGGTTAGGGCGCAAGGGTCACATGATCGAATAGGGTGTAACGAAAACAAATCCATAAGAATACAGGGCGAGCGGCAGCTGCCTTTGCACGTGCTCATATTTAGAGCGAATTAAAAAAAGAATAAACATGTGTGGATTTAACCCTGTTTATAAAGGACACAGGAGAGAACTCATGGGAGGTAAGGAGCCTGTAACAGCCACTGTAGTGCTGAGGAAGAATGAAAAAGTTTGCACAAACTCTGTGTTGGTTTCATATGTGCTATTTCTAAAGTTTGAGAGTTGTCACTAGGCAACTGAGCCTAGCACTGTCTGGCTGCTCTGATTGGCTGCAGTTAAGTAGATGAAACCTATATGAGGTTTGCGAGCTGCGAGCCGTCTAATGGTCTTAACAGAATCCCATTTACTCCACAGACATGAGGAGTGCCACCACAAATAATCGCTTACAAGAGTTGCTGCTCATTCCACACCTTCATGAGGTCGTGCAGAGGCAAAACGGGCTTAAAATCGGGCAAAGAATCCTCTGGTAAGCAGAGGCTTCTGAACTCAGACTGCACACGGGGAAGCTCTGGAGCAGTGGCTGCAGACATTTGAATTAATTAAAAGTAAAGAGAGGAGTATGTCGGTGTAATCCCTCATTCGTCCAGGAGTGCTCCATTGTAGAAAAAAAAATCAGTTGTTCTTAGAGTTTTTAGAAAACAGAGTCCAGATGACTTCAACTGAATCTTGTTCTACAAAGTAAAGAGAGGAGCTCAGACTACACTTTCGTGCAGTGTGGAGATGTCAGCGGTGTCGGCGGAGGTGACACGGTGCTCCAGATTCTTTCCATTGGATTGAATTTTCGCCGAACACAGGAGCCAATCTTTTCTCTGTATTAATGACTGATGATGATGACGGGTTAGCATGTGGTCTCACAAGACCGCAAGAGCATCGCAGAGCTCCAGGCTTAATGTGAGCTTTCCTCCGCAAGAACACCACTCCAACACATCAGCCAGAGCTGTGCAGTGCAGTGTGAGAGAGGCATAATGCCGCTTCCGGTCACTTTTACAGGCAATCCTTCTTTTCAGCCAGTTTTACTAATGTCTCTTCTCACTCTTATTTCCTTTACAAAACAAATAAAATAACTTGGATGGGACAGAGCAGTGCTACCCACTCGCTTCACAGCTAAAAGGTCCTGGGATCAATTGCCAGGTGGTGCAGGTTCTTTCTGTGTAGAGTTTGCATGTTCTGCCTGTGTCTGCTTAGGTTTCCTCCGGGTACTCCGGTTTCCCCTACCTCTAAAAACATGTGTATGAATGAGAGTGTGTTGTGAGAGTGAATGCGGGACAGCGGATGAAAATGAGCCCACGGCTAATCCTGCGGGTTTACATGTGTTTCATTTATGTTCATTAACATGCACAGTCCCGACCAAAATAAATATTAAATACAAAATAAATATAAAATATATCTAAAGGGAAATTTTTTCTTCTTTGACCTTCAGTGTGTCACCTATTCACCCACCCCTCATGCAGCTGTAGCTGGGCACTTTGTCGGGTGGAAAGTCGATGTTTCAGTCAGGGAGTGACTCTGACTGAAACAGTGACAATGAAATTGGGTGTCTGAGAGTGATAAAAAAGAAGGGAGGGCCATCCATTAGGACCAACCATTTCTGTTTGGAAACTTGTGCCTGGCAGCAAATTCGTCCCGATCGTCAAGCACTAATGTAATCACTTCATGAGGCCAGGGCATAATGAATATAGTGTTTAGGTGTGCGGATCCAGCACTGGCCCCCGGTGCTCCAGGGAAGTGTACATTTCTGTGGCATCCTGTATTTATTTGAAATACCCTCTGTCTGCTCTTGTAATACAGGCGCGGGCAAGTGGGCATAGGACCCAGCTCTGTTCCATCCATTTTCATGATGCGGTCGCGCATTAACAAAACTCCCCATATGTTTTACAGAAATACAACCGTGAAGTTTCACTGAGCTCTGCCTTCACTCAATTTGTCTGTGTGACCGTACCATTTGTTTCCATTTTCAGCTAAAGGTGCATTTGTCCCATCTCACTATATGGAAGTACATTCATGTTGTATGGGGGCATCCTGGTTGTTTTTTCATATAAACTGTGCTTCGTGGGAAAAGGGAATTTTAGTTGTTCATAGTGATCATTTTGACAAAAAGTGTTTTAGTCAGAATTTAAAAAAAGACCAAATCAGTGGCCAAGCACAAATAATTATATATAACTAAATCGAACTAGTTCTGAGTAACACATGTTTAGACAGTTTGCAGTCAAATGTTATCAACCAACATCAGGCCTATTCTACTGTTTCAATTCAACCCCCATGAAGGGTCAGGATATTATTTAGAGCACGTTTTTTTACTGCCAATGCCCGATCACATCAGACACCGGATGTAACCAGGAAATTAAACAAGCAACAACGACCATTATAAAAACATTTAACTTGTTAATCAAGTTAACAAGTTAAATGTGAGCTGTAAATCAAGGCCTATATTATTTGTCCGAAATATAACTTCATATATTTATTTCCTGCATTAGGCAGTAGCCGGTTTTCTGTGGTTGTTTCACTTCCACTTTGATTTTCTTATCATGCAAGTTGTTGCAAAAACCTTATAGATTCACTGTAATAGGAACAGAACAAAGAGCAGAGCTAATCCTTTGTTTAGCTTATTAGGTTTTTAGGGACCGGAAATTGTGTAAACACATTATTTACTAAAAGAGTTGCTATCCCTCAGATTTAGCTGAAGGTAGTTTCCATCTTCAGTGGCCTGGTAGGTTTAGCAAACACTCATTCAAATCAAACCATGCTCCCACTCTGTTGCTTTAAACATCACACATTTACCTTTTAAAATGAAGTTACATTAGGCCAATGTTACAAATACAGAATCAGTGACCCTAAAAGGACTTTTCCACTATTACATAAGAAATCCCTCAGGTCAGAGGAGAGTTTAAGCTTGACTGGGAGCTTGTTCCATTCTTTAATGCCTTTGTATGAGCTGCCTCTGTGCAAAGTTTGAGCTTCGCTTGGGAGTCTGCAGTCTTTGTGATTGTGGACCTAGATTTCCTGGTGATCTGCCCCTGGACATATCTCTTAAGTAGTTCAAAACTCTATGTGTTAATATTGCATTGGAATACACAATCAAAGTTTCATTTGTTTTATTTTGTAAGAATTTGACAGTGATGATGTCTCAGGGGCTTTTTGTCTCACATGGATTTGAGTGGTTTTAATGTTTACTCACTTTCTAAAGACCATCTTTAAATAAAGAACTAAACCAACGATTCAATATAAGCAATAATCATTGCATTTACTTTTGGCGCATCATTAATGGCTGTATTTGGGATGTGTCTAAAAAGAAATAACTTCAATGTGTTGCAAATTTTTGATATGCTTTTTGAACCCAAATGTTGGATCCAATATAACCCCTAAATGAATGCCTTAAACACCTAATTTATACATTTCATATTCATACTAGTGATAATGAAAATAGTTCTTCTCAAGCCCTCCTTATTACTGCATTTTGCCCACATTTGTTGCAGTTCATTTTGCCATTTTCTGATAATGTCCAGAAATCCTGTGTGTTGCCAGTGCAGGCACGACCTGTTATTGCTAACATGTGAACTTCTGAAAGCAAAGAGGTGTTAATACTTCCCAACATTTCAACCTGGCAGATGAAAGGATGAAGATGTCTCAACACAGAAGAAAAAAACCTCTCAAATCGTTTACCATTAGAGACGCTGAGGCAGTAGAGCTCTCGTATGTTGAAGTCTGCGCATTTCGGCCGCGTGGAGCATTCTTCAGGCCATAAATGGGTCAAAACTGATGCCAGGTGTTTGAATAGGCCGGCAATCATGACAAAGTCGCATGATACCACAGAATGAATACAAAGAACTCAATTCAATGGATGTTACAGTGTTGCATTAAAACTATGTATAAAGAGAAATTAAAAACTTAAAAGAAAAAGCATGAGGAAGATCATTTGTATGTAATGTTGTATGTTGTAGGCTTCTCTATGTGGAGTAGATTACTTAATCATTTAAAGTACTGCTGTTGAGAAAGAGCTGTATGTTTTCACTAACACTTAAAACAGTTATTTGACAGTTTACCAGACAACTGCTGACGGCGCATCTCCCATGAAGAGTTTTGAACCACAGAGTCGCATGCATGTTTGCTAACGTACCTGCACAGTGTGTCCAATCGCTTACACGCGATGGTCTTGGGGGCGGGTCAACGCACAGTAAACTTACATCCATGGTTTGCGGTTAGCTCTCATGACGATTAGTGTTGACACCTGGCAAACGCATTGCACATTTCACATTTCACAAGAAGAAGGACACTGACACGTGACTTCCTCTGGTGGTTTTGGGCACCGCCCCCAAACATTCAAATCAATTTATTTCTGTCGTGCCCGAAATCACAACAGCAGAATGTCCCAGCATCCCCTGTCCATTCTGTACCACACAGATGGTTTGTACGGTTCCGTGTAACAGTTCTTGCTTTGGGCCACTGGTGGTTGTTTGCCTGGATTTTGAATGGATTTACGATGGTGTTTATTTGAGATCAGATTGCCATCTGTCTGGAGCTATGGAGCCGGTGTAAGCCATGACACTAGGTAAGACTGCACGAACCTTTGTGTAAAGAAGACCAACTATGCACACATTTGACTTATAGCTCTTTCATAAACACAAGCTCATTTAAAAGTGAATTAATTAGACGTAGATAGACATATTACATACTTTATACAATGTAATAAATCATACAGGCCTTTAGAATACAGTACACAGCTTGATCCACATACAAATATCCCACAAGTGAAACTATTCCATCTAAATATCTGAAGAAGTGAGCGAGGCCTGCTTCTACTCAACGTTCAAATTTGGACAACGGGTGCCTGCCGCAGTCTGGCTGTTCTGATTGGCTGTTGTAAAAGTTGACTGCAAACGACAATCAGAAAATTCCTAAATGTCAGAACCTTTCGATTTGAGGTTTTGTTAGCTGCAACGTGACAAATGGTAACAGAATGGCACTGACGCTACAGATAGAAGGAGTGGTACGTCCAATAATCACTTCCAAGAAGCGCTACTCTGCGACACGTTCCCAAACTTAAAATCCTAGTGTGCAGTCCGTGTGCAATCACTTTGGGGCCGTATTGGATTTAAAAAGTTGTTTCTCTGCGCTTTTTGTCTTATGTTTAAACTTTGCTCAAGTCTCAAAACTTCCTGTAGTAGTGAGTTGCCGGCTTAAAGCACTTCCTTAATGTACAAATAGTGCATTACAAAAAAAAACCTGACTTGACTGGAATATCCATCTTTTGGGTAATACGTATGGCTCGTACAAAAAACATACAAAAAGTCCCTACCTATAAGTTCAAACCACTATTCTTTGACAGTGCATGCTTTGTGAGAGAAGAGAGATCATAAGAAGAAGAAGTCCCGGCATCATCTCGGCCGTCTTGGGTGTAAACAATTCAAAGCAACATTCCACCACATTAACTCGCACCCCTGCTTTTCTGCATTAATGGACCGTTCCTGTATGTAACTTTATATGGGATGAACTTAAAGGCATTATCTTCTTTTGGTTTTTCCAACTGTTTTTGCTTTTACTCACTTTTCATCCCACTGTTGCCTCAGCACTTCCCAAGGACAATTGCATTATGGAACCCATCTGTACCGCATTCATTGGACTGATCCTAGGATTTGAAGAATATCACAGATCCGATTACTTACAAAACCACTCCTGTTCCACTGCAATCTTGCTTGTTGTTTTTGTAAACGCAAGGTATTTTACGTGGTACATTCTCAAGGTGTGGCGATCGTAGTTTTTTAGGGGGTTCTTCAAAAACAATCCCCCCAAACAACACCTTTCTTGAAAAACTGCATTATTTTTTAGCGTACCCTTCGCCACACAGAGAAAGGCGCTAATAGCTTTGACTAATTTGGCCTGGGGCTGCCCAGTCGAAGCCATATGCCGCAGCAAATGTGTAAAGCTAACATTAGGCAGCGAATATCTGAGGCTAGCGGCTAGTGGCTTCGACATCCTGTGTTACACCTAATTGCCACCAGACATTGCTTCCAAATCTGCACAAAAATCCCCCGCATCCACCTGCCGACATCGGAGCTGAGTATTAGAGCACTGGAATGTCAGGAGAAATTCTGAATTTGAAACGTGTCGAGATAAAGCTTCTCCCCCAGTGCGTTGTGTTGCGGGACATTGTATGCTTTTCTGGTTTAGAGGAAATTTGAGGAAGCATTTTATGAAAAGTGTAAAGGTGCTCAGTTCGAAAATATTTTGGTTTGCCATATCATAGCGACGTTTTGGGCAATTATTTTACAACATATTCTAAGTCCTGTTGGTGCCATAATATCACACTGTTTTCCGGGCATTCCTTTGCATTTATTAACCTGCATTTGTGACCGCATTGTTTACCACTTCAAAAAATACTGTAACATGACAATATTTGCTTTAGATTGTCAATGAAAATATTACTGGAAGTATTTATAATAATCCAAGCAGCAGTATTTTACCTGGTTAAGCTTTGTGACTTAATGTATCCTTGATATAAAGTGCTTTCAAGTGTCAAAAGATGGAATATAAATATGGCCATTTACCAAACAATGGTCAAAAATGATCAAATCTTTGTTGTTATGAGCTTGATTTATTCGGGCCTGGCATTTTGAAAAGCAGATTCTTGAAAAGCCGGGGAAACTGTGAGCCCTTACCCTGTAACTGAGCCTTTCGGCTGCAGTGACCCCTGCTCAGCCTAAAGTTAGACTATATGACGAAAGTATACAGCCCGTACCTGCCCCTTCTCTGCTTTACTGCATCATGTCAACAAGAAAAGACTGATTTGGGACAATAATTAAGTATTTTTCAAGAACATTTATCAACAGTATAGAGAAAAGTGAAGAAGATTTACAACCGTAATCAAAAACTGGCTCACAGTTGGAAATGTAGCGTAAATTACTTCTTGAAAGTGATGCTGTGATTTATCACACAATGTAAGTCAAAAAAGAACACAAGTCAATAACAAGGACAAATGCTGGCTGAATGTCCTGGCTAGTGTAGCCTGCATGCATTTCTGTCCACATTGCACCACCAAAAAAGCAAACACATGTACTATTGGATATTTTCTTTTTCGCCTCGGATGCTACACAAACCCGATGCCACCAGGATGATGCATCACACTGCTAGGCCATCATCAATATGGTTAATTAGGGCTTTCTGCGAATCCAGTGGAGTGCCGTGGTAAATATTGTTACTTGGATCTGAGTTGTTATTGCCAAATGGTTACACACAGACCAGGCCTTCCTGAGATGAACCCAAGCATATCCTCGTGTCGTTGTGTATCTGTGCTGAGAGGAAGCATGCCCAAGTGCGTTTTGGCACTTCATTAAACAAATCAGTGAAATACCTAGACCACTACACTCCAGGGACACTGAGGGAGAGGGAAAATGGGCAGAAGGAACGACAGTGATAAAGCTTAGATAACGCTTTTGTATTAAGGACTTTATAAACAATAACTGCACAGCATCAAGATAAACAGTTTTGTAAAGCCATCATCTTTTTTCATTCCAGTGAGCCTTATTGATTGTGATTCTGTAAATGCTCTTACTGTGCTCAATATATAGATGATAAAACTGTTTTCAAGCTCATTATTACTTCTGGCAACAATAGTAAGTAGTAGTAGTAGAATAGTAAGTTCTACTGTATGATGCCGAAGGTGTGCTCCGTCTTCTTCACCACTGCTCACTCTTCAGTCCCAGTAACAGACTCATGCATGAGAAAGATACAAAACATACAACAGGCCTGCTGAGATGACCCTTGATGAGAAGAAGAGCTGAGAACCGGTCAGCACTGAGCCCAGAATAGAAAAGGGAATCCTGATGCTTGTATTTGGAAAGTGGGAAACACCCCTGTGTGCCCCTCCCTCGTGTGTCACAGGAGGCAGACAGGACCAGCTCTGACTATAATAAATGACCTGCTGTTGTGCTTTTTCAGGTTGGGTCATTGGAATAACCCAGGCCACGCCACAGCTGGCACTGTGATCACATCGTGCTCTGCGTGTGGCGCTGAGGCTGTTCTGTTACATGCGTTTAAGCTTCACGATTAAGTGGTCGTCATGCCGAATAAGAATGTAGTGTTTATAGTGTTTATAGTTCATGATTTTACAATGTGGTAAACATGTCTATGTGTGATGCTACATCTGCGAGTCAATTATACTATATTTGATCTGACAGCAAATGTGTCGATTGTGCTCTCTGTATTGTACGGTCTAATGTACATCGACCTAATTCAAAACTAATGACACCTTTCAATTTCTGAGCAAGTGCACTGTTTCCTTTAAAGGAGCGCGTCTGCAGTGATGATCAAAACAGCCAGGACACGCTGGAGGGACCAAGTCTCTCTGTGGCCTGTGAACGCCTCGGGATCCTCAGGAAGAGCTGGAGAGAGTGTCTGGGGTGAGGGAAGTCTGGGAGTCCCTGCTTAGACTGCTGCCCCTGCGACCCAGCCCCGGGAAAATGGATGGTTTCCTTTAAAGACTTGATTATTTGAGTACAAAATGATGAGCGTTTGTGGATATTCTTCCCCAATGTTCAATCAAATAAAAAAATAAAAAAAAAAAGATCAAAGACAAGTTGATGATCAAATTTGACACGGATAAAAAATTCTTCAGGCAGCATCACTTTAGCATCATCAAGTACACATGTTGACAAGTCTAGAAATAGTCCTGAAAATGATTATTCGATTACTAAATTAGTTGAGCATTACCGGTATGTCGAAAAATGTATTCGTTGCAATTAATTGAGGAACTTGTTTCAGGACTAGTTTGCAGCCTTGTCCAGGAAATGATGTCAAAATGTTAAGCATGAATTAACATGACCTTGTTTTAATTGTAGAGGAGTAGTCGGGATATTGTGTGGCTACTTTTGTCTTTTGCCCATTTGCGGTGATGATATAATTTCTATATCGGCACAAATACTTACAAAACATAAAGTTCTCCTTCTTTTCCAACTCTCTTATCAAACTAAGCTTTAACCCCAGCCCCCCTGTGCGCCTCCTGCATTACACATTTAGCACCACCACCCCATTTCTGCCCACCCAGGTCCACCCCAGTGGAAACAGGCCTGGTCTGGTTACCCACCGTGGAGATGATGGATTGACAGCTCACTTACGGGAAAAGCGGGAGCCTTCAGATAAACAAGCGCAGCGCTGCATTAAATATGGACAGCAGAAGGAAAACACGATGTACCTTTGGACCAGCGCGGAGGGAAAGGGGAGACCTGAATGCGGTTTACAGCGGCGCATTAAAGTCTCAAACTGGCATGTTCAGTGCAGGTCACTCATCTTTAAACAAAGTAAATACGACTGGCGCTTTTGTGCTCTACTTGCTCCAAATTGCACTAAGATGCTATCTACTTTTACTACAATTATTATATCCACGTAATGTCCAGAAACAGAGATATGTAAACAGCATTATTCAACTGACACATGATTCATTTTCACTGACGATAACTTGAGTAGGCTAGTATTAAGTCTCAAGATTTATGTTATATTTTATACCATAACCTTTGCTTTGCCTTATTCTCATTGTAAACAACATACATTTCACCAGGGAAATAGCAATAGTGATTTGTTCTCAGCCATTGCACATTTCACTGTAGACGACTTCGGTAGACTCAGAAATGGACCGATTTCCCAGTTTAGCCAAATCAACTGGGAAATTGGTCCAGATCTTTGCCCTCCTAAATGCAGAATAAAAGCCATTTTACTCATTACCCTGCCATAAGAGATGTTTGGTCACATTACTCTTAGATTGGCTCCGATTCGTAGCAATTCCATCGTACAATCAGATTCAGACAAATTAATTTCTGCTGAAAAAAAAAAATAAAAATCACAAAAATGGAGACAGACATATTAAGGCCATTAAATAAATTACAAATTATTACGCAGGCAACCTCTACTAGTCTGGGTCTAGAAAGAAAGAAAACTGCTGTAAAGTTTAGCCATAAATAGGAGGAAATTAATTAAATGCAGGGAGGGTGGTTTGGCGCCATGGAAAGAATACACAATTTGAAGCCGTGCGCCAAGAAGCCAAATGGACAAAATGAAGGTGATCAGTCATATTTTTCTGCTTTTTGACATTAAGCATATGCTTTTTTTTTTCGAAGAGGTCAGCAAAGCAATTTAGACAAATTGGCCAAAATTGCAAAGGTAAACAGAAGGAGAGGTCCCGCAATGCTTCTCTCACTCTTTTTCTTTCCCTGCGTCTCGCTTTTAGTCACTGGTTTTGAAAATGTCTTGCCAAGTTTTTTCGGTGACAAACTATTGAGCCAAAACAACTCTGCAATAGCCGTCAGGAGTTGTTCATTGGGTTTGACAGCAGCAGACTTCTTCCCTTTTACGTGAACTGAAACTGTTCAGTTGAAATATCGAGCCTTTGCTGATATGAAACTGATGAGTGATATGGCCCTTTTCGGTTCAAACTGCTTTCTCATGATGTGGACATGAAGAGTTGGCATTGATTTTGTGTTGAAGTGCATGTAACAGTGTATTTTGCAGAAGGGGATTCTTTTGGCTTTGTTCATCTCTGTACAGTGTGACGGTGGGTTTTGGGCTAAATGTGCTTCCCTCCAAAATTTGCTATAAATCAAAAATCCACCTGAAGCGGTCGTATAAACTTGTAATTACAGTATATGCACAGTTCTAAGTGCAGTATATAGCATTGCCATCTCCCGTTTATTATGCAATACTTCAAAATGTGCTATAAAAATAAGGTGATAAAGGATAACAGTTGTAATTGACAGATGTTGTATTCAATTAAGATTCAATTTTATAATAGAGAAGCAGATGAATCAGTGTTCACAGGAATGATGCAGATGAATACTGTCCCAGAGCATAAACTGGCATTAGATCCTTTCTCAGCGGATGATTGGACAGTTCAATCTGCCTTTTCACTGATGAAGATGTTACGTACGAAAATTCAATTCAATTGGATTCAATTTATTTTTGTGACGCCCAAAATCACAACAGCGGTTGCCTCGACCGCTACAGTGGAAAACATATAATAAAAACAGAATAAACAGTGTTCATAGGGACTTGTCCCAGCATCCCGCGTCCTGCTTTGGAGCCGCCATATGGAACGATACCAGCCGAGAACAGGGTGGCATGGACCAGCCAGAAGAACACAAGTTGTACTATTTCTCCGACCTGTCATATTTGGACATATTATTAAGTTTGGCATGAATTCTCTCAACTAGACACAAGTTTATAAAAGTGACGTTAAGAGTGACGTTTTAGAGACTTAATTCTTCAAAACTTGAACTTGAATTCAGTTTACTGATGGAACCTACCTGGACTACTGGGGGATTAAGTAGACATTATTAAGTGAGACTTTCACAGAAGTTTACTAAACTTTAATTTGAAGCCTTTAAAATTGTTCAGTTTCAAACTAACAGACCCTTTTACTGCTGTTGGAAGCAGATAGGTAATCCTCAGAGGCGTCACTTCAGCAGCTGCCTGGTCAGTCCAGGCACAACGGCCAAAACCCAGACAACATCTTTGAGCTGTTTCCATGCACAAGATGAATCATAGGTTACAGACGCACACAGTGACTGGCCCTTTCGGTAGCACCTTTTGGGTCTAGACAGGCGTGCAGGGTGCTGAAAAGTGACGAGGAAGTGTGAGGAGATTGTCATATCGACCGCTGAAATGTGGGCACAAAGACTGCACTAAATACAGGTTGCCTGGACAACTAGAACATTTGTATTATTCCACAGTTAATTAACCCATTTGAGAGATTCCATTATATTTCTATTTTTTTTTCCCTTTTTCTTTTAAGTCATTTAGTCTTCGGTGTCAATCTTTACATACTTTATAAACTACTACATGTGTGGATATTGTAAAGCGAATCAACAGGATTATGACTGTTGGGAATAATGATAATAATGATGTAGAAAAAGATTCAGTTGTAGTCATCTGGACTCGTTCGACTCTCATCCAAGAGTCATTCTCAATCGATTGAGAATGGCTCTTGGATGAGAGTCGAAACCTTTTGTTATCCAGATGACTCCAGCTGAATCGTTTTCTACAATGGAACACTCCTGGACGAATGAGGGATTACACCGACATAATAATGATGAAAAGAAAATCACATTCCTTCAAATAGTCGTAGAGATTGCCACACTAGACCAGCTTCACAATCAAACTTTCTGATTATTTTTTTTACAGTATCACACAGTATTTTTGCTCATTGACATAATGTATTCAAGTATATTCATATAAATCTGACATTGTTTCACAGTAAATAATCCACAACGAATAATCGGCATTTTCCAGCAGTATATCTTGCGTGATAGCTGTGGCCACATATTTAAATGTGTAACCATAGTCATGTATTTATCCAAGACTTTGTCCCAGTGAAGACAGTTCGATTCTGAGCATTGCTGTCTGCCTGAGAAAACACACCACTGCCATAACCATAATCACCTAATTGCTGCTGCCCTGCCTCATTAGAAAACAAGTCCAACTGGAAAATGGTGTTAAGTGGCCTAAATTAATGAGAGCGTCACCTTGATACTTAGTCATCAGGGGTCTGACTCAGAGACACGTCAGTCCTGCGGAAACGGCTGCTCCATAAACTGTCAGCACTGGACAGCGGCCTCCTGCATGACCACTGGGCTGGCTCAGGTGTTCCAGGATGTGTGCGAAGAACTGGCACGTCAACAATCAATAACCCCAGTGTTGTCAACGTCAACCCCGTTCCACACGATTCTGTTCCTGGAGAGTCAAATCTGTTTTGCACCAGTGCTGGGTTATAGCAAAAGCAGCTCTTACAGTCAAACTCAGACTGCTGTGCGCTGTCTGCAGCTAGTTATAAAGTCATGTTATTTTGGAGCTTGTTGTTGTTAGTAGGGCCGGGATGAGACCCATTTCCCACAAGACGAGCTGAGACATGAGATTGAATCCACGAGGTTTTGACATCATAAACTGTGTGACTTAAAAATATATATATATATTTTATGTTATATATTTTCTGTCATTATAGAACTTCCTGCGCCAAAATATAAATAAATGTAAAATAATTTCACAAGATCATTATCCACAATCTTGGAGTGCAATATTCTCTAGTTGTCAGTTTTCCTATGATAGCAACATGTTATTAAATTCCCTGAAATAAATACTTAGAACGCCATGATTACTTTAAGAAAGTGAATAATTAATTAAGACACAAATGAACAAGTTCTGTTTTTCACATTGTAAAGACAAATCAGGTACAGCTCCTGGAGTGTTTAACAAAATGTGATGATCATAAAACTCCAACTGTATTATATCAAACTCTGAGTAACTATTTGATTGACATTTTAAACCAGTGATAAGAACAAAAGAACAGTTTAAAAGAATATCAGGAACTAAGAGAGCTTTGGACTAAATCTAGCACAAACTCATTCAATGAGTGAATTAATGTTATTGTCAAAATGCAAGAAAGGTGCAAAGCAAATATAAATAAAATATAGTCTTAAATGAAATTTGAGTATTTAACCTTTAAAACAGTTTCTCCTCCTGTGGCTCTGTTTAGACCTGGTTCAGTCCTGTGTGAGTCCTGGTTTGGTTGGACCTGGTTCAGTCCTGTGTGAGTCCTGGTTTGGGTTAGACCTGGTTCAGTCCTGTGTGTGTCCTGGTTTGGGTTAGACCGTTGGCGTTAGACTGGGTTCAGTCCTGTGTGAGTCCTGGTTTGGGTTGGACCTGGTTCAGCCTGTGTGAGTCCTGGTTTGGGGTTGGACCTGTGCAGTCCTGTGTGAGTCCTGGTTTGGGTTAGACCTGGTTCAGTCCTGTGTGAGTCCTGGTTTGGGTTAGACCTGGTTCATCCTGTGTGAGTCCTGGTTTGGGTTGACCTGGTTCAGTCCTGTGTGAGTCCTGGTTTGAGTGTTGGACCTGGTTCAGTCCTGTGTGAGTCCTGGTTTGGGTTAGACCTGGTTCAGTCCTGTGTGAGTCCTGGTTTGGGTTAGACCTGGTTCAGTCCTGTGTGAGTCCTGGTTTTGAGTTGGACCTGGTTCAGTCCTGTGTGAGTCCTGGTTTGGGTTAGACCTGGTTCAGTCCTGTGTGAGTCCTGGTTTGGGTTAGACCTGGTTCAGTCCTGTGTGGTCCTGGTTTGGGTTGGACCTGGTTCAGTCCTGTGTGTGTCCTGGTTTGGGTTAGACCTGGTTCAGTCCTGTGTGAGTCCTGGTTTGGGTTGGACCTGGTTCAGTCCTGTGTGAGTCCTGGTTTGGGTTGGACCTGGTTCAGTCCTGTGTAGTCCTGGTTTGAGTTGACCTGGTTCAGTCCTGTGTTGTCCTGGTTTGGGTTAGACCTGGTTCAGTCCTGTGTGAGTCCTGGTTTGGGTTGGACCTGGTTCAGTCCTGTGTGAGTCCTGGTTTGGGTTAGACCTGGTTCAGTCCTGTGTGAGTCCTGGTTTGGGTTGGACCTGGTTCAGTCCTGTGTGAGTCCTGGTTTGGGTTAGACCTGGTTCAGTCCTGTGCGAGTCCTGGTTTGGGTTGGACCTGGTTCAGTCCTGTGTGAGTCCTGGTTTGGGTTAGACCTGGTTCAGTCCTGTGCGAGTCCTGGTTTGGGTTGGACCTGGTTCAGTCCTGTGTGAGTCCTGGTTTGGGTTAGACCTGGTTCAGTCCTATGTGAGTCCTGGTTTGGGTTAGACCTGGTTCAGTCCTGTGCGAGTCCTGGTTTGGGTTGGACCTGGTTCAGTCCTGTGTGAGTCCTGGTTTGGGTTAGACCTGGTTCAGTCCTATGTGAGTCCTGGTTTGGGTTAGATCTGGTTCAGTCCTGTGCGAGTCCTGGTTTGGGTTGGACCTGGTTCAGTCCTGTGCGAGTCCTGGTTTGGGTTGGACCTGGTTCAGTCCTGTGCGAGTCCTGGTTTGGGTGTTTAAAACATGTTTAGATTGGATTTTGTCCTGGGTGAGTCCTGATATAAACTAAAAAAACATGAGTTCAACCTGGTTTAGTCCTGGGTTAGTCCGGGTCCGATAGTGGTCCTGTCCTGCGCTGAAGCTCGTCCTCTGCTCTTGCCGACTCCTGACATTCTCCAAGATATTGTGCATTATTTGTCTCCTTGTTGCTTGTCTTTACATTAAAACGTTGCTGACACGCACATGGCGCCGCACATGTGCACATGTAGGATGGTTTGGCGTCTCTAGCGTCTCAGAACAGCGTGATTACTTTGTGTATTTTGAAAAAATAAAAAGTGACATGGAGCTGGTCATCTCGTCTCTACATGTCCAGCTCCCAGATAAACAGGCCAAGCAGCGTTTTTGGCGAAACATGAACGCTTTGGCGGAGCTGTTCTAAATTTAGAACCGGTCTACTCGGGCGTCAGAGAGAGGCCCAAAGGGCGTCCAGGTGCCCACGGGCACCGTGTTGGAAACCCCTGGTCCAAACGATGACTGTAGGTCTGTATCTGAAGGACTGTATCTTCAGCAAATATTTGAATTGCAGAGGAATCCATGTACCACCTGAAGGAGCCTGTGTACCGCCAGTGGTACACGTACCACAGTTTGAGAACCGTTGTAACATATCATTACACAGTTTGTTATGCTTTCTTACGTGTGGTTCCCAAATAAAATGTTACAATTTAACATTATTCAATACATTTACTTCAGTATTAATGTTAGATAGTTTATCATTCTGAGACCTCAAGGAGCAAGAAGTCAAGACCCACTTACGTCCGGGTTTTGGGGTCAAGATGATGAAGCATAGTCTTTCTTAAGAGGCCATCATAAGTCATCTTAAACATCTCAGTATTAAACAAAATAAAACTTCAAATCGAGACAGGACGTTATCAGTTTTGACAGTGAATGGCGTCCTAATAGCCCTGATGACTGCAGGGATGACCCCATTATTGTAGCCACCTGCCACTGAGCAGCACAGCTCTCATAACTCATGGCCCCAGGTTACTCTCTGATGACTTCATTATGTTTGCTCCCATGGTGCTGCATTCCTACCTGCTGACCCCTGACCCCTGCACACACTGTTTAAAGAGGCCATTTCTGCAACAAAGGACACTCTAATATCGTATGTCATAGTAGGATTTACCTAAAGAAAGGCTTAACAACGAGCAGATTCAACGTTATTCATCACTCCATAATGTGATTTGGGTTAGTCCTATTGTTCTCTCTATTTTGCTCTATGAAGGAGAACTTTTCAGTGGCTACATCAGGGATTCTTTATTTTATTTAAAAAGAAAAACATAGATTCATTATATTAAGCAAGGTTTTAGATTGTTGCGCAAGTGCAATTTTCTAACCCTACTACTCTCCTCATATTCATGTCCACATTCGTCTGAAATACGTGGAAACAAGTGAAATAATCTCCTGACCTCTTGTATCAGTATACTTATTATAGGTCTTCTTGCAGTTATGCAACATGGAGCAGTGACATCAGATCAAGCCTGAAATTGGCCTTTATTCTTGCGTCTGCCGCGACATGGAATGGTCTGCAGTGGAATGCCCTGGGCCCACTTCAATGTATGAGCACACGTATTTCATTGTAAACGTCTTATTTGATTATATGATCATGTACATTTTAATCTGTTTAGTGTTTAAATAGTGATCTCTGTCTCCATTTTTCTTCTGAATTTAAGTCATTACTTTATAAATGTTTTATTTTCAGTCACCTGAATACTTGCAACAGAATTTCTTTGTCAGTTTTGAAAAACATTGCATGAACTCATTAATCGCTGATGCTGAATCAGCAAATCAATACAAAACGTAAGTGACATGCTTACGTTTTGTAAGGTGTAGTGTTGCACCTGTGTGTCACAGACGTCTTTGTTGGACTACGTGAGATACAGTATTGGGATTCTTTCTAAAGAGACTATAGTCTGGTGGTCACCAACACGGCGACCGCGATCGACCAGTCGATCTCCGAGACAGTGGGGGTCGATCCCAACGCCATTTTTGTTTGTTCAAGTTTATTGTCTGATGTACAAGTGATCGTGGACAAATGCACATAATAAGCAGTTCGTTACACAAAGAGGTCCACACTAGCGCAGCAGGACCACTCTGCGCTGGAGCTCACACCGGCCACTCAGTGTGAGCCCCACAGAAGCACTCTAAAGAGAGGGAGACGAGGGGACAGGTAGTGCTGTGGCATGTTCACGCAGTTTTTGTCCTCCTCAAAGCAATTTGTTACAAAACGGAAAGTTGATTTTCTGAAAGTCTCGAGAGAAGAGCTTCAGGTGAGATGTGGATAAGCTTAAACTTTTATTGATTAGCTTATTTAGTTGTGGCCACTATATTTTATTTAAAAAATGACCAACTGTAGGCAACTGAATAGTAATATTTCTTATAACTTACACACTTTCTTTTATATAGTTCAGGTTTACGTTTGAATAAAATGTTATTATTAGGCTATTGAATTATAGTCCTTTACTGTGTTTCTATAGCCTAAAAATATCACTGACTCTTTACAAATATAATATAAATCTGTAGGTAGATCTTCAGGCTTTACTCAATCTAAAAGTAGCTCGCGAGCCAAAAAAGGTTGGGGACCACTGGCCTAGACTAAATCCTTTTGTCTGAACTTATCTTAGTCATTTAGCCGTGACAGCGTCCCTTCCACTCTGACAGACAAAGAAAACCATACCTTTCATCATATTTCGATCAGGGCCTTCCAAAACTAATACCCTTAAGCTTTGTAATATGGTTATTTATAGGGGGTAAGAAACATGGATTTTTCCATAACTTGACTAAGTGGGCTCATATTGAGGCTTAATTTAGTTTAGGATGGAAACGAGGAGCACGATGGAGGTTAAGGTGAAGCAGAGGTTATTCAGTAAGGGGGTGCTTGTTATTCCAGCAGGGACTGGGGGGCTTATAGGCTGTCTGTGAGCAGGCACTGACAGCCTCGTAGACTGACACTCAAGCACTTCCCAGGGGGGACATAGCAGGACAACATGCTGCATGCTGTGTGCATGTAAACCACACAGGTCTCGTCTTATACTTGCTGTATTGAACTGCTCGATTTGAAAAGTCATCGCAGATATCTGAAAACATATCGAGATATTTATTTTTTTCACCCCTATTTTGAAGGCGTTTGAAGGCGTAAAAGAACATAATACAACATGAATATTACTTTTACTGCTGCATTGTTTTTTGTACTAATGTACATACAAGTTATTATGACAAACAATGTGAAATACCAACGCTAACGTTATATAGCTCTATAGACCAGCTCTAAGTGGTTACCTAAATGGAGATTAGTTGTAACAAATAACAGTTGCAGGGTCATCTCTTACATATGTCAAACAGGAAATCTGTGGTGTATTGGCTGTAGTGTCGCACCTGTAACTGACAAAACTGTCCAGGAGAGCGTCACCAGTCTGAGTTCATCTACATGCGGCCTCCATGTGTTGCCCACCAGATTTCTAAAGTCTGTGCTGAAGTTTGTTAGCACCACTCACTCACATAATTAACATGTCGCTCCAATCTGGAACATCTCCAATGTCTTTGATAACTGCGCTCATAAAGCCTCTGCTGAAGAAGAGCAGTCTGGCTGTCCTCCAATCCCAAGTCTGACACTGTGACAGAAAACGCTTCTGCATGAGGTTCCATGTTGAGTTGCTGAGATCACATGAATCATCAGATTCGACATGGCTGGAACTATGAATTCACATTTGAATAGCAACCATACAATGCAATAAACAATATAATTATTGCGCACACAGTAAACAAATATAAACCTTTTCTTTTTTTAAGAATGTATTTGTCCCAAAGGCAGGAAAGGTGAACGTGAAATGGGGAATGAGAGAGAAGGGAGGACATGCGGTAAATTGTCGGATTTGGGATTGGAACTCACGACAGTGCAGTCGGCTGCTCTTGGATCCTTGCATATGTGCGCTGATGCCTTAACCACTCGATCACAGGGCAGCACCAATATAAACATTTCCAAATACCAAAGATGCATGAGCATAAGATGCAAAATACAATATTTAGTGTTGGGGAAAACCCTTAAAACAGATCAATAGGGGACAAGTGGAGTGTGAGACGCTTTTGGTCACACACTCTGACGCAGGTTCAACAAAAAAGGATAATGATTAAGCCGACTTCCCACTGTTACATCATGCCTGCTTCCTGGGCCTGGTGGAGTGGAATAATGAGGCGCAGAGATGAAAGCCGCTCCTCACACAGCAGGAGATCTACTGGGAACTGTTTGGGCCGCGCTATCTTCGTCGGAATCTCCTCTGAAAACACAAGCAGATGTTTGCGATAAGACAAAAGTACCTCCGTCGGAATACATTAAGTCAGGAGGAAAAGTGCGATTCCAGAGTTCACGTCACTCGTTTCATTTATTCCCTCCTCTCAAGTATTTTAGTCTTTTCTGTGTATTTGAATGTTATTTGTGTGGATGAGTAGTTGTGCTGATGATCTTAACTTCAACATTTTACACTAGAGCTGCACAATATCTCCCAAAAGTATCAATATCAATCAAAAATCCAATTTCTTGCAACATCAAGGTCCACCATCTCATAGAAATGCACTCCAGTTTAGTGCTGCAACAAATAATCGACTAATTGTGATTAGTCAACTGTAAAAAATAACTAGTTGTATTTTGATAATCGTTATATTCTGGACTACACGACTCACATATGCCATGAGACCGTGATGGGTGGGTTCAATTGCAGCCCTCTGTCGTTTGCTGGGTGTCTCTCCCCTCTCTTTCCCCCTTTCAGGTTTTCTTTGATTCTGAGCCTCACGTGCATCACAGCAAAGCTCGCGTCATGGTCACTTCCAGGACAAAGATCGACCTTTCCAACTGGACCAGAGTTCGCTCCTTTGCGCCGGGTCAGG
Source organism: Chaenogobius annularis (assembly GCA_015082035.1). Taxonomy (NCBI): domain Eukaryota; kingdom Metazoa; phylum Chordata; class Actinopteri; order Gobiiformes; family Gobiidae; genus Chaenogobius; species Chaenogobius annularis. Next base: position 2,527,867 of record BJKM01000020.1, on the reverse strand, counting down.
TCAATGGATCCTGATTCAAAGGTGTATTTATGCACTTAGTTGTTGTTAGCGCCACCCTTCAGACAGATATCAGGCGGTGACTTAAATGCAAATGTTTTGACTAAATGTGAACCAGATTAAGCTGTGAAGTGAAGCCGTTTGAAGATAAATTTATGGATAAAAGTGAGTTTTCATCAACACTAAATTTACACATTTTCGGTGTCAAATTCAATTAAAGTCATTGAACCTATTTTCTCAGGGCTTGGTATGTTTTGGAACCCATGTATAGACCAGTTAGCGACTAGTTATAGCGACTATTGAAATAATCGATTAGTTGTGATTAATTGTAGAAGCACTGGAACTAAAATAACTGAATTCCCGTGCCATGGTCTTTTCGCATGCAATCTCCCTGTCCAAACTCAGGCGCTGTTAAAACACTGACATATGCTCACCAAATCGGGTTGTGACTGTGGTTGTGAAGTTAATTAGAGCCAACATGGCCACACTGTTAATCACCTCCATGTCTGCCTTCACACAGTTTGTTAATTCTGGATTTTGGAGATTACCCTGACCTAATGGACCCATTAATTATATCCACGCTTTGTGTTTTTAATTAGTCATCTCGTCTTATAGCCAGTCCAAGGCCTGGTCCTTGCAGCCAGGAGCCTAGTTTTATGTAGCGTTACTCATAACAGCTGCTCAGTGCTCAGCCTGAAAAAAGAATGAATGGTGTGTTGGCAATCTAGAGTTGTGAGGATTTTGTGTTCAATGAGTAAAGCTTAGAAATATCAAAATGTGAAAATATTCTTTTATAACCAGAATTGTGTCTCAATGACTAATCTTGAGCCTGTTCCCTTCAGGCCTGTCTTGCTCCTGAACAAGTGGAAATGTTTTTCTAATTTGTATATTTTCTAAAGCAGAAACCAAAGCGTCTGGTTGTTAATTAGCAGCTGCAAAGTACTTCATGATGTATAGCGCTTCATCACGGACATATAGGAACCCGCACGGCCGGGAGTGCCTGCTACCGCTGGTCCTGCGTTCTAATGGGAGTCAGATGCCATAATGTTTACAGCAGGCTTCAGTCTGGCACAATCTGGTGTAATTACGTGGAGGTTGCAAGATAAGCATGGGCAAAAAGCTTGGTTCTTCACAGAGTCTCTCGTAGCAAATCAAACATACTGTGGATTTAAAATGTTTGGGATGTCCATTCATGAAGCCTTTAATCTTCTTTGCCATCAAGGGATTAACACAATATGCTAGTTTAACGACACTGCTATAAAAATACAGAATAAAGAGTTCATTCACCTTTTCAACTAACATATCCTCACGCATAGTTTGGAAAGTATAAAACCACAAGAGCTTACATAAAGTTTGAATTGTCATTAGTCAATTTAGATACAGTGTTTGGACATTTTCCCCTTGTATTCAACACATGCAAAATGTCTTTATGCGAGATCAACATCCAGAGAGATAAAAAGTCTTAAATGCACTTATTTTATGATTAACCCACGCATGTTCCGCTCCCTCTCAGTGTCACCTCTGAGGGCGACCTGTGACTCTGCCCATGAATGGACCAAAGGAATGGGAGGTCCTGTCCCCTTCTTCCCTCTAATTCATCTTCACTGGGTACAAGGCCTCTTTCATCCAAAGCTTCTTTATTAAGATGTCCTGAAGCCGTCGGCCGATGATGGGCCTACAAGTCTAATATGTGGAGAGTCCAAAGGTCGGCTGTGTGGGATGGCCTAAAAAAGGAACAGGAAGAGTCAGGGGCAGGAAGAGAAGGCATTAAGAATGAATAAAGAGTCAAAAAGGAAGGAATTTCAACTCATGGTGTGAACTTGAACTTATAGTAATAAAAAACACACAATAACTCAAGCTCAAAGCACCTGCTGCTGCCGGGCTAAATCACTGGAATGACTGTGATTGGCCCTCTGGGAGCTTTAGTACTTGTCTTATTTATCAGCACTATGGGTGGATACTCACTGCTGCTCGGGTCCTGACCTGAAGCAGGAAGTACGATCACATTAGTCCTGTGCTCAGGTCTCTGCACTGGCTCCATGTGGCTCAGAGAATAGACTTTAAAGCAGCTCTGCTTGTATACAAGTCTCTCCATGGCCTAGCACCAAAGTACATCTCGGACATGTTAGAACCATCTTGGACTCAGTTTAACACAGCTGAAATCTGGAACAGTCGTCCTGAAGATGAGTCGGTGTAATCCCTCAGCGCCCAGGAGTGTTCCATTTTAGAAAAATAATCAGTTGAAGATGTGAGACAGGCCTCTACTCTGATAATGTTCAGATCCAGGCACAAAACAGTTTGGTTTAGTTGTGCATGTGACTGAAATGATTTTATATGCACTTTTCTTCTTTAAATGTATCTTTTAAATGATTATTTATATTTGTATTTGATTGCATTATGATTTTTACGTTTTTTTTGTCAGTTTTAAAAATATGAAACACAGAACTAGTTGATTATAAACAGCAGTCTAAACATATTTCTTACTTCAATAATTGTCAATTGTTAGTATTGTTTATGGTTTAGTACAGTATATTTTAGTGAAATTAGGTCCAATAACACAATAAATTATTCAAATAAACATTAACCCTGATTTAACACAGTGAGACAATTGAAATTAGCAAGTCATCTACTTGGTTGTCTTGGTTTCAAAGTTGGGGAAACCCCTAGTCTAACAAATACATTTCAAACTAATTTTGTGAAAAAGTAAAAGTTAGAAAGTGATTTATGAAGCGCCTCATCTTAGCATCCTCATGAATTATGGAGCGTACATGTTTCCATTCCATGCTACATTTCCCACTCGGCCATTTTCCTTCCAGCTCCTGAAGTATAGCTGCCAAGCCACTAAAGCCATCGTTTCCCATCATAACCCGATGTATGCCCGTTTAGTTCCATATGACTTGGTTGGCAAACACACACACAATCACATGCTCATTATAGTACGGTCCATATTTACCCTATGCCGGTGTACAAGCCTGCAGGCCTGATTACACCCTCACTGTTTGTGTTCGGTGTTTTCCCAGTCTTGTTGGTGGGTAGGGCAGTCGGGCAGTCCAACGGTGGCGACAGCTAAAAGGGCACTGCCACCACTCCTTCTGGTGGCACCACTGACTCCAGGGCCGACCGGCTGCTGGAAGATCACATCAATTAGACTGGAAGGCAAGAATAACAGGCCAGAGCACGAGAGCACAAACACACACTATGGAAGTTTTATTATGCCATGTTTCCTGGCTGTGGGATTTCTACATGACACTTTTTCTTTTTGGTTTCCTCTGCTTCGTTTTGTGACCGCTGTGGTCACCCACTGGTTATGTGCAAGCATTTCAAATGGTTTGTTGGAGGATTGGTGTAAAGTGAGCAAACTTTGTAATCTGGTTCTTTTGCATTTTGCATACATTTTTATTCATGAGAAAGTTATTGTATTTACGCTACGTTACGTCACATGCTTGTCTCTATGGAAATGTTATTGCTTGTCTTGAATGTTGGCATTACATATTTATATATCCAGACATTTTTCAAGGGATTTCATTGCTCAAAAATACCTTAAACTGTTTTTTTCACTGTGACCAGGGATGACCTCTCACATGGGGTCTTGTTCATAAAGCATGTGTAGGTGCAAAAATGTTCTGTACATGACGTTCCATATTAGATGTGTGACATATGAAATGTCCAAGCACGTGGAGCTTTGTGTGCAGACAGATGAGAAGTTTGAGGAGGTTTATGGAAGGAGGTTTATTTTTAGTAAAAAGTCCCTTCATACAATTTTGGAAACAATACCTTTAACCACCTGTTTGTCTCCATGGAAATAGTTCCATTTAAAGTCATATCGTCTGATTTCAACATCACATCTGGCTTTAAAACTATGTATTTATACGTTTTTAGAAAATACTGTTCATCTGGCAGCAGGAAAAAAGGCGATTACAAAGAACTATCAAGGACTAGACTCAAAAATTACTACAATTAGTATTACGTTCTGACATAAACTGCATGTAGTTAGCTGTATGGTTGTCAAAATGGTGGGTGGAAAGGATGTTCGTCGTAAAAGTGGAGTCAAGAGATCTAGCATAAATCTTACCTCCTCAATACTTTCTATGGATGTTTGGCTGGAGCCAGAATGGCATGGAAACCTGTTAAAGTAAGAGCTAAAGCGTCTTCTATACACCTGCTTTTCAGCGCGACTGTGCTTTATGTGGCTCGTGGTGGTGTGCAGAGGAATGCTCAACACAACCACAAATGGAGCAGACACGCAGCCAGATGACATAAAACTCAATGGGCCAGTTCCTGTTCTCCCGGTTCCTCTGTCTGCTTTTTCTCTGTTTGAGTCCACTTCCCAAAGTCTACCTCCACTTTGCCCCGCTCTGCTCATCCGTTCACTTTTTTCAAATACCCATTTACTACAACATTCAAAGCGATCCGGACCTTGTTTAGGTTTGATTTGCGGGACTCAAACTAAATTAATGTAGGTAAGAAATGATTTTAGAAGTGATTGGTTGACATTAAAAAATATGACGGTGTGATTGGTAAATTTGGTTTTTTACTTAATACCACCAAGATACATTGTTAAAGAGATAAAAACACATCTAAATCAGAACTTTTAGTTACTGTACTATTATTACTTTAAGTTCATATTCTCAACAGAAGCTATGTACCCACACAATCTATGCAATTTTTTAATCAACATTCTATTTATTTGTCTGCATTTCTTTAGTTTGTGCCTTGGACTGACACAATGTTTTAAGAGGAAAGACACTGCTGATGACTACTTCATGAATATGACATCGTACATTCAGAGATTTCAGTTTGAAATGTTTCCCATAGTTTTACTTCACACTCGTTATTTGGTCCTACATTGAGCCCATTTTAGTCCTGATGTGGACTTGGGCTTGTCCTGTCTTTGTTTAACCCTGATCTAGTCCAGGTTCAGTTTCCACTTTAGACCTGGTTTCGTCCCAATTTTGATGTGGTTAATGTGTAACACAAACCTTACGTAAATGTGACATGTAACACATTTTTCATGTTCTTTCATATTGAAATAAGCCATTTTATGTGTAAAAACTGTATTTATTTATCTGAAAATATATTGAAGTTTACATTTCTGGCTTAATTATTGTTGATATATTTGATTTACAGAGGAGATTTTGGATATCTTATTTAGTTTTTATGTATTTTAGCGCTTATTAAAAATGTATAGAACATTTTTAATTGGAGTTAAACTTTGAATTCGATATTAACAACATTTTTCTTCATGATACGTCAAAATCTTGTACAATAGATTGGACAATGTTGTATTTTTCAGGTGAAAGCTTATGTTGAGGGCACAAACTGACCACAAAACAAAAAATTCAAAGAGTTAGTTTTGCCTTAAATATAACAGATACGTTGGAATAATACAATTGTTTGCTTTTTTACTTTTACATTTTTTTTCTGATAAACACAGAAGTACAATCTTGGCTCTCTCTGCATTGGCCACTCTTGCCCACCACATTTGGCGTCCTGCCCTGTCTGGTACACCGCTCCACCCGTTTCCAGCTCGCGACCCCGACCCACCCAGACTGTAGCTGGGCCCGTCGCCCTGCGGTGCCCGTGATAAATGGGAGCTTTCACACTCGGGTTTGTCCTGGCTGAAGACTGGGGGGAAACTGTTGGCACTAGAGAATTACTGATGCCTATTTGCACAGTAACAGCCACTTGAAATAAAGATATCGACGGTGTTTGAGTGGAAAAGTAAAGCAACATTAGAAGTGAAATGGTGGCTACCATTAGTGCATTAAATGGTCTTTTGTGGTGCGTCTGCGTAAGAGCTTAATGAAACTTAGTGACATTTTTCATTAGTGTTCGAATTGAAAATCTCTTAATGAGAGAAAAGTATTTTGGCATTTGTGTTTGATTATTATTAATCAAATATTAAAAAAATTAAAATTAAATCAATTTGAGTAAAATTTTTAGGGCAAATATTGTCCCATCGACAATAGGTCTAACCTCAATATACAGAATGCACTCCTAAAATATAATATATAAACTATTTTACCACATTATATATTTTCCATACATTATTATTTATTCATTATTGTTCATATATGGACCCCATAATTTTAATACTACTTCAAGTGAATTTTGATTAAAGAGCAGAACAGTCCAATCCAAATTTTAGAAGTTTTAAATATTTTATTAAGACAGTATTTCTGCCTTTAATATTATTTTTTTACCAGCTTAAAAAAGATGACGTAACAGTGAGCTTTAACATAAAAAATACTAGGGTTGCTAAGGAGAAATAGCGCTCAGGTTCATCATCAAAGTCCCCAATTTTCCGTTTTATTGTTTAAATCCAGCTCATTTTGAAGCATATTCTATTTGACAGAGTTGTATTAATGATTGGACAGCCTGTTCTGTTTCATTAGGACGCATGTTTGTCCTCCACTGTACACAATGTATACAACTGTTCCCATGGCATCCAATGTTGCTCATATACAGATCAATATGAAACAGTGGAATATATGAATGGGAAATCTGCTGCAAAGACCGAACCCAATGACGTCTAATAGACTTTAGCTCTGTAAATGCATCCATAAATGCTAGTCTCAAAGAATTAAACATAAGACCTCATATTAACCACATTATATTCCAATCAAGTTAGCATAATATTTATATCTTTGCTCTCCATTGACACGGACACTGCTTGTTTAACATTTCCACCAGCAGACAGACTGGGCAGGAGCAACACAATTTTGGATTTATGAAAATGACCCACAAATAGCCCATACAAACCTGGAGACTAGTTGTGGTTTTCCTCGCATTTAGTTGTTTCTGGTCTCAACCGTTTTTATATTATTACTTAGAATAAATGTCCACAAATGATTGAGTCGTTTTTTCCATCTTTTCTGCCCCTGTTGAACAGCCTAGCATAATAGACCAAAATACATAAATGAAAGCACTTTTGCCATCAGTCTGTGTGTTCATGACGCCGCCCCAAACCTACTGTGACACCTTTCGTGACCGTGGGTGGGAAACTTCAAGGGAAATTTGGCAATTCTGCTGATCACATGCATTGAGGCTTAATATGGTCAACACAGCTTCCATTCTACAATTCTATAATACAATTTCTCACCCTCACCTTTCAGCGCTAGACTTTCAAGGCTCAGTATTCTGTAGGAAACCCCTTTACACTACAAGGTACAGCCTTACCCCATACACTCCCACTGCTCTGTACTCAGATTTGTATTTAAAAAACTGGGAAGATGGGAATCAGAACAGATGTTCTTAACCTGGAAGTCAGCGGACTTTTTTAAAGGGTTTTTGGATCAATATTGCGATAATAATAATAATAAATATCCTAAGTGTCATAGATTATAACTATATAGCAGACAAACGCTATATAGTTTTAACATAACCAAATCAGAAAGCACAAACAGAACAAGAACAAACAAGAAAAGGAAAATCAAAAGGAAATAAGAAATGTCCCCCAGTGTATCGATCCATCTGTTCTACTGACTGTTAACTTCGTCCATGTCAAAGTTCAAAGTAAAAGTCAGCGCTTTGACATGGTCTTATAAAGAATAAAGAAACAAAATAAATGTTTACAGTCCTATATCTATCTATCTATCTATATCTATCTATCCATCTATCTATCTATATATATATACACACACACACACACACACACACACATATATATATTTTTTTTTTTATATAGTAGACTGATTGTCCATGTAATTAATGTCTTGGTATCATTTAGATATTATTCCCCTTGTGAGTTCAAATTTAAATGCTTTAATAAAGATTTCAGTCAGAGAGTTAAAGTGGTCATTGCTTTGTTGAATTTCTTGGTTATAATAACCAATAATACTACCGTATTTTCCGGCCTTTTAGCCGCTCCCCTATATAAGCCGCATTTGCTCTATTTTTAAAAAAACGATAATAAAACAATACATAGGCCGCACCTTTGTATAAGCCGCAGAACTCTTTCCTTGACTTTTGGCATCGCATGAGCTCGTCCCGCTGTCCCCCCTCCAGCGTGCTCTCCCCTCCAGCGTCTCACCGTACATTCATTGATGTTAAGCTTGCGTGCAGCCGCGCGGTTTCCTAGCAAGATCGATGGCCTTCAGCTTAAAACTTGCTTCATACGAACTTCTTCGTTTGGGTTCCATAATGATGGGGCAAGAATTTGAAAATAATTTATAGTTGGTAATTTGTCGTCCGTGTTCTATTTGCTAGCTGAATAAAAAAGCAACATCTGCTTCTTTGCTTAACTTTTCTGTAGTTTTGATTCTAATTCCGGTTAGTTCGCCCCTAGCGCGTGAAAGAAAAAAACCACAGAAAAGCCGCAGCCTCTAAAAAGCCGCATGGCTCAAAACATCTGACAAAAGTAGCGGCTTATGGTCCGCAAAATACGGTAATCTGTAAAACATGGATGAAATAAATATAAAATTAAATCCTTCCTTTTCCATTTCAGAATTAGAATCAGAATCAGAAAAGGTTTATTGCCATTGTCAATGAACAAACTTCACAGACATAGGAACTTGTCTCGGCATCAAGGTGCAACATAAAACACTGAGCAATAATAAAAACAACATATATTCAATCCAAAGCATTAAGAAACAATTTAAAATTACTATAGTATAAAATAAAAATAGGCAATACTATGTACACAAGAATTACAGTTAGATTTACAGTTGTAGTGCAGAAAGTGACAGTGCAGTGAGTGATGAATAGTTGTAGTTAAAGTGGCAGGTGTTTAAGAAGTGTTCATGAGTCCAACAGCAGAGGGAAAGAAACTATTTCTGTGGCGGGAGGTTCTGGTCCGGATGGACCGTAGCCTCCTGCCTGAAGGGAATGGTTCAAAGTCCATGTCCAGGGTGAGAAGGGTCAGCTGTGATCCGACCTGCTCGTCCCAGAGCCTTGGAGACGTACAGCTCCTGCAGAGATGGAAGTCTGCAGCCGATCACCTTCTCAGCAGAATGCGCTGTAGTCTCTGTTTGTCCCTGGCTGTGGCTCCAGCGTACCACACGTGATGGAGGAGGTGAGGATGGACTCAGTAATGGCCGTGTAAAACTGCACCATCATCTGCACTGGCAGCTTGGCTTTCCTCAGCTGCCGCAGGAAGTGCATCCTCTGCTTCTTGATGAAGGAGCTGATGGTGGGCTCCCACTTGAGATCCCGGGTGATGGTGGTGCCGAGGAAGCGGAAGGAGTCCACGGCGGTGATGTAGTCTGTCATGATGAGCGGGGGCTGGGGGCTGTGACATACCTGTCTTCTGGGCGTTGAACTCTAGGTTGTTACTGCTGCACCAGGACACCAGCCGGTCCACCTCCCTCCTGCAGACAGACTCATCCCCGTCTGAGATGAGCCCGATGGAGGTGCAGCAGTTTGTGTACAGGGAGAAGAGCACAGCTCCTGTGCTGATAGATTCTTCCCCAGCCTCCAATCCCTCAGGAAGTCAGTGATTCACACTGCAGGTTGAGTCAGGCACGTTGAGCTGGGAGAGCTTGTCCTGGAGCAGAGCAGGGAGGATGGTGTTGAATGCAGAGCTGAAGTCCACAAACAGGATCCTGGCATAGGTTGCTGCGGAGTTCAGATGCTGCAAGATGAAGTGGAGTGCCAGGTTGTAGACAAACTGCAGGGGGTCCAGCAGGGTGGAGGTGAAGGACTCTAGGTGGGGCAAGACCAGGCGGTCAAATGACTTCATGACTACAGACGTCAGCGCCACAGGCCTGTAGACATTAAGTCCAGTGATCCGGGGCTTCGTGGGGACAGGGACAATGATGGCAGACTTGAAGCAGGCTGGGACGTGGCATGACTCCAGGGAGGTGTTAAAAATGTCTGTGAAGACGGGGTCAGCTCTCCTGCGCAGTGTCTTAATGTGGCGGGATCCAGGCCGGGTCTCGGCAGCAGAAGACTCCCAGGCTGTGTCTCACTTCCGGTTCTGCATGCTCCGAAGGCTACATTTGAAGGCCGGTTGCGTCACTTCCTGTGCGACAAGGCAGCCACTAATGTGATAAATGTGGCGTAGGTTTCCATGGAGATTGGCCGTAAACGAAGGCCGTGAAAAAGCATACTTCGTGGCCTTGTATACCCCATTATGCACTGCGCGGCGCTAGTCAAATGTGGCCAGTGGTGGCCAGGCGGAGCAAAAACGTGCCTCCCGACAGTGGAGGAAACATGTAATTACACGCACAAATGTTGTCATTATATAAGGACGTAACACTCCCAAAACTGTAAAGAAGTTTGGTTTTAACTGTAAATTGCAGCTAATTTTAATGTGTTTTCTGTAACACATTAATAGAAAAGCAACCACGTAAGCCAGGGCTCTTCAACAGAAGGCCAAACGATATAATCCGGCCCACAACTTTCTTCCAAATATAAAAAAAATAATAATAATCTGGTTTGATTCTGGGTTAGTCCTGGTTCAGACCTGGTTGGTACAAGTCTAGTCCTGGTTTAATTCTGGTTCAGTCCGGAATGGTCTAAAGCATTTGTTTGTTATTTCACACAAAAATAGAATCTATCAGAAGTTATTGTTTTGAATTAACTCAAACAGTGTTGGGGATGTTTTGTGCTACCAACAAATGTTGTTACAGTATCGTATTGTGCAACTCAAGGTTGTGCAAAGAAGTCTTGGCCTTCAAAAAATCTATATATATATATATATATATATATATATATATATATATATATATATATATATATATATATATATATATATATAAACTATTCTATTCTATTCTGATCATTATATAATATATTTCTCCAGAAACACAGATCTCTATATTTAAATATTGACTTAAATGCACATATTACCTTTCATGTATTCCTTTGTCATTGTTAAATTAAGGCCGCATATCTCATTACTTTGGTTGAAACTTCAAAATCATTTTGACAGGTAGCACAGGAACATTGGTAATTATTATATTTTACAAGAGCTGAACATAATATTTTGTTTCCGACAGAAGATTTGGGTGAGAATATTTTATCCTTTCTGCGTGCTCTTTTAATATGTCCATGTGCAAAATTTGCGTGGCATCAGCATAAGCAGCGAGTCTTGGTTGCTAGGTGACGGAGCGGCTTGGTGGGCTAGGCTTGTGCCATTTCGGCAGGGCCTTTGCGGTCCATGGAGGCTACTCGGGAGACCAGCCTCCGTTGGCTGGGTCCTTCGGAGCATGCAGACCCAGAATTGTGACACAGCACCACGGTAAAGGATCATGTCTCTGTAGTTTCTTCTGCTGTTCAACATGCTCCTGCAAATGCATTTTATCTGACCTGAATTTGTTCTATAAATGTTTCAATGAGGAAATGCTCTTGCTGAAAGTGATCGGAATGTTCAAAAAAATACTTCATACTGATTGGTCGAAGCATCCAGAGATCCAACTTTTGTCAGATCCAGTTGAGAGGAAAGCACAGACATCTTTCTGCTTCCATCTGCTTTCTGCTAAAATAGGCTCAAGTATGGTTGGTACTGTTGGTGTTTGTTTTGGTTCTTTGGGCGCTTCACCTTCACCTCTGCCCAAACCACAATGCTGCTCTGTGATTGGTCCAGTCTTCGTCAGACTAGTGGTTCAGGCCCAATCGGAAACGAACAAACAGTGGGAGCCTAACAAAAATTGAGTCTCAAGAGTTTGTGAACATAGATTGCGAGAATTCATCTTCCTGCGCTCATGAGCTTACAATTCCACACATTGAAACAGCCCATGAGGAGGGACTTACAAGTATGAATTACTGCCACTGTACAATGACTCATCTCAGTGAATTTGCGCAAAAAAACTGAAAAAGGGTCTCCCTGTACACACTCATATTAGTTTTAGGCTGCTTTTTATGGAAATAGTCACAACTTTTGTTTCCTCGCCAGTGTCTCGGTGTCTTGTTCCCAGGCTATTATTTCTTATTAAATGTGGGCTAAACCCGCTCTGCAGCAGCAGCAGTCATCCAAGGGGCCACAGACATCCAACCCTCGAGTGACACCAACTCTGCGACAGACTCACAATTACACACAATTACCAGGATCCCCAAGAAATTACTCTCCATAATGTACCCCATCCTGTACACACTGACACTGAGGTGTAAAAATGTCAGGAAATGCCATTAAACCATTGCCTGCGCTGCGAAAGTCTCCATCTCCTCCAAACGGACAGATCTGCTTTCAGCCCAATGGAATGTAAATGGACTGGAAGCGAAATAAGCAACCTTTATGGTCGGCTAATTTGGACAATATGTCAACACAATTATTAGGTAAATAATCTAATGGTTTTGTTGACTCACCGGCACGTCCTAAACTGTAATTATCATGCATAATTTACACTACAAAATAAACAGGAGTTATGCGATGTGTTTGATGAGTCACGCAGGTCATAACCGACTGTCTGCATGTTACACTTACTTTGCTTACGGCCATTTACACAAAGAATGACTGATTGCCCTACAAGCTCTGATTATTTCAACAGTGATCCTTTTGGTGGTTTTTACTATTTTAAATACATCTCATGCCATCACGGCTGTTTAACTCTAGGCATGAGCTTTGTCCCAATAACATACTGAAATGGATTTTCAATGAGAAATGGATGGTGTGGATCCGTCTGAGTTTTGGAGCAGAATATTGTTCGATTGTTAGGTAGAAAAAACCACATTACCTGGATTGATTGCTGTTAAGTTAAAAAAGCTGAGTATTGAGTTTGTTTTAAGCGCTGCAATTCTCACAAAACAGTAAAACAATACAACGATCAATAACAAGGCAAAAAGTATGAGATAATAATTGAATCAAAACTTTTCACTTTTTATCAAGTGAAAAAGAATGACGAGAAGGATCATTTGTAGAGCGTTATCTCTTCCATGCTCACTGTACAAAGAGGCATCTTGTTTCTGGTCCTCCTTAGAGAAAGGGGATGTTTCCATATTTCAGAGCTCAGAAATGTTCATGAGTGACAGATGATATAGACAAGCAGACGTTTCTCAGGCTAATCTCACTTCGAGCCTGGCTGACGGTGTCTTCCTTCACCAGTGACAGCAGCGTTCGTTTAGACTTATTTAGATAATGACTCTGGTTCCAACCACAGTTTGGTAAACTGTGGTTAAATTTGGCGAAACGGTCCATTGCACTTGGGTCGGGATGGGAAACACATGGGGATCTTCTCGGTGCATTTCGCTCCTCTCTGCACTGCAGTACATACTTTCACCATTTCTGTATCACTGCAATATTTGTGATCCTGTGTGAGACCGGGAGCATGGCGCAAACATTGTCCAAGTTTAGCATTAACGTTAAAGTGGACATAATGAGTGACTTTTGAAAATCAAGATTGGCCACATTCACATTGCTATTTTACAATGATTAAAAGATTACAATGATTAAAAGAACATAAAAAACATGCTGGTGCTGGTTTTGAATGCTTACAGGGAGAGGCATTTAGTAAATTATTTGAGAATTACTAATCATTACTTCATATTTCCTGTCTGCTATAGTTCTAATCTACAACCCCCGTGAATCCTTATTATGTTATATTTTTGGACATTTTAAACCGATCTAAAATTACTTTGGAGAGCTGCAGTTCAGGAACGAGCAGCGTATTTATTTTAATTTGTGCCAAACTGGCTACGCGACGCTGCCAAATCCTACGTGTGTCTCCGTTTAAATAAATCAAATTCGGAGAACAAAGTAAGCAAAGAGCAGTGGGCCATCTGCGGAGCGATGAAACTGACGGAGGAATGGCGTCTTTTCTTGTACACAGGAGAATATAGATTAGTCAAACATACACGAATCACTCTAAAGACAACTTTGAGTGGTTTAACGAGAAGGGAAAACAATTAGAACGTGGTTAAAAACTCCTACAAGTCTCTTTAATAAATGCAGTCTTTGCCAATTTGATTTATTTTTTTTATTGTTTACTTTATATTTATCTCCAATAAATTTAAATAAAAATAATCAAATATATTTTAGTATTATTATCCTTTTATTTCCTGATTTTTATAGTCATGCTAAAATAATGATAAAAAAGGTTTAAGATAGATAAAATCACACTCGTTTGTATGACTCGAAATACTCATTTGGCCACATTCTTAGGGACATGTTCTTGAGAAAAAAAAAAAATCCCTTCCATGTTACAAAGACTTAACTGAATCTACTGCTCAGCCCACACAGTTTTTCCAGTGGTTTTTGGCCTTGGCGGACCTTTACCCACTGGTGCTGCATGCCAGGGTCCAGACTAGTCTAATATGAGAAGGTGATGTGCATAATTTGTTATATATGTATTGCTAAAAAATCCGAAATATAAACAGAGCAAAAAAACGACAAGCCCACTGCCCCCAAAACCGCTAAGAAAAACAGTCCAGACTTCGCTTTCTGGCTGCTTTCAACTGATTAGAATAAACTCTGCATTTGGAGTTTAATGGCGCTTTCTCCATTTTTTATGTTGGTCATGTCAAAGCAGCTACAGGCTTTCCATAAACACCTTGAGAGAAGCAGGAAAATGAGATTGTGGCTTTTGAAAATGCACTAAATAAGGTTCCAGTAATGGGAGTGCATTTGGGAAATGTGAGATTTACTCTTGGCCAAGTGGGACCCCCAAAACATTCAAATTCAACCTGCAACAGAATTTAAAACCCTTATTGTTAGCTGCCAAGTTTTAAACGATTGTGGGCAACTACATTTGTCAGAGTAAAACCATTTTTAGGTTGAGCTTTACAACGTGTCAAAATACTGTAACGAATGTTGGCTTGGTTGTGTTTTAACAGTGATTGGGGAGTCTCAACATCATGGACATTGTTTATTCATTTTAGGTTTTGAGGTTTGCTTGACATCATTCTACCAATTTCGGCTCAAAATTATCCATCCGCTGACAGCAATACTTTCTCACTTTCATTAGAGAAATGAATTTATCCAGTTGTCATTTTACCTGACCCAGCAGAAAGGTGAAAGTGTGTTTTTCCTCATCTGATGTTGGGTGCGTAAAGTATGACTTCATGCTCCATTTAGGATGAGAGAGACGGGTCACGCACTCTGGTCCAGACCACCAAGCGCACTTCCCTGTGTCTCAATCCAACGCTCGATTAGCCTTCGATTTGGTGGGATTTTCAGTTGCTGACCGAAAGAATAACTCAAATACCTCAACGTCTGCTGCCGAGCACTGTACAAACATAGTTAGAACTCGGAGATGTACGACGCAGTCGCTCAGGCTCTGTAATTGGACAGGACGCTGGAAAAGGGGAATTTGAGACAAGCCAGGCCAATTTGGGGATGACAGTATATTGTGAGGAGCAGGTGAGAATGATTTGTCGGAGAGTGTCTTGTTTTACTCTGCGGCTCCTTCTGAATGACCTGTAAGCATTAGCCTTTAGTATTTCTGGGAAAATAAGCTGTCTTTAACTGTAAGTGTGAAGTTTCACTGCCACGGACCAAGTATGTGGTCGCAATCGAACTGCCAACCATCTGGTCAGAGGTTACCAACCGAGACACTGCAATCCCGAACATGATGCATTTAAACAACAAAAATCAGACAGCAATGCATTTTAGCTAAAGTAAATATCACAGAAATGCAAAATGCCTGTGTGCGCTGTCACTAAGGTGCAGAATCCACAATCCCGACAAAATCTCTATTAAAAAATATGCTTAAATTAAATAAATGATAAAATAATTGTTCGAAAAAGAAATAAATACACTGGACTTGATTTGAAAATTGACCTATTTGACAGACTTTGGACTAAGTAGTTTTGTAATTTTATTTCAATGAATGTTCTGTTCTGTTTGTATTTGTTATTTGCTTTCTGGGTCTGTTCTGTGTTCTGTGTGTTTTATATTTTAAATAAAACAAGTACAAATTCATAAATGAATGCGGTTGAAGCAGGAATGTCTTCAGTCTCAAAAGTAAATAGTCCCAAATCTTGCTGAGGAAATACAGCAGGCCTATATTCAAATTAAATCCTATTTCACTTCTGCCCAAACAATAAACTGCAACTACAATTGAATAATACAATATCTGTATTTTAACGCAATTACTGTGTGACTTTTGTGTAAATAGATACTGCTGCTTGCCCAATAATCCACTTTTCCACTTTCATATACCAAGGAAACATGTAGTAACTTTCAACAAAACATATTGTCTATATTACCTATAGTCTACAATGTATGTTTTCAATGTATTTGTAGTAATTTGATCAGATCTGAATAAAACAGCCGCACATTACGCACTAGACTGCGTGCAGAGTCCGTTCACAGTAGCCCACATCCATCACAGCCACATGAGCGCTGGGATATGGGGAGAGACAGGCGGATCACCTGCTATAGCTCACCTCAGCCTGGCTCCTGCTTCCTTCACTTCCTGTCTCCTCGTCGCCTTGACAACAGACCAAACAGGGCAGTGGCACGGTCAGGCCAAACGGGCTCCTGCTCAATGATATCATACCGGATTTCTCATGGCACTTTCCAGAACGTCACAAGGATTAAGGTTCGTCTCTATCACACGATGACAGAGGAGAAAATACTGCGGCTTTAAAGCAATGTTAGTTTTCTTGCAACAAATCCAAATGAAAAGTGTTTAATCTCAAAAGGAGTGCCAAAACAAACCCATTTCACCTCATGTCTGCCTCACATCGATTTGTTCCTATGGTGAACGTATCCTCTGCACTTGACTTACCTTCTTTTTGATCTTTTTGCCACGTTCATGGTCAGGTATTTGCTCGCTAACATTATCTCTCCTCGGCCCAAGAATAGAACCTTTAACTTTCGTGCCCTCGTAAAATTGTCTGTTCAAACGGCCCGTGTTCGGTCTACTCTCAGCTCATGCATGGTTCTGAGAAAGATGGAAGGGCGGATGCTGAGTTCTTTTTCAGATGTTTTTTCAGTTTTAGCCAATTGGATCTTTTGGATTCACTATACAAAGCCGTAATGATGGAATATCATTTGTTTTTTGTTTTTTTTTGGCTTTTCTTTTTAAAAACAGAAATCTCCCCCCAAAAAATTTAAAAAAACAGAAGCCCAAGAGACAGAAGACATCCAATGGATTTAAGGCAAATATTGTCAGGCAATTTTGTCCAAAGTCTGTCAAATAAATCAAATTTCTTTTTCTTTTTTCTTTTCTCCATGACAAACAACACAAAGATAATTGTTACAGCCCTTTGTTGAAATAAGTATAAAAGAATAAAACAATACACAAACAAACACACACACACACACACACACACACAATAAAAATAAACTCAAGACAAGACAATGCAGACAGAATAGACAGATAAGACGGACAAGACAAAGAGACAATACCTCAAAGTTCTTCTATCTACTCAAAGGTCGATCCAAATAGGTACTTTTACCACGTCAATAACATGAACATTACTTCATTCTTTGAATGATCAAAAACGTTCAAAAAGTTGCTTACGTGCACATGCTGGCATACAGTTTAACCTTGAAAACATACTGCATTTTCATTTGATTTGAAATTCAGAAATATAGTACTCTAGTCCCATTTTAATCTTTCCCATTTTCATAGCAATCATTTTTTCAGTTCTATTTTTTAAATTTCAATTGTTTTTGTGCTGTTTTTCAAGCATAGATCTGCATTTGTGTATGACTTAAATTGTAACATTTTCAAGTTGGGTACACTTTTGATGGAAGATAACCATCTAAAACGTTAAGACTGTAGTATGCATACAAATAATGTGCTGGTTGTATTTTTTATATAGTTATTTTCCAGCTGATGGGAATTGCTGATGATAATAGATTTTAGTGCAAATACCGTACTTTTATACTTCTATACAGCACCAACAAAATTTACAAAGAAACAAGAACTTATACATATACAGGCCGCACCGGTCAATAAGCCGCAGGTGCCCACGTTGTAACACACGCCGGTTGTCTTTTGAGCCGGGGGTCTCGTGCCGCGGTCCACTGCCCCGCACCCCTAATTAGACTAATTTCTCAGTGAATATGAGTTGGATTGTAATAACACACAGCACTGTCTACTGACGTCTTCTTCTACAGTGTGTCAAAAGCTTGCAATTCCTTCTAGAGTGCCCCCTGGTGGCCGTAAACCAGTAAAATCTATAAATTAATCGCGCCGTTGTATTAGCCGCAGGGTTCAAAGCGTGGGAAAAAGTAGCAGCTTGTAGTCCGAAAAGTACGGTAGTCAATATATTGTGCATAGACCATTTATTTTCAAATTATGCCTAAAGGTAATCTTCAAATTTCAGTTATGACGTCCTTGGCTGCATCTGAATGTTCACACACACACACACACACACACACACGCACACAAAACAAAGAGCGACTATCCCCTTTTAAATGTTCCAATGTTTTTATGATTTGTGTGCTGCTTCTTCTTTGCCCCCTTACTATTCCCGACATGGGGCACTATTTTGGGCTCAGCTTGCATTTTCAGTGCTGTCCCAATGTCCATCAGGTGTAAATCTAGTGCACTCGAAATGTGTCCTCTCCTGTCTAATAAAGCCAAAAAGCAACAAAATCTTTAAAAAAAAAAAGTCGACCCGAGATTATGAATAAAGCAGTATTTATAGTCTGCGCGTGGTTCATGCGAAATCTGAGCCAGCTGCTTGGAACGCCGGACCCTTGTGGACCTTGCGGACGCATCAAACCTTTAGTCGCTCTCCATAGCTTGAGCTGTAAAAAGATCACCATCACAGGCAATAGTCTGTATAGTCTGATAAAGATTGCAGGATTTAGAAGTCAACGAGGGGTTAAGATTGGGAAGGACATTCGGACCTTGATTGTTCAGTTTGCTTCATCAAAATATTGATTTTTGACCACAAGAAGAGATAACAGCACATCTGAAGAACGAGCTGGAAAAATGTATTTATGTGTGTAAAATGTCTAACTTGGGAACAATATCTATATATGATCAACATTATGATGATTTTTATTTATTTTTTATTTTACAAAGACAAAACATTTCTATTGTTATTAATTAATTTGTCATTTAATATTATCCATTGCTTTGATCAAAAATATTTCGTGATCTTGATCTTGATCTTTGCAAGTCTAATTAAAAATATAGTAAGTACCTATTGGAAAACCTTGACTTAAAGTAACTTTGGCAATACAGCTCCCCCTGCAGCTCTCTTGTGAAAATACATTGTCAGAGAACAGACGCAAACATTTTGATTGTTTTTTTAAGACATTATAATCAAATACCATGTGCTAAAATCATTCCCTCATAAACAAAATTATAACTACCTGGATTATAGCTTATACCTTCATTCATTAGTTTGTTAGAAAATCCTCTCCTCTCCGAGCGTCAAAAACACTCAGTTTTGAATATCCTCGACGTGTGATGTTTTCTCGATCTGTGACATGGCTCCCGAGATCTTCCATTAATCATCGCTAGACTCGTTCTGAGCATTTCTGCCATCAAATCACATTCATTACTACCTCGTAGCTTCATTAGCAAGGTGGAAGCAAGCCAAACATTTTTCTCTCAAATATTTAATTTCCTCTGCTGCCAATAGGTAGAAACCTGGAACTCCTTTGATTTAACTTTTTGTTGTTCTAAAACATGAAATACCAAACTAAAGTTACTCAAGAGCATGTTTAAAGGCCAATAGCCATACAAATAATGCATCATCTTTGTCCTTTAAACATGGAATAGTCCAGTCCAGGTAGACATTAAACAGCAGTGTTATTCTTGTCCAAAGTTGCGTAGAGTTGGATATCAACATCTATGCACAAAAACAATAATACGCCTGGAAATTTACCAAGCAAAAACAACTTTTATTGCACGCGAGCATTTTGATATTGCTTCCTCCATTAAGGCTGGCTCTTGACTGGTTTATATGTTATGCAATCCCCCCCCCCAATCCCCCCCCCCCCCAAACGTTACGTGTGAATGTGTTGTGGTGAAAACTAAGATTGTTGATTTTGGTGTCAGATCCCAAACAGTCATATAAAGGTTCTGTTCAGGACTGGACTGGGCAGTTTGCCATGCTGGCCCTGCCCTTGGGATGCCATATAGTGCATGTGCGTGTCTGCGCTTGTGTACACATCCCTGCAGTGGAGACTCAGAAGAGACCAGGGATCACCCCATTAATGAAACAACATGGCTTTTGTTTAGGTCTGATTATTTGTTTTTGGCTATGCTTCCCATTTTCTCAGACTGGTGAGATTTGTATTTATTCAGTTGCATAAGCTAAGCAAAACTTCATTACCTACGTATTTTTGACCAATTTAGTTTGGGTTTCTAGTCCATTTTGTCTAGTCAAGGGGTGTCTGAACTTTTGTCATTATTACCTAGTTGAAAATAGTATTCCATCATAACGTCAGGCACACCAAGGTTACAGATCTGAAAAAAGCATCAGTTATGAGGCCAACAACTTTCAGTTTAGTGGGTGAATATCTCGTACTGACACATAAAATAATGAATCTTCAGAGGAAAAAGTGAATGGGAAAAATATAAAATTTGAAATTTATTCGGTATATTACTACCAAATACAACTTAATTTAGCTTTTATTTTATTTTATCATGTAATGTTTTCATATAAAATGGCCACAATGTCACATATGTTAGACCTATAAATTGATCGCGCCAGGTTTAATCTCTTGCTTTATTTTATGGAGAAATTAGATACAAAATAAATTACAGATTGTATTTTGGATCTTACTGAAAATTGTCACACAAAAAATAATCAAATCGCTCCTTCTGTACAATTCGTCAAAATCTTTTTAAATCCTAGAATGTAAAGATTGAAGTGTGCAGGTACTACTGAGGGTACTACTGATCTTTATTAAAAATGCACGTGAAAGTTGTTAAATGAAATAATAAAACATCTTTAGGTGCAGATTGACAGTTGAAAGCTCATATGACGAGAGAGCAAACTGACCAAAAATGAAAAATAAATAAATTAAATACATTTTGTGTTGTGTCTTGCCTTAAAAAGAAGCCAAATTTTTGTACTTTGATGAAGTGAGTTACAAAATATAAGATATTAAAAAAAATACCTTTTTACTTGCATACTTGACTCTGTAAAAGCTTAAAGAACTTATGAAGCAGGGCCTTTGACCAAACCAGCTTGTGTTTTAGAAGAACTGTTGCTGACGTGCTTCACCCTCACTTAGCCTCACCAACAGAGGCCGGGGTCCCTTGGGTGCACATGAGGAAGGCTCACTGTTTACCTTGTGCTGGCCCATCACTCCACACAGCTCCAGCAGCTTTAGTCCATACTCCAGGAAGATCAGACTGTTGATGTTTGCTCTGTAAGGCCTGCCTACCAGCCATGGCAACGCAGATACCATTTCGGAGATTGGGGGAAAATATTTTCCCAAGTGGGCCGACACAGGGCAAAATAAACAGCAGAGTTTAGGGGTACACACGCCATTGGAAGAATCAGGCCTCAGTTAAGAAGCAGGCTCACGCACGAAGGAGGCACGACTCTTTGAGAGAGGAAGCACTTAAAATAATTTGGTAATTACTAATGAGAATTTTGTAATAACTGTTATATTCCATGCGGACTCATAATCTAAACTCTAAATGACACTGACAGCATTTGTGGGCTATTCCAGCGAGTCGGAGAAGTTCAAAGGCTGCAAGCAAGGCCCCATTTTCAGTACATCGACACCAAAATGAAACTGGGACATTTTCCGACATGAATTTATTTTATTTTATTTTATTAACATTGATTTTACCAGGTAAGTCCCATTGAGATCGAAACCTCTTTTTCAAGGGTGACCTGGATCAAATGAAAATGTAGACGCAGACAAATCATAAAAACATGTACACACTGAAAAGAGACATTTACGAAATATTCAAAAAGAATCTTTAAATCAAAATCAATAAATCCAAAATGTTAATTTTTACGGACAGTTTTAACCAGTCATGGAGCCAAAGCTTAACAAAGGCTGATGAAAAATAAAATGGGCATAATAGAAACTAGGGCTGCAACGATTTATCGATTAATTGTGATAATCGACTATTTAAAAAATCCATTATACCATATTTTTACCTCTATTTGGTTCAAATGCATTTGAAAATTCTCAAAGTACAAAATAAATAATTGATTTGCAAGTTGACTGCTCAAAGTCTAAACTAAAACGTAGTGAACACATTTCTATTTCAGATTTTACTAAACATTTGGCCTATTTGTCCCCAGTTTGACAAGTTTTTTATAAAGTTTGTGGTTGATATGGGCAGCAAATATGACAGAAAAGTAATTCCACAACTGTTACCCAGCAACCATACTGTAAACAAGCGCCAAAATCTATATAAATTACACGGTAGTTATGATTTTACAAAGAAGAATACCTTATAACACATTTAATTTGCTGAATGATCATTTGAACTGTCAGAACATTGTATCAGTTAAGTGTAAATTGTCTCAGTTTTAGAACTCAGGAATACATCCCATCATTTTAAACTCATTTTTCAAAATATTTTCACAGACTGCACACTTAATTTAAATAAAACTATGATAAATACTTACCTCAGGTGTTATCTTAAGTCAAGAGACAAGAGAAGCTGTTATTTAGACTTTAAACAACCAAACACATTATCTTCAGCCGCAGTAGAAAGGCTCTGTGTGGAAAACATATTTTATGATTTTCACTTTATTATCACAATATATTAATTTTCTTGCAATACATATTTTAATAATTCATATTTTATAACATAATAATGCTGCTCTACCATTGATAATTGTATGTTTCTACATGATGAGCATTTTGCCATGATAAAATGCGGAGCAGCTCGGGTTGAGGGCTGAGGTCCACAGGCATTAATCACCGCTGTCCGGCTAATGGTGACAGCAGCACTCGAGCCCGGGTTTGATCACATGTGACTCTTGTCCCGGGAACCTGTCTCCCTCAATAACCAGGTCTGAACGGGCAGCAGTGGGATGGATGACCTGTCACTCAGCACAACGCCACATTGTGCAGCTTTTACACATCTCAATCACAGTAGAGTTTTAATTAACTAATTTAACCAGTATAGACCGGCGTGTATCATTTCAGGCCTAAATAAATAGGTGATATGGCAAAAAAAATGTATCATGTTTTTTCTTTTCCTCGTATTTATTGGGCACCTTTTTGTATTTGAATTTGTCTGCGCTAAAAAATTTAAAGAAAAATTGCCATCATAACATACCTAAACGACATAAACAATACAAAATTAATCATTACTCAACATTAAAACATTTCCTTCTCTAAAATCTGAACTATGCTCCAAACCACATGCGTTTACTTGTCTTTTCGACCTCTCAATTACAATTGCCGAGCGAGACAGCGATTGTAGAAATGGCAGAATCTTGATCTGGATTAAAGTGTTGTTAATTGTGCTGCGTAAGTCAGTAGTAGTAGAGGAGATTTTGAGCTCTCAATCTGTTCAGAGTTTGCGATCCGTGGCAAAAAGAGGAAAAAGTGGACAGAGCGAAGTAAGGTCAATATGAAACCTGTAAAAATACCCCAAAAAGCAAGAAACATGACCAGTTTTTGCACCCCACTTTTGAAATAGTTGTGACGCCGTGTTGTTTGTGCAGAGTGAGTGAATTTGACCTGCACATCTGTAACCTCACCTGTGTTTTAGAATGTATGAGTGGGCGATATCAAGATGTGGAAGTTGTTTTTTGTATCTTGTCCGTATTTGAATGTATTGTGTGGCTGGTCTTGGTCCAGCAAGGTTGTAAAACTCAAGATGGAGAGAGTGTTTCTGGTTAGCATTTGCACCGCGGTCTGAAACGGGAGACGACCTCTCCTCTCACTCGTTTTCAGCTCCTTGTGTGTGTAACCAGGGCAGAATATAGGTTAATAATATAAGTTAGCTGAAATAGTAATGTGTTCAAAAACTTTTAAAAGCACCTGGTAATAAGTTAAAAGGTTACACTATGTAAATTGTAGTCTATGTATCTTTATTTAATTTTATTTTGAAAGTCTACAGGATGTGCTATGTGTGTGTGTGTGTGTGTGTGTGTACTCCCGTTGCTGGTCTATCTTTTTATTAGCTTTACACATGCTGAAACGGAAGTGGGTGATGTGCTAACCCATTTGAGCTTAACAGTAAAAAACGAGGACAAACAAAACGTCTCGGTGAAATCAGGTTTCTGGACTGTGAGCCCAATGCTCTGCGATGGACATGCACATGTTTGGAGAGCGTATGCATGTTCATCAGCCCAAAAGCGGACCTGCAGCTTAAGTTTAAGTTATTCGTTTCAGTATATTAGCATCCGCTGGCTAAGAGGCTGCGCACCTGCTATTTGCAGAAATGTCATATATAGCAGCAATTTTTCTCTATTTTCAGGTCTTTCACTTTTTCGGCTACACTCTAGTGCGCCGCTCTAGCCCAGCTCTTGCGCTGATTGGTCAGAACAGTAACCATCCAGACCAATCAGCGAGTGTAAGTGATGTGAACAAGCCGAAGTGCCATGACGAGCTGCAGGGGTAAAAGTATGGATCCATAAGTTTAATAACCGAACAAATCATGGAACTAATGGGCACCGTGGCTCTGAGGGCCGTGGATCTGAGGGCCGTGGATCTGAGGGCCGTGGATCTTGAAAAAGTTTATAAACTAGTCATTTGTTAATGGTTTTATATTTTATTTCCGATGCACCACAAAGCTGTGAATAATAACTGTAAAATATTGACTGATAGAGCCATGACGTTAAATAGATTTTGGTAAATACATATAAAAAATTTACAAAAGGTCAATGGTATTAATATAATGACACTACACTGCATTTTGTTACATGTAACAACATAAAACACTGAGCAATAATAAAACAACATATATTCAATCAAAAAAGGGCATGCATTAGGAAACAATTTAAAATTACTGTACAATAAAAATAAAAATAGGCATTTCTATGTACACAAGAGTTATAGTTAGATTTACAGTTTGAGTGCAGAAAGTGACAGTGCAGTGAGTGGTTGAATATTGCAGTTAAAGTGACAGGTGTTTTGAAGTGTTCATGAGTCCAACAGCAGAGGGAAAGAAACTATTCTTGTGGCGGGAGGTTCTGGTCCGGATGGACCGTAGCCTCCTGCCTGAGGGGAGTGGTTCAAAACCGACCATGTCCAGGGTGAGAAGGGTCAGCTGTGATCCGAC
Organism: Chaenogobius annularis; assembly: GCA_015082035.1. Classification (NCBI taxonomy): domain Eukaryota; kingdom Metazoa; phylum Chordata; class Actinopteri; order Gobiiformes; family Gobiidae; genus Chaenogobius; species Chaenogobius annularis. The sequence continues at coordinate 2,502,866 of BJKM01000020.1, read as the reverse complement.
CTGCTCGTCCCAGAGCCCTGGAGACGTACAGGTCCTGCAGAGATGGAAGTCTGCAGCCGATCACCTTCTCAGCAGAACGCACAATGCGCTGTAGTCTCTTGTTTGTCCCTGGCTGTGGCTCCAGCGTACCACACGGTGATGGAGGAGGTGAGGATGGACTCAATGATGGCCGTGTTAGAACTGCACCATCATCTGCACTGGCAGCTTGGCTTTCCTCAGCTGCCGCAGAAAGTACATCCTTCTGCTGGGCCTTCTTGATGAGGGAGCTGATGGAGGGCTCCCACTTGAGGTCCTGGGTGATGGTGGTGCCCAGGAAGCGGAAGGAGTCCACAGTGGTGATGGGGGAGTCTGTCATGATGAGGGGGGCTGGGGGGCTGTGACTTTCCTGAAGTCCACGATCATCTCCACTGTCTTCTGGGCGTTGAACTCCAGATTGTTACCGCTGCACCAGGACACCAGCCGGTCCACCTCCCTCCTGTAGACAGACTCATCCCCGTCCGAGATGAGCCCGATGAGGGTGGTGTCGTCCGCAAACTTGATGAGTTTTACGGAGTCGTGGCTGGAGGTGCAGCAGTTTGTGTACAGGGAGAAGAGCAGAGGGGAAAGTACACAGCCCTGAGGAGCTCCGGTGCTGATAGTCCGAGTGTCTGAGACATTCTTCCCCAGCCGCACGCACTGCCTCCGATCCGTCAGGAAGTCAGTGATCCACCTGCAGGTGGAGTCAGGCACGTTGAGCTGGGAGAACTTGTCCTGGATCAGAGCAGGGAGGATGGTGTTGAAAGCAGAGCTGAAGTCCACGAACAGGATCCTGGCGTAGGTTCCCGGGGAGTCCAGATGCTGCAGGGATGAAGTGGAGTGCCAGGTTGATGGTGTCGTCTACAGACCTGTTGGCTCTGTAGGCGAACTGCAGGGGGTCCAGCAGGGAGGAGGTGAAGGACTTGAGGTGGGGCAGGACCAGGCGTTCAAATGACTTCATGACTACAGACGTCAGCGCAACAGGCCTGTAGTCATTAAGTCCAGTGATCCGGGGCTTCTTGGGGACAGGGACAATGATGGCAGACTTGAAGCAGGCTGGGACATGGCATGACCCCAGGGAGGTGTTAAAAATGTCTGTGAAGACGGGGGTTAACTCTCCTGCGCAATGTCTTAATGTAGCGGGACATGCCATGGCTTTTCTTCATCCAAAACGTGGAGTAAACACACTTGAACTTCAAAAGCAGGTACCACTAGACAATTTTTATTTTGCTCATATTGTGGAGCGGCCACTAAGTTTCACGGCTCGACGCACAGGCCTGTAACTATAGTGATTGGTGAGTGGCGCTATTTGATTATCAACCGTTCCTCTTGTTGTACATTTGCTCACTCAGTAAATTTAATTCATTCATTCATTCATTTATATATTTTTGGTCATTTCTATTACCACAGTGTGATTAAAGGTGCTATTGGTTAGGCTTAAAGGGTGAATATAAAGAACGACATTTTGGACCCAAATAGTAAGTATTTGATTTTCTATTCTTTTATAGTTTTTTTGTGGTTTTAGAGTTAGCAAAGAACTCAGGGCCCTTATCTCATTACACTGGGTTTAGGTGGGCTACATGCAATGTTCCCTCTAATTCTTCATGTGTCTGACACAAACTCCTGAGCGGACCCCTCGACCATTGTGAGCGACATCATAACGTGGTCAAGCCAGTATCACATCTCACGTCCAAGTTACATGCTTTGTGAAAAGAATCAAATTACAGCAGTCATTTCTTGTTGGATTACTTTTTTAGTGATTTAAGTGCTTTAATCTACCTACAATGAAAAAGACAAAAATACTTTGGTGTGTGTGGTTTTTTTAAATCTATTTATTGTATTTAGTCCATAGTTCTATGATATCCTACTATATAATATCAGCTTGATTCAATAGGCTTGTTATCTAAACAAGACGCTGATCGATTGGCCGCCGTTCATGATCGGTCATTTGTTTATTGATTTTTGTATTAATTTCATGATCAGCACTTATTTTTTATTATAGCATGTAACCAAGTACTTTTGAGGCAGTAATAACTCATCAAACTAAATCAATGAAAGGTAGATGAGTTTATATCATATTGTGGAACCTTCCAGGCAAAGCAAGAACAATTTTATGAGAAAAAGACCCTCGACTAGAAAACTTATATCGAGCACCTTTAAAAATCAAACTGCCTCATTTCACCTGTGGAGCCTAATGTTCTATGGGTCTATTGCCTACTCCTCTGTGGTCTATTTGTCGCCTCACCCACTATTTGAAAACCAAGGATTTAAACCAACTTTAAAATACAGACACTACATGACACAGAATTATAAAAAAAAAAAATCATATAAATAAAAAATAGAGGGGCAGAAATAACGCGGGGAGAGATTATCAGACATATAACATATATGTAGTGGTATGTATGGTACTGTGTAAATATATATATATATATATATATATATATATATATATATATATATATTTATATATGCAATTACAATGGGTAGTGGTATAGAATGATTGCTATTTTAAAAATATTACTATATCTACATGTACGACAATATATGGTTGCATTGTGATAATAATAATATAACACATTTTTACTTTAATGCATACACACATATATTCCCGCCCACATACGCACAAACACACAAACATGCATACACGCACACACACACTCTGAAGTTTATAGACTGTTGTCCCTCTATTTGTCTCTATTGTTGTCTGTTTTTTGCTGTTTTTGTTCTTGTTGTCCTCACTATTGTTACTGTTCTGTATTAGTAAATAAAAGAAAAAAAAAAAGAAAATACACCAATGCAGTGTACAGCTTCAAATAGGCCTAGTATTTGAGGGCCATGGCCCAGTGCAGGCCGTTCCCAATCATATTACTGCAATGAGAAAGCTCTGAGCTAGAGACCCGCACGGGACAATAAATAAACTAAACTAATCCCACTGAAACAGAGGGGGAAATGTATGACACCAAAAAGCTCATTCACAGACTGCGATGCGGTCACGCCTCTCGCATCGCCCTCTGCCTCATTCATAAAGTTTCACCGGCGTTGTTCTACTCACATGGTCAAAGTATCCTGCGATAGCACATCCATCTAACGCAGAGCTCTCCTCCTCTCGTCTCCACCTGCTCGGTCATCTTTTACAGCGAGTGGTCACCCTCTCCCACTCACATGCATACGCCGCACTCACTGCCCCGTATCACCACTCTGCAGCGGCCGCTCGCCTCTATAAACTCTCCGTTGATTCAACTGTTTTGCTCTTTCTCTGGCAAATTATGTGTAATTCAAACACAACTGATTCAAGTGTGTGTGTACCCCGCCTAAGGCCCAAAGGCACTGGGATAGGCTCCAGTCACCCGCAACCCTTAACGGGAGAACATGAATGAATGAATGATTCAAGTGTAGTCACAAATGAGTCTTATCAGAAATTGTTGTCATGGCAATACCCCAGATAAGTAAAGGTATTGTTCTGTGAATGTTAAAATTCATTCACATCTGCGCTGCATTGTAACGGACAAATGCTGCCGCCATTTCTCAGTTGTTCTAAAGGTCCGTGGGCGCCGCCTGACTTAAGTTGTGCCAATTTTACTTGTAACTGTAACTTGAGGAAATGTTTATAGTGTTAGGTTTCTGTAGAAGGTCTGCGAATGATCCAAAGTCATGTTATCAAATATAAATAGTGAGTTTGTACAGCAATGTGCGCTGACCGAAGCAGATGACGAATGTTCACAGTGTAAAGAGAGTTGGCACGGACATGAAAGCTATCGCCATGGGAGAATGCTCCTTCATGTGTTTCATTGACTTACTGTTTTTCATATTAGACCACATGGATCTTTGAGGCTTTGCTTTTACTGAGAGCGCTTAATTACATCTACTATGGGAGTTTAATGCAAGCGAGATCATTCTTCAGCAACTGTGGTCCAACATTAAGTGGGTTAGCGTTTAGAACACATTTATCTGAAGATTCTTAAGAAAAGAAAAACGCAATGAAAATTAAAAGTAATGTATGGATTCAAATTCATTCAAAGGAGACTGTAATGTCCAGCTTTAAATCATGTTATAACAATTTTTGCTGTCTCATCCATTGAAACTATTGCTACAAAAATGAAAATACCCTCTATCCATACATGCTGTTTACTTACTTTGTATGGCTTTATTATATTTTGTTCTTAATCTGTGATACATGTATGCTCGAGCAGCGTATTATAGCCAGAGTCGTTAGCATGGTCCGACAGAGCAACACTTTGTTGTGGTGACGTTTTACATTGACACTGTAAAAGAGCAGTTTTATTTCTTCTTCGTTTATATTAAGGATTTTTTTGTCCTGTAGGCTTTATTAGACAGGACAGCAGAGCGTGAAATGGGGAGGAGAGAGAAGGGAGGACATGCAGTAAACTATCTGAGCCGGGATTAGAACTCACGACCCTGCGGTGGGCTGCACGTGGAGCTTGGTATGTGGTGGTTTTAGATTCATATTGTGACTTAAAATGTCTGGTTAAAGACCTAGTGATTTACACTCCAAAATCTGGATTCAACTAAGCAAATACTGTATGTCTGAGCCTCCTGTTGGATAATTGCTGCATGGCTGCCCAAACCCAAGAGCAGTGTGTGACTTCCCATTTGTGAAACAACCATGTGGAAAGACAAATCCTGTGGTCATGGAAAAGATGAAAAGATTTGAGAAAGGTCAAATCATTGGCATCGGGCAGAGTAAATCTAAAGAGACGCAGAAACGAATCTATTACAGATCCGAACCCCAGTGCGAGTGTTTGGGACGAGCTGGAGAAGGCTTTGTGCACTCTCCCATCATCAACTGGAGCTTGGTTAACAAACAATACAACACTGGAAGGTTTAAGCACACATGTAAACTCGAAAAGTCAATTTTTTTGTCTAGATTAAATCAAATTCTACAAAATAAACGCAAAATAAGTAAGATTATTAAACTTATTTCAAGAATTCTTGATAAGTAAAATTCAAAAAGTGTATTTTTCTAGTTTTAAGAAGGTGTAATTTTGCAGTTGAAACTATACCACATGCTGTCCAACAAAAGATTAGTGTGTGACTTTTTTCTGTGGAAACCTTTTTTTTCTGTTTAAATTAAAACTACAGAAATACTAATCTCTATCGCTGCATTAACTAATTTAATTAAGTAGGATGTTTTTGATTCATACGCAATGAAAAGTAAAAGGGATAATCCAGACAAAAAATGTAAATGTATCGAATGAAATTAGGAAAAAGTCTAGAGTTGCCCCTTTATCTCTGCAAACTTGCTGACTCTACAAAAAACCCGTGCCATTTCTCCTCCGCTCATACTAAAATCCCAGCTCATTTTTATGGCGCTTTGCTAACAAGCCCTAGCGCCGCGCAGCACAGTTAAAAACACAGCATGATTAATGATGGCTGTGACATGTCTGAGTGAACCCAATGGAGTGTGCATGTAAACGGTGCGCTGCCAAAGCCCTCAGCCTCACACTTATTGTAATCATTACATGGAAAAAAGTGTAATGGGTTAATTACAGAGCCATCGACAGGGTGCAGAAACGCAGGCCCTTTTAATTATCTCCTTCCATCATTCCACACATTTCTATTATTTTCTTTCTCTCTGCCTCAGCTCTGCTTTGACTGTGGTTTAGTGCTGTGAAGGAAAATAGGGGGATAATTGGGTTCATCCATCTCTCTCCCAATTCTCTCCCCTTCCACAACATTCGAGCTGTGTTACTCGTCCTGTTAGGTTTGAGGCTTCTCCTCCATCGGTTCTTCCTGCTTTTCACTGTACAATTCTCTGCAAATGTCTGCGTAGTTCTCATAATAAAATATAGAAGCATGCGTAACTTCAGGCCGTAACAACGGAATATTACTGGAATATTAGTGTGCAAATGCTGCTTGTTGTTCTTCTAAAAACACCCTGACACAATAATGAATGCCAGATTTCAAATGATTAAGACTGATATGTAGTTGTTTCCTATTGGCTGCTCACTGTTCACTAGGGATGTAACAATATATACAGCCTGAGCACTATCTGCTGGTCCCTCCCACTTTCCCTATCAATAGTACTCAATATTTGAGTTCACCTGTAGTCTCTTCGTTGCTGTCCACATGCTGTGCTGTTGTTCCAGTGATGATTGAACTGTGGATGCCCCACCCCATCTCATGGCCCTGACCTGTAGACCTGGATTCTCCTAATCTCTCTAGATGTTCCTCATCTGCCTGGATGAACTCTCCCTGTTCTAGAAGAACCACCCTCTCTCCCACGTGACTGTTTCTGGCTCCACAGTCAATCTCCAAATGGAAGCGCATCTGCCTGTCTATAGGATCTCTCCCTGGCTGTGGTTCTCCAGGTTTCTGCTTGTTCCCACTGGGTTGTTTGCAGTGTTTCCTGGCTGAGAAGGCGGTTTTAAGGACAGTGGATGCTGTGGGGCAGTTATCCTTTAGCTTTATTTCTGGGAACGTTGTTAATCTGCTAAACACTGGACTTCCCGTTTGTTAAAACAACAATCCCATCGAGGCAACTGCTGTTGTGATGTGGGGCCCTAAACAAATTCATTGATTACAATATTATCACAATATTAATTCCATGGTACATCATTTATTGCAATATCGTGGAGAATCAAACTGAATTGTTTCCATTAAAATGTGTGAATCATTACAGTCATATTCCAAATAATTAAGAAATAAATGTGCAAAAAAAAAAAACAACAACAGTATTATGTAATTTTGTCATGTTGTCTGCACTGAAATGTAAGCAAAGAATGATGGTTTATGTAGTTTATTTTTTTAGCTGTTGCTGCTGCAAAACAATGAATGTGAACAAAGGAGCTTAGAGTTTGATTTATTGTGACAGCCCACAATATTGTATGGTATATTTGACAATACTGTATCATGATTTTACAGTTATTGTTACATCCCTACTGTTGACTTTATCTATTGAAAATGCTTCATTTCATAATGTAGCCTGCACTTCTATAGAAATGAAAAAAAAAAAAGTTGATAAAATACTGGTTTATAAAACTGGATACATAAGCATTTTATCTTTATTGGAATCAATTAGAGAATCATTAAGAAGTCCCATCCTTAAATACAGCTCACACTAAACTGAAGTTTAAACATTTTCAAGCAGCTTGGCAAGTGTGAACAAAATAACTGCTAACCACTCCAAAAAATAAATACTTTGATAAACTCACCACCACTATTCAAGTTTGTATATTTGTCTTAATCATCGTCTGTATTTAAATGCACACATGATCTTAGCTTCATGTGAAAACAGGCCTTCACTCTCCCTCTCGGTGCTGGAGATACAGTCAGATTACCTCCTTAAACATTTCTGCACCGAGTGTGTGCGTTGGTAAGAGCGCTCACCTTTGCCCACTCGGAGCAGGAGAAACTTACTCCTGTGCCCAACTCAGCAGAAAAAAACACAATGAAAACATTCAGCTGTGCACCTCCAGATTGTTTTTGGCCACCGGAGCCCCGTCGGAGGAAACACAAGCCCGCCTCTATACTACTTTGTGTCTGCTTAAATGTATGGACTTTCCCCCGTCTGCGGTACGACTCAGCTCACGTGCCAAAAAGCATTGAATTAAAACTGCACTTAATACAGCATAATAACAAATTGTAAGCCGCTATACGCTAATGACAAAATCTAGCTAATTGCGTACGTTTTATGATTGCTGCTGTATTTAATGTTTTAAGAGTTTTTTGGCCAGGCTAGTGTTGGTGCTAGTGCGATGGTGACGACGGTGGAAAATGAGCTGAAGCTTGGTGTTTTGCAGTCTGCGAGGCCTTGTGCTGGACAGCTGTGTGGTCAGACCTGAGTCCATAGAAAGTGATGATTAGTTTGTCTAAGTTGACCGCTGACCAGAGGAATCCGCGGGAGTTCCAGTAAGCGGGCCTCGAGGCACCAAGGACTATATTAGGGTTTGATTTCAGAAAGAACCACCTGTCTCCACGCTGAAACTGATGCTGTATATTGTGTCAGTTTCAAGTGTTCCGAGCGCTGATGGATTTGTTTAATACTGGCAAAGGAATATTGAATTCTGTCAACTGGACAAACGGTTTAAGTGCGAACATGTTTCGCCACTCATCCAAGTCGCTTCTTCAGTTACTGCCAGTGGTGGAGGTAAAAGCAAGTAAAAGAAGTATTAAAATGTATTTCTAGAGTAAAAAGTAAAAGTGACTAGCAAAGGACACATATTATGCAAAATGTACTTTTTTTGTTGTTACTTTTAACCATGTTCTAACATTGTTACAGCATTAAAAATTTGCTTCATTCACACTAATCACGGTTAGAAAATCTTCTCTGCTTTGACCGCCAAAAGCTTCGGAATCCTCTCGATAACTGACGTTTTCGCGATCTGCGACGTGGCTCGGAGAATATTTTCTGTGTGCAATTCCCTCAGCAGCCAGTAGATGGGTCCAAAACTCAGGTAGTCCCAGGGAAAACAGCAGCGATCCAAATGTAACTTTGTACTCAAGAGCATGTTTAAAGGCTAATAACAATAAAAATAATGCATCATATTATTCCTTTAAATCAAATTAATGAAAACGGTTTATTCCTGGACATTTTATCTCCATACCTTCTTTTTGTGTATGCGAAACTGGGAATTGAACTCAACTTGGCAAGATGTCTCCATAAATGTGCTTGGAAAAATAAAACTTCTTCTACTTCAAAAGGTCTAAAACCATAAGAAAAATACTTTTACTCTTCAGTTAGAACATTTGGTTGAGTAAAAAGTACAGATATCTCTATTCACAAGTAAAAGTAAAACGTATCCACGGTTAAATGTACAGCCAGCACAAGTACAGTACTTTTACTTTTGTACTTTGTTACTTTCCACCACTGGCCACTGTCCTGAATATCTAATGATTCAGATTGATACAAATTGTACTTTGTTAAAGGTTTAGATCTAAATTGTGACAATGAGAGTGGCTATTGGCTGAAAATAATAATACTAAACAAAATGAAAAGACCAACAATGCCACCTGGAATAGGCCCAGGATAAAAATAAATATAACTATTGTGAGGCGATAAAGTTGCTCTCAAAATGTCAATATAGCTATATATTGTTGTATAGTATATATATAGTATGTATATAATGTACACTTATCTAATTATTAACCGGCTCACGGCTGCTTTAAGGCTGAATGAACTTTTTGAAGGCTTTAATCATAGGACAATTGTAGGACAAATGAAATTCGAACACTTTTTTTGTGTTAACATGATCAAAACATTTTAGTAGACTTTAACACCATGTAACAGGACACGTATCAGCAAAAGATTAGAAAAAACATTAATTGATTTCAATAGTTTGTTATAAAAAATCATGTTTAATGATTCATGTTTAATGACACATAACAGAGAAGCCGAGTTTCATAGTCCAAACCACAGTTTACATTCTGTCCAACAGACCCAGAGAGACGGCAGCAGAAGGTGTAGTAGTAGTAGTAGTGTTGTAGTAAAGCTGCATCCGTCCAAGAGCTTGACGTTCATCAAGTTCTGCAAACATTTGATCACGATTTGTACACACATCTCAACAGTGCCTGCTTATCAAGGAAAGTGGTCATTTGACATCGTACCAGTATGAGAGTTGGACTATTCAACACTGACGCAGATCAATGGTAAGGTTTGCTCCAACTTTTGCTAAGCAGGGCAATGGTCAGTCCATGAGGATAGTGTTGCTTCAGAAGACGGGAGTTTGCCATAGCACAAAGAAAAGACATTAGTGAGTGACCCCTCAGCTCACTCACAGCTGCTAAAGGAGCACATGCTCAGCTCCAGGAGGAACAGAAACAGATCACCTCCACATGTCCGTCTGGAAAAGTGCTTTTTTACACAAAGTAAGCTCATCACTGAACTTATGGACCCGAGTGTTGTGTTAAATCTTTGCTTGTTTTGGCTGCTGGCTAAATATATTTGTATTCTTTCAGTGAAGTATCATTTATAATCTTTTGTACTTGCTTTACCTAATGTGTCTTTAGGCTCGATACGTCATTGTCTTGGTCGGTTAGATCCAGAGCAGTGACAGAAGACTGAACAAATAATGGACTGATGCAAAGCTTGCGTTTATAAAGAGTTTATAACGACAACATTCATTCATCTTCTACTGCTTGTTCCCGTTAAGGGTCGCGGATGACTGGATCCAAGTGCCTTTGGGCCTTCGGCGGGGTACACCCTAAACAGTGGCCAGCTCGTATCATGACAACATAGATTATTATTTTGATCAGTCTTTGGATATTACAGTAAAAATGTGATGCATTCTATGCACTTTGGTTGGGTTCTTTAGAGCTTGCTCTCTATCTTTAGTTTTGGCTTATCACATCTGTCAACTGTAGTTTTTTTGCACACAGTTTGATGGGTTTACCTGTTTTATGTTTATGTACAGCCCCATCCAAGTTACTGCCGCTATGAAGTGTGTGTTATGGTTTTCTTTTCTTGAAGCTCATGCACAGTGTCTCCTCTTTTTTATGTGTTTAATAAGAGCCAATGAAAGCAGTTCTTCTCTTTTCCTCTCGATCTCCCTTCGACTCACCAAAGCCAAGGCCAGCCGGCCGTCCCATTATTAAAAGCTCTGTCCAGGACTGGTCTGTCTGTGCAAACACACACCAGCTGATTCGGGAGGGGAGGGGAGAGTGGCCCAAAAGGGGATGGGGTTTCATTAAACGTCAGCCAGCGTCAACTCTGTTTGGATGGCAAATTATTGCTGGCTGATACTCTATTATTTTACAACCAAAGATCGCTGTTGAGAGAAAGGTAAGAGAAGAAGGAGAGAGGCTGGAGGGAGAGGAGGGAGCTAAAGAAACTCTAAAAGAGTGCCTAAGGGGAAAAGGGGTTAGAGAATACTATAATAATCTTTAAAAATATTACTGTTGCTGCCACAGCATGAGCTAAGAATAGTTTGGGATCAGAAATGTCTGGTTCACTCCAGCGAACAGGAGGAATAGGGAAAATACAATGACGGTCATTAATAAACTGAACATCTATCCATCAATCTGGATTCATCTTGCAGGTCCACTCTTAAAACTTAAAATATGTTGGGCCAAAAAAAGTTAGGTATGGCAGCGTTTGCAGGCACCAGACGACAGACAAAATATAGCTTAGTTGGCGTGCAGACTCGGGTTATAAAATGCAAGGAGTGGTCCTGAGACGGCGTTGTGGTTTTACACTCAGGTAAAATGGATTTCCAAGTGCCAGGACTGGGCACTCGAACATGATTAGTTCTGAAAATATTCCTTGTAAAGGGATGTGAGACATTGTGTGAGGGCCATGCCTAAAAATACAATGGATAATTGCTTTTGCAATGAAAGGACATTATGGGCGTCATATCATTTTTCAGTGGGATGCTCGATTAACAAGAACAAAAAATCTCTTTGCATCATCTTTGCACAGACAGTTCTTACCTTAGTTGCATCAGTCATCAGGGATTTTGTGAAAACACATGATGCAGACTTGTGCCACTGTGAAAGTGTTCCACAGCGTTAGGAGCTGACTTCACTAGTTTTGTCTGTTTGTTGATGGAAACATTCTAAATTCCTTAAGTTAGCATTTTTTCCCCAGCATTTAGATGTGTACACAGCACCTCAAGCTCAAAGCAGTCAACATAGTGCACTTCAGATACGTATTATATTTATATCTATTCAGCTCGAGTAACCGGTTCGGGACAGGCTTGGAGCCCGTGCTTTATTTCCTGCGGTATGTTTGCGGTGCGTCTAAGGCCATGATGGATTTGTGTAGTTATACAGCTTGTTAAGTCTGATAGCAGAGTTTAAATGCATATGCATGTGTGTGCTATGTCCTCACTTTTCCAACACCTCCCCCATAAAGTGTTTTGAGAAGTTCTGCATGTGACAGGGGAAAGCCCTTTTCTTACCTCTATAAAATTATCTTGGATTTTAGTGTTTGTTCAACACTCTGGTTCCCGTTGAGGAGTCAAACTCACTCCTCGACTGTGGCTTGGAGAAAAAAAAGGTGTAAGTCATAATGGACTTGGCCTCACTGGCCGTTCCTGCAGTAGAATTAAAATGCAACATTATATGGCTTGGCCAAGGTTATCCGCTGTTTGCAGGGCGCTGTTACGGGCACTTTCTGAGCCTCTCAATTGAGGTAATAAATTGAGTCTGATGGCTAATTTTAGCTGAAACCCAATACCTCTGGCTACGCTACAAGCCAGAAGGGACCATTTAATCAAAATATGTCTGGCACTGCCGCCAATCCAGAAACAAGCTGAAAAAAAAAAAAAAAGTTAAGAATAAATAGATATTTCATTAAAAAATTTTCAAAGGATAGAAAGAGTTACCAAACTGCGAGAGGTAAGGTTAACACGCACAGGCTGATGCTCACAGTACCTGCTAAATCTGTTCATCTGGGACTTTACATGTTTTAATGATGCAAGTGAAACATTCTAAACTATGATTTAGCTGAAAATACATTTTGCTGAATGGTGCCACAACACAAAATAGCAGACCATATTTTACTCCAATCCAAATGTGTAATCAGCTATTTTTGCTGGTGACTGAGTCGTCTCAATGAGAGCTTCCCCGGAAAACCCTGAATCGAACCCAAAATGCAGAAAAAGATTCACACCTGATTAATATGTGCTAGCATAAGCAAACCGTACAAAACATATCATGAATAAATATTGGATCTAAAGTCGAATTCTCTTAGTTTGCATTGCCACAATCTAGAACTGCTCAGTTTGGGCCAAAAGCAACACGGCCAGTGATATTCACAATAAACTGTGCCATATTTAATCATTAGCTGAGGAATGCACAGCGGACGTCTCTAATCTGCTGGTTTGGCTGCTGAGGGCTTTCACTGCACTCAGGACGGCCCGTGTCAGGGCTCCAGTGGCTCACCTCAGAGGGCTTAGGTTCCATGGCAAGAGGTCTCGGCATGCCGCCCCAATTAATGTATTGTCTTACTTAATAAGATGGAAGTACACGGGTCATTAGTGCAGACTGTGCTGTTCTCCATGGGGTTGGTGGCTGGGTAAGTTATCCAAGTGTTGATGGAAGCACTTACACCTTCTGTGAGCTCTGGAGCTTTAGTGAATGTGAAACTCTGTTCACGTCAGGAGTGGAAGACCCCAAAAGCCACGTTAAACGGAGTAAAGCTTTATTTAAAGGATTCTTTAAAAGATGATTCAATACGTAACTTAACAAATGCTTTTACTAAAAGTGTTTTTAAAAGAGGATTTACTAGATGAATTGGTAAATCCTTTTATTAAAGCAACTTTTAAAAGATGATTTGGTAAATCTTTAAACCTTATTATTTTTTATTTTTTTTATAACGTGTAATAAATACAAATACTCTTAGTAAAAAGATGTTTTTGTTTTTTTGTTAAACAATTACTTAATGCATTTACAAATCCTTTCAAGAAAACCTTTTGCAAACTGTGTTAGCTCCTCTGATTAGCTTTACCGTGGCTCCTGCTCGTCCGGGCTAAATTAAAGTAAGGAATGAAAGGGACCTAATAAGGAGCTTTCTGATTGGGCATAGATTTGTCTTCAATCATTGAAATTGACATATTTAGCAGATATTTCAGTATGCCACCACTGCTTTATTAAGGCTTCGAACCTTATATCCAGTACTGAATATATTACACCAGAATTTACAGTTTATCACTTTGGAAACTGAATTTGTGCATTCTGTTTAATAATATTGAACTATAATAATACTTGGTGTACTGTACCGAAATAAAAATCAACTTTTGTTATGCGTTAAGTATTGCAATACTTAATATCAATAAAAGGTGTATCGCAATATATTGAATTAGCATTAGCATCACATGTGTTGTGATCATATCGTAACAAAAGCGTATTGTCCCAGCCCTGTCATTTAGAATTGAATGTTCTTTGGTGAGACTAAAATACAATTCTGTGTCTAGAAGATTAAGATTGTACGAGTTTATAGAAAAGCAAATGAAATTGCAATTTTACCCTAGAAATACAAATTAAGCCCTACTCAGATGGGATTTACACACAATGTATATTCAGACAGGATAGGCCTGTTCAAGAACTGTTCATTTCATCCATTGTTGTTAGAATTTCTTTGATTTTAGTTTTGTGTGCGTGAGTGTGTGTGTTTTTAGTTGTTGTTGCGATCGTCAATCAGTTTAACATCCCGGCGATCACATTTCTTCTATCACAGCCTGAGTCCCTCTCGTTTCATTCGTTCATGCTGACACAGACCCTCGAAAACTCTAAACTTCAAACCAAAAGCACCCAAACTGTCTCCAACGAGTCTTCATGCTGCTCAGTCCTCTTCAGGTTGTACTTTGCTGCTAGAAAAAACTATGACTGAATTGGAAAATGGCCTGTAGCAAATTAATAGTATTAATTTAGTTCAAATCGAGATGCAAAACAGCTGCAGAGACATTTTGAATCGATAAACACTCAATTCGCACACATTTCGGGGGAATGTTTGGGGACATTTTTTTTCACAAACACGGACGATTCGCGCGGGACTCGAAACACGGACGTCATTTGTAAATGGACTCACTGGAGGTCCTTCCGTAAATAAACAAATCCTGTCCGAAGACGGCTTTAGACTTAAAATCATAGCATTTAGTTTATTTATTTGCCATTTGCAGTTACAAAATACATTTAGCTTTGAAAAACATTCAGCTTTTTCAAAATGTTCAACTTAATTTAGCTTAATTCTGGAATTTTTAACATCCTGATGAGTATTAAAGGGTATTACGTTAAAAAAAAAAAGATAAAAATATTTGTGTGTATGTTTTATAGTCAAAGCAAGTTGGCCGTCTTGTCTTGACTTGGTTCTAAGTGCGACCGCTCTACCACCTGACGCTGACTTTAGCCGTGTAAATGTTATTTTCTTACATGATACCACCTAAAGAGACCGAAAAATCTGATGGAGAACATGTGGCTAACGATTATGACTTTCTTTACCAAACGATAAAACTATGCGAGGGAATAATTTGGACATGACAAGGTCCACATAAGTTAAGCATTTGAATCTTTTTTGTCTACATTTTTTCGATGATTGACCACGTGCACAAGCAACATTCAAAGCAGCCCAATTACAGCTTGTTATGGGGGCCGTAAATCTTGAGCCGGCGCTGCAGTGCTGAGATACGGAGCTGTAAAGACGTGACATATTGGCCTGGCTGGGCTATTAAAATCTGTGACCCTAATTACGCAAAGCTGGCATAAGTTAATATTTGGTTCATGCGGGCGCAGCTTAAGGAAAGGAATATATCTGCGCTACATTCATAAATCTGTAAAATCTAACGTGAATAAAACAGCTGTAGCTACACTTTAAAACTGGATGTCACCAAATATGGAAATACATTATGACAGTGATTATATTTTGCGTACCAATCAAATCATTACCAATGGCTTTAGAGCAAATACGAGTTCGGCAAAGCAAACAAGAAGAGGCCGGCAGGATTTTCAAAGTAAACATGAAAATTAGCCACAATCGAGTGCTCATGATTTGTTTTCTATTCTCCATATTTTCTTCCTAAACATGTGTAATTGCATCCAGAGGAGAGCGTGGGGCAGCGGTGCCAGTGCCAAAGTGGTTTGTCACAAATGCCCGCATCACTTAGAGAGGAGGACCTGCGGTACTTCTATTCTACGGGGGCATTGATAACCGATTTGACCATTTTAAACTCCATAGCGTTTGAATGATAAGTTATGATTAATTAAAAATAGTAAATGAACACAAAAATAAGAACAAAACATATTTATCTGCCATATTCGATGATTTGCTGCATGATTGTGCAAACATAGAGCCATGTCTTTTTGCTCTTTTCACAAAGACTAAACAGATTAACTGAGGGCAAACTGGGAATGACACATGAGCACACATAGCCTGCAGCTGCTTAGAAATAAATATTGGTATGACATATCGGCACAAATTTCAATATCGGACCAATACTAATGTCTTGGGAAACCCTCAGATATCACCGATAACCTATCCCTCAATTTTTGTCTGTTTTTTTTAAATGATCATTTTCAGATTATAGGCAGAAAAAACATCTCAGCAAACAAAAAAATGAAACAAAACAACATATACATACACACCAACACATGTGTACATATATCACAGATATGATATACGTACAGTATATACTGGTATAGAGATTGATATATACTTCCTAGAAATAGTAATCAAAAGTGAATAAATAATTAACTAAATACAATAATAAGAATAATACATCAAATAAAAATATAAAAGTATGAGTAACAATGAGCAAATGGTTGGATTCAGATCTTGTGAGCTCTCTGCTTCAAATAATATTTGTTACATGTACAGGAATATGTGTATATGTGTGTATGCATATGTGTATGTATGTATGTGTAAGTGTATGTGTATGTGTATGTATGTATATGTATGTATGTATGTGTATGTGTGTATGTATATGTATGTATGTATGTATGTATGTATGTGTGTATGTGTGTATGTATGTATGTGTAAGTGTATGTGTATGTGTATGTGTATGTGTATGTGTGTACGTATGTATGTATGTATGTTGTCTTTGTTGTCTGAGGGAGGAGAGGGTGGGTTGGCGAGGGTAAAACATTATATTATTGATTTGACACATGTTTTGTACACTATAATGATTTTTTTTTTTAAATGTTTTAAGGAAAATCCAATAAAAATATATCACGCAAAAAATAACAAAGAATGTTTGCTGTTTGCTGCTCTCAGGGGAAAAAAAAGATAAAATCACTTTGCAACTTTAAAAAAAAAAGGAAAAAAGTGGCTTGTCCTAATTTGACTAACACTGTGGTTTTCTTCTGCAGCCAGCCAGCAGGAGGTCAGTGAGATGTTTCAATGTTTTCACTATTTACCGACCTGTCACTACATCCATCACCACATCCTCCAGCCGAAACCTTATATCTTCTGCCTGTTCTTACAAGCAAACCTTTTTCATTCTGTATTTACACTGGACCCTCGCAGCCGTCGCCTGTTTGGTCTTTGCAAAATGTATTTTCTCTTCCCTGCTGTCGTGAGTGTTTACTTGTCAAGTTGATTTGCTGATCTTTATGGAAAACATGAAGAGATTATTGGAGGCCCGCAAATTAAAGTGACACTAGTGACACACAAGTCAGGCCAACCAATGTACACTATAGGGACCACAAGCTGGAGTCCTCCTGGCTGTGGTGAGTTTATTGCCGTGCTTGTGACGTTGGGAGTGCCTTGCTTCCCCTGGTTGTTCCTCCGATGCTGATTGACTTTTAATTGATTTTTCATAGACATGTGGTTCTTCTTGTCACCAGAATGGAGGCCCTCGGGTTTTTTTCATTTGCAGATCTCTTGATTTATCCCCGCACTCTGTGATTATTACAATTATGTGGCTTATGTAATTGGTGGATATCGAGTTGATGTTATTTGGGGGAAAACATTACTTTGAAAGAGTAGATGTTGCCAGGGACAATGAGGCAAAGACAGGGCAGGGTTCGATATAGTGAGTTGTGGTTGGAGCGTCGTGTGTGTGTGTGTGTGTCTGTGTGTGTGTGTGTTTGTGTGCAGTACAACCCAGATTTCAGAAAGCTGTAGGCCTACGCGTACCATCTTGTATTTTGAAGCAAGTGTCTAGCAAAGCACTTGGCTAGTGAACTTTCAGGGCCAATGGACAAGTTGGGAGCAGTGGCAAGGTTTAGTTTATTGGGGAAGCAAGAGCCCCCCCCCCCGCAGAACCCAGCCCAAACCTGAGGAGCAGAACGCCAAATGCCATCTTGGAGTTAAACCTGGTTCATTTTTGACAAATATTGCACATTCTGGCAGAAAATGTTGCATATTTCGCTCAGTAATAGGTGTAGTAGGAGCATAAAATTGTGTTGCATCTTGCATCGAGGTTTAGCCCTTCTTAAATCAAGCTCAAACTAAGTATAGAAACTTTATTGAATACTTTCTGCATGATCTTGAGGGGGCAGACCACAGAGAGAAAGTACATTAATATTTTCATTGTGGTATTGAAACTGGCATCAAGTATCAGGCTTATTCCATAGTGTTTAAATTGAGTTTGAACATTTTAAACACCCCTGCGAAAGTTTATTTGTCCTGTGTTTGAGACAGGGACATGTCATGTATACATTCACCTTATCAGGAGAGATGCTTTGTAGCTCAAGTGCTAATTTCCACCTGCTGTGCTATGAATCATACGGTATGTGAATTAATATGTACTGTCCATTTTATATAACACACAAAAGAATGGATGTCTCCGGTCATATGTCACTTCCTGTGCCAACGGACCGTCCCCGCCCCCTTTTGGGTGAAAACAAACAGTGTTTACAGATAGTTGTAGACTATCTCGACCCTGCGTTTTTTTCTTATAACAATCCCAATCGGATATCGGGATTGAATTACAGTTTTCACCAACTTCTACATCCATGACTGCTGTGTCACCAGTATCAATATTTTGTTGTATTTTGGGGGCAAAACGATAACATTTGAACAATTTGTATGTCCCGCCGCTCTGTTAACACTGTTTGTTTTCACCGAAAAGGGGGCGTGGCCGTGGCTGTAGCGCTAGCCCAAAAGTACTCGTACGACAGGAGACGTCAATAATCAAACTGATCTACTTTGAAATAAAAACTCTGAAAGTCTGTGCCTTGACTGGAGATTGCTGAAGAACTGAACATAAACTTTAAATATAGTTAGTACACTCTGTTTGTTTGCCATGTTCGTGCTAACCACAGTCTGCCACTGCCCCAGTTGTCACTCTGGTTGTTGCTGCTCTGTTGATCTTGTTGCTCATTGCTAAGTTAGTGTTTATGAACTGTTCCTTGCTGATGTGCGGCACCTGCCCGGGGGCCCGGTGCTACTGCTGTGTGGACTGGAACCTCCCGGATGACGTCAACAAACGGTGACGGGACAGACAGGTCAGGGCGCCTGTGGTCCTAACCCAGTGCCACCCCACAGTCGTTCTGTTGGACGCACACCACCTCGGATTGATTTTAATTCTGTCAAACACTAGAGCATTCTGAGCTGATGAAGGAAAAATAATATAATGAGGCGAGTTTCTGATTAGTTTGTGGCAACAGGCTGGAGTCTCTAACCACAATGATTAATTTTTCCCAAATTGAAGCGCATGACATTGAGGAAAAGAGAGATTGCTTTATTTTTCTTGTTTATTTGACCTACACTTGGAGAACTTATAAATGAATGACTAGAGATGGGACGATTCTCAAAATAATATCGAATAGTACGACTTGTTGGGTGCAATACTCTCCTGTCCTTCAATTAGTACTGTGTAAAAAAAAAAAATTTAATTTAATTAAATTAAAATAAATTAAATTCTGTAAAACCGCATTTGGCTTTAGTATCATTAAAGCTGCGTTACCTAACTTTTTTGTTGTTGTAAATTAGTGAATTTTGTGTTTTCCCCTAAAGAGTATATTGTAAAACCAACCCTTTGTGACATAATGAGACCAGTGCACGCTGTCTGACGCTGATGTTACACTCTTGCTGCCAGTTTCACTTTGCCGTCTGAAAAAAGCCGTTCTAAAGCCATGCACTCACCTGAAATTGTATGCACGTGAATACAAAGGTTTTTTGGTTTTTTTTAGAGCTAGAGAAAAATTTGACTTCCTTCTATCACAGTTTGAAAATCAGATGCCCCAACTTTAAATAAAGGAGCTCGTAATTCACACACGACAACTTTGGGGGAAAATCCATCCAACAGTACCACGGTCCACTGCAATTGTGCTTCCTTTGAATTCTGAAATTGAAAATCTAGTTACAAGTCATGAAGGTTCCTTTGCCCAATGCCCACTGTTTACAATTCATGCAGAACATGATTATTTATTCCTGTAATATTTTTAATACTCACTAGTCCATGTTCATCCTCTCAACATCAGCTAACAGGATGCTAACAGATGTTTTCTCGTGAAGGCCTAAAATGCTGAAATGATCACTGGTCTTTCAATGAGGGCACTTTTGATTGAGACCACTCTAGTCTAAAGCGGTCCACGACAGCTGCAGTTTGGGAGATGTTCTGACCGAAGCCTTCAAATCCTTCCTCAGCTGTTGTCCTTTCTTCAACTCCCCAACGTTGAGGACAAAATGTAAAGTTGTTTAATTGTAATATTGATTTCAAAATAAGTGAGGATTAATAACTTTCTTCCATTTGTTCGATGACTTTACAAAAAAACTTGATTTTGAATGCATGTTTTTTTTATTGTGCTAACAGCTTAAATGGCTGTCTCAGTTGCTAAGGCTTCTGTATCCTTTATGTTACTGAGCAAATAGATTGTATCTGTGAGTACATGCTAATGTAAATCGGTGAAACTGTAGTACGATATTAAAATGCTAATTAAGAAATGTTTGTTTTAAGTTGATTCCCAAGCGTGAACCAGGGGGTCCATGACAGTGTTCTTTACCGTGTTCATGCTAAAACATCATCTTGGTGAGTCGACATGTGTTAACCTGTAACATGGTGGAAAACATGCTAACACTAAGCTAATGCTAATCGCGAGTGGCAAACTACTACTTAAAATCCATGTGAAAATAATTTTTACTTGTTTTATGGTTCCCTAAAGCAACATTTAAGTTGACAATATATGTCACTGCACATGTATTTGTTTTTTGCACAGTGTTTGGTCAATTGTAATGTTACTTTTGATGCTAAATGTATATTTTGATGCGTGATGAGAAATATGTGCGATCTCTGTTGTTTTATACACGTCTGAAGCAGCAGTTCTCTGACAACAACCCTGCCTCTGTGTGGCGGGGGCTCCGGCGTCTTACCAATAATAAGGCACTCCACTTCATCCTGCAGCATCTGGACTCCCCGGGAACCTACGCCAGGATCCTGTTTGTGGCCTTCAGCTCTGCATTCAACACCATCCTCCCTGCTCTGCTCCAGGACAAGCTCTCCCAGCTCAACAGGCCTGACTCCACCTGCAGGTGGATCACTGACTTCCTGACGGATCGGAGGCAGTGCATGCGTCTGGGGAAGAATGTCTCAGACACTCGGACTATCAGCACAGGAGCTCCAGATGAGGGCGAGGTCTGTTTTGGATGTTATTTGCTGAAATTTCTATTGATTTTGTTTTATATAATAGCGCATGTCACCTACACTTCATCTCTGGAAATGTGCCAAAAAAAGCTAGGAAGAAAGTCTTAAATGCGAGCAGATAAACGGGCCACTTATGACTTATGACAGTGTTAAAGGAACACTTGTAACCTTCTGTTTTAAAACGTCGCAATTTTGATGGCCTAAGCATTCTAAATTACATGGTGATTTAAATGTAGCTGATTCCATTGCTAATAATATATTCTTCCACAGATTTTGATTATACAAACATAATAGAAACATTGTATATTTTGTACCATGGCGTGACTCCTACTTCTTGTACCTCCAACTACCTCTTGAAGTATTTGCATTATTTGTATTATGCAGTACTTCTGCTTTTCCGATTCATTTTTAAAGGACATTTGATCAAAGTTGTACTTTTTACAGTGTTGTGCTCTTTTCTTTGCATCCTTGTGCTTTTTTGCATCTTCTGCAGTTGCACTCTTACACTTGTATACTTGTACTCTTGCACTCTTGTACTGTATTTGTACTTTTGCACTCTTGTACTCTTGTTCAGTACTTTTTTTTGTACTTTTTGTAGTACTGAAGTACTTTGTTATATTTTTTGCATGTTTTGCATATTTTGGTATCTTATTTGTATCTTTGTGTGTTTTTTGCCTCTTGTGCGGTTGTATTAGTTGAACTCTTACGTCTTGTACTTTTACACAGTAAAAGCACTATAAAACAGCTTTTGGGTTTTTAAAAATTTAAACCACTTTTTTTTGGGTTGTTTTTCCAAACAAAAGCTCATTAAAGCAACAAGTGCAGCTCTTTTACACAGATTTAGCACTTCTACACAGATTTCGCACTTCCATAAAATATTTTTCACACATTACGCAGTCACTCGCCATGGCTTCTGCCACTGCACAGCATCTAGTTGAAGCATTATGTTTTATTTAGCAAATTAACTAAAAAAAAAATAGCTCTCAATTGTGATTTTGTGTTTCAGCCAAATCCAAATTAGATTTTAAATTGTGAAAAAGCAGCATTTACCTACCCATAATGACGACCATTATATAGACTTTGTACAACTTCTTGACATTGACAGGGAAAGGGTTATTTATATCTGACTTCCGAAATCAACATCCTTTTCCCACCTGGACTCATTTTAGATCCTATGTGTATCCTGTTTTGTTAAACTTGCAAGCACAACTCACAAATCTCTTCCAACTTTTACAATTATGAGCTTGTTATTTGGGGGCATAACATTACTGATTGCTATAAACTGTACTGCATATGTTGTACTTTTGTGTTTCTTCCCCCCCTTCACAACGGGCATGCTCCAGTCGGTGTGTCTGGACCGCAGTTGAGAGGTTAGAGCAAGAATAGTTTTTCCATGTAGTGCATATCATGGCCTATTTCCACCTGCAAACCCAAGTATTCCAGCACCTACCTGCTATTTGTCAGGATCTGCGTAATTACTAGTGTCTGCTCTTCGCCCAGCATTTTTACCAACACACTTTGAAATTCAAAGACAACATTCTGGTTTCCCTGTGGGGAGGAGAAGTGGGGAAGAGAAGATGCTGCCAGGTTACACCGAAAAGACAAAATATCTCCTGTGCTGTGCGTCCTGCGTGCTCCCGCAACATAATCAAATCAAGTCATTTTTCGAATGAGTTCCCAGCCAGAGTAGACAGAGCGTTTCGACCCAAATATAACATGCCTCAAAAACTGATTCTTGCATTTTAGCTTGCGCTCCCTCGGTTTAGGAGTTTTGATTTGGGAACATTCCTCATTCAGAGACGTTAAATGTTATGTAAAGAAACATTTCGAAAAGAACGTCTTTTTAAAACACTGCCGATCAGTAGGTCCAATATGCGTAACTTTTTTTGCACATACCTTTAAGCTAAGTGAATCTAGCCACATGTTTTTATATGCTTCCATGACGGGGGAGAGCGCACACCTAACAAAGGGCACTATTTCAATGGTGCAAGGAGCGCTGGACTTATAATGACATAGAAAACAAACACTTGTGAATGGGCACATGGTCCCCTTAGTAACCGCAAGACCCTTAACGGAAAGAGCCCTAGTCCAGCACTACAGGAAAGACCCAGGCGCCAAGGAGTTAAAGTAGCCCCACTGTGTGTGTCGCCTTCACCCAAATTTTGAAAACCTAAAAATATACCCTAACTTCCACATAGGCACATTATTATCTTATGACATTCACGCTGATCTCTTAAAGTCACAGGGGAGGCTTCCCAATCAACCACTAGCAACAATATTATTCTGCCATTCAATGTCGCGGTGTGATTGATGAAGGCCAGAGCGCTACAGCTAACCGTGCGGCTCTTGTAGAATAACAGCGAGCAGACAAACCTCATATTACACTCTGACTTGTCGCTACACGGTGTAACGGGATTGCCAAACAATACCATGCTGTGGTGGAGATACATGTTCCAAAAGCATGGCCAGACGAAATTTTTGAGCCAGATTTTAAGTGTTTAACTGAAAGAGGAATTTACACATGCTTGCAAAAGTGGCAGCGCTCCCTCATGCTGGTTGTCTGTGTGTATCATATAACGTACAATATTAACATTAAAAAAAGTATCAGCAAAGTAATGATGAGGACAGTTGACGTTTTCGTATGATTTTCTCAATGTCACTTTTCTGAAGAACGGCACTAAACCTGTGTCCTATCTCCACCGATACAATCAGGCCAAGTTACAGGTCAGATCTGTGGAGAGGGTTTATAGGTATTTTGTTTTTACATAAAAAATAATCTTGAATAAATGCAAGCAAAATCAGCTTAATGTCATACTGTGGAACATTTTAGGCAATACAGTCTCCATGGAGACAAGCAGGTGCTAGACCCTCCACCAGAAAAGTGATATTTATTCATTTTAAGACATTGTTTTTTAGAATATGGCTGAAATGAATTGCCTTAAAGGTGCACTATGTCACTTTTCTGCCGTTGCTTATTACTATATTGTCTTGCCTGGAATGTTCCACAGTATGGCATTAAACGTATCTATCTCCATGTAGACGAGCAAGGTGACAGGTCCAATCTGTGAAAAGGCAAGCAAAGACTTTGTTTTCCAAGGTATGTTTTTAGCAATAAAACAAATGTAACTGAATAAATGCAAGATACTGGTAGATAATGTTTAATGCCATACAGTGGAACATTAAAAGGCCAAGTGATAATATCTCCATGGAGACAAAAAAGTGGCAGACATCTCACCAGTAAAGTTACATCGTTCCCCTTTTATGATATTCTTAAAATACTTGTCAGTATCAGTCAAAGTAAACATTTAATTTAAACTTTGCTGCTATTTCTACTCTAAATGGACCACAGTGGTTTGACTCAAATCCTGCTTATTCATTTTTCAACAATAGAGGTGTCATAGCATAGATGTATCCAGTTCATCTGTAATCGCAGACTTTAGTGTCACGGCTGGAAGGTTTATCCTAATCAAATCGAAATCGCAAATTGAATGGTCACAATTAAGAAATCACAAAGTCTGTAATTATTGAAGTAACATTATTTCTTCTGCAAACAACCAATATCCTGTCTTATTCTGCCTAAAAGTAGATAATCCCTGTAGTTTCGACCTCTACAAACATGCTATTATTATTTGGATGACTTAAAAGGATGATAGAACAT
This sequence comes from Chaenogobius annularis, assembly GCA_015082035.1. NCBI lineage: Eukaryota > Metazoa > Chordata > Actinopteri > Gobiiformes > Gobiidae > Chaenogobius > Chaenogobius annularis. The sequence goes on along the minus strand of BJKM01000020.1, from coordinate 2,478,215 downwards.
ATTTGTTTACAAGTGTTGCGAATACTGCAAATGTAATTTTTACCAACAAACCACAAGTTTTCAAAATAGTATCAGCACCATTTCAGCTGTGCCCGCTGCCCCTCAACGTGCCTTCTCGAAACCTCACAGAATGGAACAGTCTTTCAGACACTGCCACATTGAGAAAACAAATAAAAAGTATCCAATAATAAAACTAAACTCAGTGTCTTTAAAACATCTGTGTGGGCTGGCGGCAGTGGGACACAAACCGGAAAGCGGCCACATGTCTGCATCTCCACGTGCATCTGTTGTTCCGACTCTTCGCCCACTCTTCTTGCCTCCTGTGTTTGACTGGTTCTCACCTGCCCCACACGGAAAAAACACTTCCCAAAATATCAAATTAAATGTGGAAAAGGACCTGCTTGCGAGTAAGATAGCAATAGTCTTGTTTTAACAGTAATAAGTAGCTTTTAAAAATGTATTCATAATGTGGGAGTAGACACATGTTGAACAGGTGGAATTCTCACCTGTGCACAAATTACAGCAAGAAATAATGGGCAAACTTTTTTTGACCGATGGAGAAAGATGTAAAACATTTTTTCTAGTTAGTTTTATTTATTTAAAATGTGCAGATTTTAATAAGCAAATTAAATTGAACAAGTTTGTAGGAAAAGTAAGAAGTCCATGGCCTAATACACAATGATCAGACAGGATTCATGAGCAATATTAGACCCTCCCTACCTATAATGAGTCGTGTACAAAAACATAAAAACAAAGCTGTCATAATTAGCTGAGAAGCAAAGAAGGCTTTTGACTCTGTCAGCTGGCCCCATAATTTTAAAGAACTAAACACATTTTGAATAAGTGAATTAATAATACATAATATTAAGGCCTTTTATGTAATCCAATATCAAGAATTAGGATTAATAGCCATTTGTCAGACTCACTGGAAAAGAGGAGTAAGACAAGGTTCTACCTGGTCTCTCCGATTATTTGCTTTGTATTTGGAACTCTTAGCCCAGTATATCAGCAAAAAATCTATTAAAAGAAATGAAATTATTTTGCAATTGAAATTGGGGCAAATAGGATAAATATGCCAAGAGACATATGCCAGACATTGTATTTAATCTTTACCACTTGCTTTCTTATATTGTTTCTCTCTGTGTCTTGCATTTTAAATACAATGTATATAAAATAAAACAATAATAAAAGTGAAAAGAGGAAATGCCTATTACATCCATTTTGGCTGTATATCCAGGATGTTGATCTGTATTAATGAAATATTATAATGAAGAATACACTGTCAATATTTGAAGCAAGACACAACCGTACTTGCATCAGTACTGCTTGTCCTTTCCCGCTGTACATAATATTTGTTCACACCAAAAATACCCAGCTATTTTTTGGAAAACTATTTGTTGAAGGATTTCAAAGACTTTTTCGTTTTACCCTGACCATTTGCAGGTGGTCAAACCTGCGACGATAATGGAAACTCAGGTCTGAGTTTGTACAGCCTGTTTCGATGTAACCATGTTAACTGTCAATAGCTTGTCTCAGTCAGCTCTCTTTTCTCGCCCACACTCCCCACTCGCTGGCCTATGCCAGTGATCCCGTAGGTCCATTCACCGCATTGAAAACATCATAAAACTGAACAAGCTAAAAATTCCACCGGTGCCAGCAGATGTTGTGTAAGGTCATATAAATGCAAACCGCTGTATCTTATATTGTTGTTACTCAAATGACCTTGAAGGAATTCCATAAACCTGTATGTAACAGCAACAATGCCTGTGCTCATAAACACAAAAGTGAACTTGATCCTATTGGGCAGAAATGCTGAGAAACGTTTTTCACCATAACACCTCTCTGGGGCGTCTGGCAGCTCCCCCACTTAGTTTTATTACAACAGGTCATAATGTTCTTCCGTATGTGGTTCTACAGACTACATTTATCAAATATCATTGTTTCAACATTGCGGTTCCCAACATTTAGAACAGTTTAAACTATTTCCACCAATATAAGGAAACAGCAATGTAATGTTCTATCTGGAGGAAGAAAACTAATACTACAATTTAAAAAAGCATGTTATTATCAAGTGAAGGGATTGATTGCATCTGTTGCAATACCATATTTCTATGTGTCAAAAAAATAATTTAACCATACTATATATTCATATATATTTTAGTTTTTATCTTTACTTCAACTTTTGTTAATAAACTGGTTTAAGCGTTGATGGGGTAACTCTAATATTTAAAGACACTACAGGCAAAACAATATTTTTCAGTTTGCTCTCTCAAAATAAAAGCTTTCATCTAGAAAAACAACATAGTCTAATCTGCTTCTAAAGATGTTTTATTATTGAATTTAATCAACTTGCATTTTTACCAACATTTTCAGTGCAATCATTTTTTTTTTTCTATACTAAATAAGATCCCTATAGTTATATGTTTTTTGTCTTTAATATTATTATATTATTATAACTTAAGTATTCATTCAGTCTTCACCCCACTTTGGAACAACCCTGATTTCTTAAGCAATAAAAAAACACTAAACTTCCTCACAAGGGCTGAAAAGGGTATCACCCACAGTAAACATATTTTTTAAAAACAACATATCTACAACATTTCCACACTTGATCCAGGAGTTTGGCATCAGGAGCAATCTTTTTTTTTTTAAATACCTACGAATCAAGTCATCAGTTATGGAAAAAAAAAAAGTAAGACCCAAACATTTAGAACTCTCGCCTGCAATATCAGACTTGATTAATATCTCATCTGTAAAATAATCAGAATCAGAAAGAGTTTATTGCCATTGTCAATGAACAAAATTCAAAGACGTAGGAACTTGTCTCGGCCTTAAGGTGCAACATAAAACACTGAGCAATAATAAAACAACATATATTTAAAACAACATATTTCAATCAAAAAAGGGCATGCATTAGGAAACAATTTTAAATTACTATACAATAAAAATAAGATAAAAAAGAAACTTCTCTCTAAAAATACAAAATAATTCAAAACCATCTCAGACCATACCAACAATAAATGGAAAATGGCCTTTTAATAACTCCTACGCCAACTTCAGGACCCAAATCTGTAAACAAATATTTATGTATGTACAAAATGCCAACGTACAAAACACTACATTACACGGGTAACAGATTAGGTAAAATGGGTTTCACATCAGAGATTTGCCACATTGCACTCAGAAAGTATAGACACATTATCCATGCAACATCTCTCTGCCTGCTCTCACATAATTACTGAAAAACATACACTTCAAACGCTCCTCACAGCTCTGACCATCGCCAAGAAAACTATCCTCATGAACAGGAAAACCCGCATTAGCATACACATAACCACTGGAAAAATCTTATCACCGACTTCATTACAATGGAATATACACCTCCCGCCTATAATCACTCATCTGAAACCGATCCCCCCACCCAACGCTCTCTGCCTATTACAACTCTGATTCCCTTCTCTCCTTCCTCTATCTTCCACTCTTCACAATTCAATCATCGACCACTTTATGTATTGTGTCTGGAAGCCAACTCCTACACACCCACACAACCACCCACACTGCCACACAACCACCACTCTCCACACAAACATGCTATTAACACATACATGTACTTTTTGTTATTTTGTCATCATTATCATTGCTGCTGTGGTTTGTACTATTATCACTGTATATCATTTGTATCACTACTATCCTTGTCACAGTCTGTTGTCCCTAAAATACCCCCCCCCCATATTTCCTGTGTTTTTAATGCACCACCAGTGTATAGTAAGGGAATGTACACTCACAAAAATAGAAGGGCAGAAATGATGCAGGGGAGATATCAGACATGTATATTACGTATGTATTGTATATATGTGTAATCTATATCTTTAAAGATGCTATGAAAATGGGTGGTGGTATATAATGATTGCTATGTTTAATTAGACTATATCTAATGTATGACAATATATGTGACGATGGTAATGATAATATAACACATTTTACTCTGTTTGAATGCATACACATTCACTCACACACACATATGCACAAACAAACATACACACATGCAAACACACACACACGCCCACACACACGTACATCGCACACACGCACACAAAATCACCCCGCTCTGAAGTTTCTAGACTGTTGTCCGTCTATTCTCTTATGTCTGTTTTGTTGCCTGTCTTTTGCAGTTTTTGTTCTTGTTGTGCTCATATTGTTACTGTTTTGTATTTGTAAAAAAACACAAAAAACAAAAAATTAAGTATTCATTTTTACCTGGCTCTATCCATTTTTCTAATTTATATGACCCATGGGCATTTTGGGCATTTACACATAACATTTTGTTTTAATATGAAATATTATGTATATATATATATATATATATATATATATATATATATATATATATATATATATATATACACCATTAAAACATCCTCCCCTTGTGGCCTTACTCTGCACTACACAAAAACACCAAGCTGGCTTCAGCCCTGCGTTGTGGTTAGCCTTGGTTACGTGATGTGATCTTCCAAACATTTGCCTTAGCTCTCCTCCCCTGCTGCTCTCACCACCGTGACGTTCAGCCATCCTCTTTGATTCGCTCCTGGCTCTCATATCACTCCACTGGATTTGGAAGAACTAACGGGAGCATTCTGTGAACTTGAACTAGATCCACTCTCACTGTTTGGATAGGTGCACTGTGGGTCTTAAGAGACTTGTTCAGTATCTCTAAACATGAAATGAACTACTTGCTATCGGAACAGCTGCTCCACTTTGGCTTTGCTTTACGCAGCATTCAGGAGGTTTAATAATGAAGTTTCAAGCACATCAAAAACTTTTACTTTCAGGGTGGAAGTTAAAAGAGCACTGTTGTAACTTCTTATTTCTATGGAGATGTTATTATTCTGCCTGGAATGTTCCACTCTATGGCATTAAAGTATGTAATCGCTCTTGCGTGTATTCAATTACAGTTGTTTTATTTTTAGATTTAATAATTATAACACATAACACATTCCGCATAAAGAACAACTGGAAAAACCTTTACCCATTTTTAAATGCATATTTGACAGAAAGACATGATCCTTAAATGTGACTTTTCTTGAGGGGTGTCAGCCGTAATCGATGACAGATGTTGCCTTTGTTTACCCGCTTTGTCAAACGTCGTTTACGCGAGATTGAGACGCCTGTAGGGTCAGAGCCTGTCAGACTTTCCCAGTGTGGAATCAGACTTGCAACTCTCTTTACTGCCATTGGATGTCTTTGTTCTCTCCGGGATGTTCCTGCCTGTAGCCGCTGTTTTTTGGGCTCTTTAGCCAAAGTTTTAAGCCACTGTGACAGATACTGGCAGCAGACAGGAGCAGTGCACATGTGTGAGCCCACGGAGAATGAGCGATGAGAGTTTAGTCTTCTGATCAGGATTTATCACCGTGTCTACCTTAAACTTTGGAAACTCGCTGAGGATGAGACAAGGTGAAAATATTAGAATTTTGGCTTCTTAAAAATCTATCGTCAAATAAGCTTGTAATGTAGCATAATTATCCTATTGACAATATAATAACACTGTTTTTAATGATAATTGGCCATCATTACTGCAGTAAAAAATACAAAAATGGACATCATGCTATTTTAAGGTGCAGGATGTAACTTTTCTGGTGGAAGGTCTGCCATCAGCCTTTCTCCATGGAGATTGTATTACTTTGCCTGGAAATGATATGTGTCTATTTTGCTGTTGGTGTTTATATTGCTAAAAAATGCCTTGCAAATTGCACTCTTGCATTGAGCGAGTTTTTCTTTCCACTTAGCTGATCTTCCAGGTAGGGAGGGGCAATTCATTCAATTTGAATCGAGAAGAAGATTCAGTAAACATAAATTATATGCTTGCTTGTTTTTTTATTGACACCTCCACAGCCAGTTCCTTTTCAGTAATAGCATGTGGTTTTAGTTCAAACACTGAAACACTTTTTTGTGTTAAATTTCACTGATTAAAAGTCTATCAAGTGTTTAAGAAATCAATAACCGAAAGCCAGTTTGATGCCTCCTGGAAAGCTCCCTGGGGAGGCATGTCCCACTGGGAGGAGACCCTGGGGAAGACCCAAGGTGCAGGGCTGCAGGGACGATGTCTCCTTCTGGCTTGGGAACGCCTCGGGATCTTCCAGAAGAGCTGAAGGAAGTGTGTGTGGAAGAGCTGGATGAAGTTCTGCGTCCACGTCCCGGCCCCTGATAAAACTGAAGACAATGGATGGATCAATATGAAGGAAAAACATCTGGATTCATTTAGCAGGTTTATCTATTCCAGGTTAAGGTATAGCTTATTGTTATATATTATTTATTCTGGGGCACAATCCAGATTTTGCTGAAATTTTAATCACCCATTGAAACAGAAGGAGAACATGCAAAAATGCTCGGCGCTTCGGGAAATCAAACAGAGGATCTTCCGTTTGCTACTTATTCTCCACATGTTACAGCCGTATGACCCAGAGAAACACTTTTAAACCCCAGCGTAACTACCATATGATGAGTCACCAGTCTTTAATGGACCATGCTGTGAAACCCAATCCGGCTTTGAGAGGGCCGCTCAGTAAAAACAGTGTCATTGCCACAACCTGAAGCTTCAGCGGCCAAGACCTCATGCAGCGAACCCTACGCCAGCTTTTTAGACCTGATACCATCGACGCGCATGGAACATAGTGCTACCAGCTTTTATTTTATCTGGAGCTAACGCGGCACTCGCATCATAGCACGTCTCCAAGAATAATGCCACAACCAGATGACTCAAAGTGAAAACACAGAGCTGATGAAAATGATGTTTAGCTTGTCGCGGCTGGTTAGCTCGCAAACATCGTAGCGAGGAGTTTAAGTGGTATTCGGACATTTACGCTTGTCTGTTATTGGTTTAAATTTCAAGAAGTCAAGCACAACAAGGGCTCGGCTGGACTGTTCCCGTCAGCTGTCAGGAGAAATGTAATTAAACTCATACACATCCAGCGTTTCTCTAACGACTTGATGTTTGTTGAAATGCCCTCATGTTATTGCAATGAAAAAGTGGGAAAATTAACTTCACAACTCTGTTCACCCATCAACACATCGCCCACTATAGCTCAAAGTTTCTCTGTTGTAGTATACCTTGGCTCAAAGTCTTCAATGTTCCTCATTTGACACTTTCAACCAGAACTGGAATTATTGTACGGGCAATATTTGCGGTATTTTCAGATCTACAAAGTACTAAAATGCAAGCTTTGTATTTATGTATTTATATGTATATTTGTTTCTATTTAAACAACGACTTTATTTAAATGGATATATTTTACACAAATATGGCTGCATGATAGTAGAAATTATTGTGATATTTGAATATACTTTTTGACACAATTTTCATAAAGGGGCTGTATCTGATTTTTTGCATGTAATATAGTCAAATTTGTATATATTCTGTGTCAAAATGAGACCACAGCGCTTTCTCTGCATCTAATTATAAAAGATTTTATTCTCCGCGAAGCAGGAAGTGCGCCGTTAGCATGCTAATGTTTGTTCGCTTTACTGTCGTGGCAAAACTTGGATGTTAAGGATGCAACAGGTAAAGGAGCAAAACTGTTTTTTACATTTAAGACAGCAAAAATGTAATCTGTTAGTCTGTGAAACCCTGTCAAAATTAAAACCAACACTAAATTACGGCTGATTTAGATGGAAAAATGGAAACCATGACCAACAATTAGCATTAGTCATTTTAATTTAAAAAACATGTCATTGTGACATATTTTGCTGCAATATTGTTTATTGCATTAGCCAATATTGCAATAACAATACTTTTGTTCATTGTGCAAGCCTAAAAATAACGATTACATTGAAAATAACTAAACACAAACGTTCAGATCAGGAACGTCTAGAGGCCGTAGTTTTTTTGCAATCTTGAAACTTGAATCCCTTGAAATAAATAACGTCAAGAACTTAAGTCTTGGCGCTCATTTAGTATATTACAGTTTTAAATCACAGTAAAACATGTTGATAATAAAAACAAAATAATTACCATTGCTGTAGGCTAAACTATAATTGTCACAAACGTCTTTGAAGAAGGCTCATTTGTACCTTTACTGTTAGGTTTGAGAAATGTGCTGGTGCTAAAGAGGGCCCACGTCCATTAATGTCATTCACGGTGCTTATACATTCGTTTAACAGTGCGTAGAATGTAAAATGTCTTAATTAAATAGCCTTCAAAGCGGTCTTATTGATGATTGATTTGCAGCAACATGGCCGCCACTCATTTAGCCAACGTTACTTCCCCGTGTTGCCTAATGATTGGGTCAGGATTTATAACCACGCTGTAACCGGTGACGGACTTTGTTTGGCAGAGAGCTCAGTTATGGGCCCTTGCACCTCCGGGGTCAGGCACAGTGCCCTGTCATCGGAGCAGTTCTCGGTCACTCACACAAAAGGCTCTGCGCTGTATCCGCTCGACTCACGAAACCATGTGTGTACAGTTAGACTAGGATGACTCTGCGGTCGGTGAAAAGAAATGTGATTGGTGTCTGGTCTACTCTTACAAGGTGATTCAGGTTTATTCAGAGATTACTAGAATATCTTGACATTGTTAGAAAGCATAAATAGAATTGAGGCATAGCGGTTCTCCAATTCTCCGTTCAAATCTGTTGGTACACAGAAAACCTCTTCAGCTTGTGTCTTTTGGCTAATCTTGTCTAATTTACCCCCATTTTGTTCCTCCTTTTTGTAATGTCTTGCTGAGAACTACTGAAGACCTGGAATTGAGCTCGACCTGACAACATTTCCTGAGGACGCCATTTTGGCAAGGGAGAGAGAGTTGTAACGAATGGCAACCAGCATGACGTTTTGCTTTGTCAAATAACAATACAAGCGTAAAAGATTAAACATTAGCGACCCGTACCAATATTCAAACATATTTTTTATTTACACCATCTTGTATCGTCAAAACGTTTCGCTGGATACGTTTGTGCGAAGTATACTCCATTATAAAATCCTGATAAAGTCCTTCTGACTTTTACTTGTATTGACAGTTAAAATTATGTGATCTTGATGAAATAGTAAAACTTTAATTTATGCGAAGCTCATGTCAACGTAATAAACACCCAAAAAAGTCTGGTTTAGCTTTGGTTTTTCTACAACATTATCTATCAACATTTCAAAGCAGTCATTTATGTAAACACTGTTTTGCGCAAAGCATCTGCAAAAGAAAACAATTCTCTCTCAGGCAATATTAGACGGATAAACTACAATTCCAATAAAGCTTTTGAATTTTTTTGAGACAATGGTTGAACGATTCCCCAAATAGAATACATTTGTGGCTTGTTAATGTAAGGCGTGATTCACTACAGTCCCTTTGGTGGCAGAAATCCACTTTTCCAGACGATCGTGGGCTTTGTCAATCCAATAAATGGTTCTGGTTTTCTTCTGTCCTGGATCATTTGTACACCCTGGTGTGCAAAACTCTCTTAAACTGCGATACAGTTTGCTATTTGCTCCTGAGGTGATTCGTTTCTCTGCCGATGCTCCGCCACCATCCCTGCCAGTGTGGAGGTTGGTGGTGAATGCTGGGATTGCGTGACGACATGCATCTGCAGGAGCTCTAAAGTCCAGACCTGGTTTAGAACAAAAGCTTTTCCTTGGTGGTACTTGTGTTTGTGAGTCAATGGCTTCAATTCACATACAAAGAGGTTCTAATAGGTTCAAACCTCACGAGAACATAAACGTTGTTGCCTGTACATTCACTCGAGTCAGAAGGATTTTCTGAAACATTTATTGTTGATAACTGTGCTGTCTTGTGACGAGGGAAGGATTTATGGCTGCACAATATATGGCATAGGAAGGGATATTGCGAAATCCTCCATCAAAATGAAAACGTTGAAAATGGCTGAGTCTATTTAGTTTGACGAATAAATTATAGTAGGAATATGTGTTTTAATAGTAACTGAAATGATTGTGTCAAAAAGTATTTTCAAATTGCAATAAGATCAATATCGAGTGCCGTACAGCTATATTGCAATAATGTCTAATATTGTGCAGCTCTAGAAGGAATGCCCCCTCAACCTGAGAAGAGCGTACATGAAGTTCTAAAATGTGGACTAGCTTTACTTAGGTAGTTTCCTATAGCGCTGAATGTAAAGCTTCATGTTCTTTACCATTGGCACAAGTGAGTGCGAACAAGCTCAGCCAGAGGTCACAGAAGGTGATGAGTACTAACTGATGGTCTCACTCCTGATGTCATAGGCACGGTGCACGCGTCAGTGAGAAGTCAGTCTAGCTTCTCCTGCCCTGGCACGTAAAGGACACCCACAGGAGCAATACGTCACAGGTTCGGTTAAAGATAAAGTCTGCTATTGATGTTGTCACCTATCCAATCGTCTTACCTCAGTTTACATACAGTAAGTAAGCTACATGCTGGCTAATCACCAAATTTTTTCAGTCTTTTCAACACTTGCAAAATATGGCATCGCATGTTATTACAAGAGCTGGGCAAAACTCGGTTCCTCTTTGGTACTGACCATAAAGATCCGGGAAGTACTGTTGGCGAAAACATAACGTTCGGTGCGAAATTTCAGTGCCTTGGCTTGAAATGTCTTATCAATGAGCCAATGAATACACAGCACAGATTTCTTCTTACAGCAGCACAAACAGGACTTATAATAATAATATTAATGTATGTTGTGCTTTTTAGGACACTCAAAGACACTTCACATTTGTTCATCCACTCCACACCTGCATGTGGTAAGCTACAACCAGAGTCAGGGGTGATGCGTTAGCTGGTAATGCGTTAGAGTACTCAAATTACTTTTTAGAGTAACAAGGAACGTAACGCGTTAGTTTTGTGTAATCTAGTACTAGTTACTTTTTCAAATCAATATCGTGCTAGTTTTGGTTCGGTCTCATCTCCTCCTCCTGCAATCCCAGAGCCAGGTTTGTTTCCCAGCTGCAGAGTAGAGAGAGAGAGTCGTGACAACAAACACTCGGAATGTTGTGCTCATGCGTGTGACTGGTGACACTTGTCCTCACGCTTTCAGATGCACATTTTGAAAAGCTCCCTCTTTGTTATAACCACTATTTTGTATCTGAGGAGTAAATGTAGGACATTGCTGAAGGACAGGTCTGCACGTGCTTATGGTTTGGCATTATATTGTGGTAATCTGTCAACATAAAAGATAAATGAAACTCAGTCAAATGCATTTAATTTATTATTGGTAACACGAGAGTACACTAACACGTAACAAAGTAATGAAAAATGCGTAATGAGGTAACTTAACGAGTTACGAAAGTAACGCTACCCAACACGGGCTACGCCTGTAGCCACAGCTGCCCTGGGGCAGACTGACAGAAGCGAGGCTACCATGTTCTGCCATCAGTCCCTACGACAACCACAAACACTCACCAGATTGCACTAGAACCCATGCTGCCCCACTGTGGCCTCTGGTGCTCAGTGCTCTCCCATCCAAGTGCTCACCAGGTCAGGGCTTGGTTAGCCTTCGAGATCTGCCGAGATGTTTTTAAATAGGCCACCTACATGTGTCCAAACAAAGCTGGCTCACTGGTAAAGAGAGGGGCTGAAGAAACAGTGTGTCCAGAGTATCCACACGAAAACACCGTCGCCAGTGTCCAAAGTCTGCGTGTTGTCAGTCTGCCTTGTCCATGCAAAATTGAAGCCAAACCGACAATATGATCCAATCTTCACCATAATCATCGTGCTCCTCGGTCCAGATGAAGGCATAATCCCTAGTGTGGAGCGCATCCATGTAAAGATGCAGCCAAAACAAAAATATTGCGCTCAAAAGCTTTATTTTTTATTTTTATATTGGCAGGTATCTGTATTGAAAAATGAAAAATGAAACAACATTTTCCATACATCAGACACACACTACACATAATACATGTGAAATATAAATGTACATTTCTTTTAAATAATGTGATTACGTCCCTGTTGTTTTTATGCGGTCGTACATTTTCTCTGTCTGCCCCGTCTCCTCACAGCCAATGTCTGTTTGGATTTTAGAGCTTGGACTAGACTGAACAGGATTTATACTCTCAGGAAAGATAAGGGGACACTTTTACGGCATTACCACCATTTAAGAGGTGCATATGCAAGTCGAAGAATCATTTTTAGACGGCAGACCTGACTGGAAAATTGCTCTAACACACTCAAATCTGGGTTGTAACTTTTTAAGGTCTCACAGCTTTTTAACGGAAGCACCTCCCGAGCACAAAATATACCATGGAAATCATGGGCCTATTAGATTGCACATTGCAAGCCAGGAGTTATTCATTCTCTTTAAAATGTGAGTTTATTTAAACGCTGACTTGTGTTTGGGAACCCTAATCAGTAAGGATAGGTTGTATTGCATCTAATTGTACTTTATTAAAACAAAATGATTAAAGACGACAATTATGGATGAATCTTATAATTGAAAGAACTCTAACATTTATGAACTTGCAAAAACAGCTAAATTGCATTTGCAATCATCCAAATGTGTGCTTACATTTTCATGCCAGGAACCATTAAACTTGGAAATGTATTTTAATCATTTTCCTCAATTTGTTTTACTTGTGTGTGCACTAGGGCTGAGGCTATCTATTATTTTAGTAATTGAGTCTTATCTTTGATAATCGAGTATTTTTTATTTATTTTTTTACATTCCGTAAACCATTTAAAACATATTACAATTATTTTTTATTATAAACGTTTTATAGTTCATAGTAATAAACAAATAATATATAAGGAGATTCTGCTTAATTTTTTTTTTTTTTCAATTTTTCATTTCAATTCAATTTGTTTTTGTAACGCCCAAAATCGCCAGCAAATAACACCTTTTATTCTTAATTTGACAAAAGTATGACAACCTAAAACTTTATGTTGAGTGAGACCAGTGCACTGGTGTTTTGAGCTGTAACTCTGCAGTCGTTTTGCAGCATTAGCTCCATGTGCCTCTGTGTCTTTGCGCCGTCATCGTGGACTTTCTGTTTCATAATCGCGGTCCTCCGTGCTCTTTCACACAGCAAAACTATGTTTCCCTGTCACACATGGAGGTAAAGATCCAAGCACATGTAACACATAATGCACAACCTCACTGCATCGTGTGAAGCAAAAGAAAATTGGATTCTGTCATTTCGCCGCACATCCATGTCGCTTCTTCATGAACCTCACTGGATGACTGAGGATCTACACAGAAGTGATTAGCACATACAACTATTGTTGGAGAGTTCAAGGTTTCACAGTCAGTCAGTTTCTGGACTGGGGTGTCCAAACTATGACCTGGGGGCCAATTATTGTCGGTCTGCGTAATTCTACAATAGCCTCAATAACTCACATTGCATTGTGACACAGACCTTAAATGAGTGACCCAAGCCTTATTAAAGGTTAAGCACTCTGAATGATCGGAATGATCTGAATGATCTTGATGGGGCTGTGAAGAGCTACCATACTGCTTGGTGAAAAAATGTTTGGACCATCTTTTCACGCATATAAACACTAGCTGTTTTTAGTAAGCTTATACTATTTCATCATTGGCTGTGCACTTTTCAGGCAGTGTTTACTTTCCTTCCCGTATAATTCATTTAAAAGTCGAACTTCTCAAAGACAACAAGCAGCCAAAGACAAAAAGCAGCCAAAAGCAACCTTCATCTTCCCTGTGTCCTGGCAATGTCTTGTGGGGGTTCCACTGTGGTTTCCCTGTGGCCGTGGGGGTGACCCTGCTCCTGTGCTGCTGTGTGCTGCTCTATGCTCCTGTAGGCTTATTGGTGTCAGTGGCTCAACACAGGGGCCCTCTGTGCACTCACCACAGTGGCCTGTTGTGACGGGGGACTCAAACAGAAGGCCCCTGTGCCCTGTGTGAGTGGCACGTGTGTCCTCTACCTGCAACGCTAAATTTAGAAACAACAGCAATAGCAGAGGAAAAAAAACTCCAGATCATATCAGTTTACAGAGCATGAATTCAGCTCAGAGAAATCCCACTTTCCATTGACTACACTGGGTGTAATGTAACAAGTGCTCTTTCCAGACTCGACGGTTCTTATTTTACAAACCAACACAAAGACATGATTTGTGAAGGTGTTTGTTTAGGCCTAAAAATGGAAAGGTGTTTTTGATTTCCTTAAACAGTGCAGTTGCCACCTAAACATTCTCTGTAACGTGTGAGATATTTGTGTGGGACAGGAGCATTAAGGCAAGGTACAATATATCATGAACGCTGCTATAATGTAAACTCTGTAGTTTAATTTAAAGAAGACAGACTCTACCAGACCATGCGAGCAACTCTATGGACAGCATGGATATATATATATTGTTTCATTAGTACCAAAAGACGCTGCTGAACACTACGTGTATCAAAGACGTTGGAAAAGGGACAGAGCGATGGCGTGTTGACTGCAGGAGAACAAAGATCACTCAAACGTGCACGAATCACTCTAAATACAACTTCAAGTGGGTAAATGAAAAGGAAAAAAGATTCTAATATGGTTTCAAGTTTTTGCGTAATATATCTCTGTTAAAAGTGTGCTATGTATGTTTTTAATGCCATACTGTGTAACATTCCAAGTAAAGCAATAACATCTCCATGGAGACGAAGCAGGTGGTGAACCCCTCCACTGCAAAAGTTACATTGTGAACTTTTAAATAAAGTTACTAAAACACATGCGGTCAGAATTTGTAGACCTTCACAGAATCTAGACTTGTCCTTATGTCATCACAGAAGCAATGCTGCTCTGAAATGGACCCAGGACCAGCACAAGGACCAGCTTGGTGGAAAAGGGGTACTTGAAATATTCATGTTCATGTGCTGATAAGTTGGCAGAGAAGTGAAATAAAGGCATAAACCTGACACTACACTGGAAGTAGTTTCCTTCTTACTTCAGTTTTACTTCCACAAACTTGAAATCACTTTATGAATTCCTGAAATTGGCCTCAGATTCTAGATTTTGTTTAAGAAAACATTTGTTACGTCTGGATGACAGCTGCTCACGAAGCCCCTGGACCCGGAGCCAGGCCCGGAGCACAGAGACGCACTCCACCATTGACCCTAACCACGTCAAAGAGCTCCAAGACAAACTGGTTTGGGTATTGTTTTCATTTGCTAAAGTGATTAACCTCTTCGAAATAGACTGGATTTTAGAACATATTCAGATCTGATGACTTGTACATTCTGGATTCCAACTTTTAGAATCTTCTGTGTAATATTCCTTGTTGCAAAACATGCCATGCTGCATTACCTCCCCTGTCCCGTAAACCAGTTGTGATTGTTGATTTGACTCCCGAGAAGCTTGTGTTGATGTTTGGATCCCAGGGGGTCTTTCCCAGCCCTCCTTGTCCCCCCTCAGCCTCTTAAGTGTCCTGATATCGGCACATGTATGTTTGGTCAGGGCTGAGAATGCTGGATGCTCTATGGGCGTCTTGTTCTGCT
This sequence comes from Chaenogobius annularis, assembly GCA_015082035.1. NCBI lineage: Eukaryota > Metazoa > Chordata > Actinopteri > Gobiiformes > Gobiidae > Chaenogobius > Chaenogobius annularis. Next base: position 2,462,823 of record BJKM01000020.1, on the reverse strand, counting down.
TGTTTGCTTTTCGTCACTGCAGTGGTTTGAAGATGGATGAGGGTTTCAGGGCTGATAACTCTACTCTTTGGCACCATTAGCTCCTTCAGAGGACGCAAACACCCCTGAGCCCTCTTCATCTCCAACGGACTGGAAAGTTCAGGATTGTACAGCTGTCACCACTGACCACTTCTATATGTGGGGCAGGTTTGATGGACAACTCTGGTTTGGAGGTAATAATGTCTCGCTTTTAACATCAAACGAAGAAGTAACTACAAGAAACACGTTCTGAGTACATCATCACAAAACATGAAATATATATTCAGATGGCACACTCATATATTTAGTAGCATCATTATTCAGAGTGGCCTGGTTGCACTTATGGGTCAGACTATTTATTGAAGATGGGAACTCGTAACTAGGACTGAAGTTGCTTTCAAGTCCCTGTTTTCTCTCGGGCTCGTAGCCAAAAACTCAAGTCTTGACTCCAGATGACCCAACTTCTCCGCGTTCTGTTTGGCTGCAGTAGTGGCATGCTGTTGTTGTCATTTGGTATTAAAGAGACCCATATGCGGACTATACAATCAAAACTAAAAGGAACCATAAAATAGTCTATTTGCACTGAATAAGTAGGTTTATACTACAACAAGCCCTACAATCTGTGGAGTTTGAACGCACAATAAACATGACAGAAAAGCTGGCGGTCGTCTCAAACGAGCATTAGTGATACAGCTTCTGATTGGCTTATTACGTATTTTGTAAGGAGATCACTCACTGGGGCAGAAGAACCTGGAGATGACACAGAATGCTGCATACAGTAACTGCTGGCTGTAGATGAGTGTCAGTGTCAGTGAGTCAACACATAAAAACCATAGAAAGAAAGGCGTGCTGCTGTGTTGTGAGTACGAATTCCAGCTCTGACCATTTACTGCATGTCTTCCCTTCTCTCTCATCCCCATTTCACACTCAGATGTCCTGTCTAATAAAGCCTACGGGCAAAAAAAAGAGAGAGAGACTTTAAGTTATACAGGTTCCCTAACCGTGATGAAAGATGAATTTGTATGATTTTTGTGAGTTCGCGGACTCTCGAGAATCCATCTTGTTCCTGCTGTTGCGTTCGATTGTGATAGGGCCCAAACCACCAGTGGTGCGGAGACTGGACCAATCTCAGGGCAGCATTAGCATCAGGAAGCCAAAGGTGCCCGAAAAAACCAAAACAAACATGGCGATGGTCACAAATGTACTTCGGCCTATTTTAGCAGAAATACGGACTATTTAGTTTTGGAAAAACATCCCCATTGAAGGAAAGTTGTCTGTGCTTTTCTCTCCAAAGTTAGATTTCTGTTGTTCCACTGCTGTGATGCTACGACTAATCAGCGTGAAGTTGTACATCCCAGAATGATTCATGTGTAGAACTTCAGAGGGAGGTGCTTTTGGCCACGGAGACAACTGCGGGCTGTACGCTGAAGCATGTTAACGTGTAAAGCTGGATCAGAATTTGCTTCTGCTAATAAAATATGCACTGTGTGTGAGCTTGATTCAGGTCAGACTCCTACGTATAAGGAGTGGTTTGGGTCAGGGTCAGGTTCAGACAGTAAGACAGTATGTAGAGGCAAGGCTGGGCTGAAATTTCTTTTTGACCAAGTGCATATAATACATATAATGTAACTATATAAAATCCAAATCATCACATAAAAGTGACGTTATTTAAAGAACACATATTATGGATTTAAAAACAGCACATTTGGAACCAAGTGTTTTAATGAGGCTCAGAGGGGAGAGGACTAATAAACATAAACATGTCTGAATGAAGCTAAATACAACTGCAGGTATGTTTTTGATGAGGGAACACTGTTCATGGTTATAAGCTCAAAAAGGTAATTTTGCATAATATGTGTCTTAACAGCATTTATTTTTATTGTATATTTTTGAGCATTTGTAATTCTTCCTCCTCTGAACTGTACTAATTTATGGTAGCAGTTTGTGTTCCTTGATCTGTCAGATGTCATTTGTCCCAGCGGTTAGCCCATAGCACAAGGGAAATCATGTGGAAGTAAACATACTGGCTCACATGTAAACTCATCAGCACCACAAATACTTCCATCTCATTTTCACAACTAAAATGACCCAAAATGCTCCACAATGGACCAGATTTGAGGTTAGGTTTGTTTGCGTTATGGTTCTAGACGACTGCTCCTAACGTCATAAATCTCAGGACCCGGAATATTTTCTTTTCGTTCTCATGGGAACTTTAATATCCACAATTATGCTCTGAATATCTTAAGCCGAGCCTTAAATCAGTATTTGAATGCAACATCTGCTTGGATTTGCTAGTATGGTTCTCAAATGAGGGGATTATTGCATTTTAATTTGCCAAAATAGAGGCATTTTTAAAGGAGCTTTAGTTTTTTTTTCCTTTTTTTTTTTTTTTTAAGTATTTTTTTTTTTTTTTTTTTTTTTTTTTTTAATTAACAATATAAAACTGAACTTATGTTTTTCAGACTTTTTCTGCTCATAATAATGTTCAGAATTTGCACAATAATTAAAAATACCTTAGGGACTCCAGAAGATCCCCTGATGCTTTTTCTTTTTATATCTTGAGCGTTCATTCCATTTATTTATCAATGATATTATTTCTTTTTATTTTGGGACAACAAAATATTTGGAAATACCCACAAACTAAATCGTAGACTCTAAATCTTGGGTGAAGCTTTGACTATTGGCTGAGAACTGAACCCATGAGCTCCTTGAAGCGAGGCATGAGCATTAATCATTCTACCGCGAGACCAACCTTGCGTGACTAATTTAATTTAATTTATGCATTTTATTTTTGCTAAGACTTTTGCGTCAACAGCATTCCCAGAAGTCTATTAACACGCCTTCTCTGGGTTTGGATTAAAGCGTTATCGAAACCTCATATTTGCTGAATATATTTAAACTAGCCACGTCTCCATAAACGTTAATGCTTTTCGCATTTAACTAACCAGAAAATATTAGCTGTCTGCAACCATGATTCAGCACTAACCTGAAAATCCCAACTGTTGTTCAAGGAGCGTCTTTTATATCAAAGGTATTTCTTGGCAATCAATTACTACATATTTTAAGAGCTTAGTGGTAGGTAAAGCCCATAGCGCAAATATTTGGTGAGTGCGTGCCAACATGTCCCTGGTCCTGGTAATGACTGAATAGAACAGAAGCCCTATGGAAGTGTCCTTCAGAGAATCTCCACTCTGCGTAAACGTGTGGTGGAAATGTTTACTCCCATCTCTAGGTCCCTGGAACTGCTTTAATGCTTCGGTTGCATGGCCAATTTGTGGCGCAGTCAGTTTGTTTGCAACGTATCTCTTACAAACACAGGTCGGAACGCTGAAGGAAAGCGGAGAAGGTTAGAATGAAGGTTGGAATGATGCAGCACTACTTCGTTCCTGAATGTAAAAAAAAAAACGTCTAGGACAGGCAGGTCTAGGAGAGGAAGTTCTCAAGTTAGCAGACCATAACGTTTTTTTTGCCGTGCACATTCAATCTTAACATCGAGATAAAATGTATTTTTTAATAACAGTATGTAACAGTAACATACGGTAAAGAAACAAAAAAGGCACTGAAAGCAGATCAAACAACAGAAGAAAGAAAGAAATAAGGAAATAATAATGAAATACTAAAATATATATATAAACAGTTAGGGGGAACACATTCGATAAAAGTGAGATTTAAATAAAATGGGACCTAAAGTAGAACCTTGCGGCACACCAGAGGTAACAAATGATGATTGCAAAGGTTCTGTCCAAAAGATAAGAATGAAAGTGCAGTGTTTCTCATGCCAGACCAGTTTTTGAGGCGTTTAATTAAAATCACATGATCAGCAGCACTTAAGTCTAGAAGAATTCAAATTGAGCTCTCTCCTCTGTTAGCAGCTAAAAGAAGGTCATTTTCTGTGCTATGTGAAGCCTTAAAATCTGATTGAAATTTACCAAAGTCGTCATTTCGATTCATAAAGTCTGAAATGGGTGCACGGTGGCAGAGCGGTTAGAGCTCTCGCCTCCCAAGAAGGAAATCATGGGTTTGATTCCTGGGCGAACGTTACATCACATGATCTCGCTGGGTGGAGTCTGCATGTCCTCCCCGTGTTACTGTGAGTTCTCTCCGGCTTCCTCCCACCGTCCAAAGACATTTTAGTTATTTGAGTTAGGTAAATTGGAAACTGTAAATTGGCCCTAGTGAATGAGTGTGAGTGAATGGTTGTCTGTGTGTCTCTGTCTCTGTGTTAGCCCTGCGACGAGTTGGCCACTGTCCAGGGTGTACCCCGCCTAAGGCACTGGGATAGGCTCCAGTCACTCGCAACCCCTAACGGGAACAAGCGGGAGAAAATGAATGAATGAAAGTCTAAAATGTGGAACTTTGGCTTCATTTAGGTTTCTTTAAAAAATGTAGCTGAAGTGTCTTGCTCAGTGACTTAAAAGACAACATAGGCAAGAATGGAACCAGTAAAACCCGTAATCCAAAACTATTCAACTTAATTTTCCTGAGGGGCCAGATTTCTTGGGGGGCCGTGGCCTCTAGGCTACTAACCAGGATAGGCTACTAACCAGGTCGGAACCAAGACTAACCCAGAATCAAATCAGGTCTAAAGCAAAATTAAATAAGGACTAAGCCAGAAAAAACAGCAAACCAGGTTTAAACTTGCACAAACCCAGAATGAAACCAGAAAACAAGAACAAAAATCTATAATAATAATATTTGGAAGATGAGTTGCGGGCCGAATCAGATCGTTTGGTGGGCCTGATCTGGTCCCTGGGCCTTAAATTGCATAACCCTGCCCTAATCTATAGACAAAATAACCCCAAAAGGATTTAACTGTATAATATATACAGTATATTTATAGGAATAATCGGCAATACTTTGATTTGTTTATGTTTATTAATATGTAAAAAATTGAGCTGTTATATATTGTACTGTAAATATTAAACATAAAGTGAAAATGGTGAATTTAGGAAAAATATTTCAGAATGCAGTAAAGTCCTGAGCCAATGCCCTTTTCTCAGTAGCAAGGTTAAAGGTTTAACATTACAAAAGAAAAGAAAAAAAGCAGTGTGATTTTACTGGAAATATTGATATTACATGTGACCCTCTTGCCTCCTGCATTTTCTCCTTGGGAATATAGATTTTCATTTTCTGTAAACACTGGGAGACTCAGACTAAAACATTGGCCGTCTCCTTTCAGAAGCAGGTATCACCATCATTATGCAGTGATCAACTTCAGATTCAGAATGGACACGTTCTGTTGAGATATGGCACAATCAAAGTGTTGGCATTGCATTTCTAACCGCAATCCTAGAACTTTACCGCTTGCCAACCTAAGCAACTTCTAATCAAGAACCGAAACTACAGTTTTAGTCAACTCAAGTCAACATCGAGTTCAACACCCATCTTGACCAGAGCCTCCTTGACATACCATGTTTGACAGTGCGAAAACTGTTTTATTTCATAATATTTGCCCAATAATTCAAAGACAGATGTGCTTGTATTCCCATAGATTACATTTCAGGCAACTCGAGGAAAAAAAAACCGTGAGGTTCACCATCTCTCATAAACCTCTACATTAAGTTGAGTCCACTGCGGGCACCTTATTTAGCACATGGAAGCCGGGATATGTTTCAGATTGTTATCAAAGATTGTCCAAAGTCTACACATGCCTTTCGCGTCCATACCAGGGGGTGTGCACTCGAGCGTGTTTTCACAGTTTGTCGTCCGCACGGGCAGACTGATGGAGCCAGTCTCACATTCTGGTCATTCACGTGCCAATACAAATGTGCCCATGTTGTCTTATGTATGCTGATTTGACACTTCTCCTTTCCAGTCGAACATAGTCATGATATGCCCAAGAAGGTGGTGAAATGTTGAGACGGTGTTTGGATCGCCACGTCCTTTTTTAAAATAATCAGATCATTCAATCTTAACTTAGCAACAAAGGTTAAGAAAGCGGTGAGCTCCCTTATTTTATGTATAAGTATTGTGGAATACCTTTTGAATTCATTTGTAGATTTTTACAAATTTTTCAATCAAATTACATTTTACAAATATTTCAATCTAAAATGATTTTCAATCTGATTTTGTCTTTGACCCGGTTTAGAAATTAGATCAGAACCATTTATGAGAAGACAGGGACTTAGACTGACCAATAAAATGACAACTTTGATTCGGCTGAGCTCCAGATAAGTACATTTACCATATTATTGCTTTTCTTTACTTCAGGACACAATTTAACTCCTCCTCTGCATGCCTCCATGAAGATGTAGCTTTATCTATGTACAATATGGATTAATTTAATCTTCACAATCAATCAATCAAACTTATTTTATAGTGTTTTTTCAAACAAAAAGATGTAACATAATGTGCTTTGAAGTGCAGTAAAAGCAATGCCACATTTCCTCAACAGTTACATGCATAGTCTCACGCACACACACACACACACACACACTTTAGCTCATTCATATACACGCACACACACACTATAAATGTACAATGAACCAGTTGAGAAAGCACAATCAGAGGAGCCGTCTGCACCAGGAGCAGAGAGCTGCCTGAACCCAGGGATAAAGGATAAATCTAAGTTAAAACTAACAAAAAGAGTTAAAATAAAATTAAGAACTAGAATATAAAATAGTGTAAATAAAATTCGGGGTTGAAAAAAAGATAAAGTAAAACATAAATAAATAATAAGCCTGAAATAAATTAAATAAATAAAACTAGCAAATAAAAACAAAACAATAAGTATTAATTGAAAGCCAAGCTAAAAGGTGGGCAAGATATAAATTTGTCACAGTTAGTCATCTTCATTCATCTTCATCATTTCCATCCACCGCCTGGTTTTAGTCAGGACACTGAAATTCTAAGAGAGTCTCCATGAAGGCAAGCAGTAACATTAAGTGACAGGTCAGATCTGTTAAGAGGTTACCATGTTCTTCGTAAGTGTGCATGTTGTTCAAGTTTTTTATTAACTATGATACCAATAATTGAATAATTGCAAGATTAAAGAAAAAAGTACATTCAGTTTGACTTTTTACCAGGGATGAATCCACTGCCTCTGACTAATTCTTTGAAAGAGCTCTGATATGGTTTTCCAGTAGCCTGAAGCCTTCACCTGACCAACTTGATGTCACCCCTCTTAAAACTAAAAGCCTGGTCATTCTAAAGTCAAGCGACAGTTTTATTTGTCAGTTGTACCTGCCATGACATCTTCATTGGCTTGGCCTGATGACCTACTGGATTACCATGGGCTTCAGATCAAATTTCCCCCCAAAACATTTGAGTTACATTGTCAAAATAAGCCAGAATTGTTAAACAAAATCCCAAATTGAAGCTGTGTGGTTTTTTTTTTACACAGGACAACATCTCACTGGTGTTTCCTGACAATGCTGAAACTGGATCATTTGATATCTGAAATGCACAATCCAAGAGAGGAGCTTGGCAAAAGGCACACATATTATTGGGCTAAGCTTGTCCGCCCAAAATTCGTCTGGTGGCAACAAACTGGCAGCTTTATTAGGTGAGAGGTAACTCAATATGCAGAAAGTCTAAGGGAACTGATGCAACTGCTGTCAAGGCTCTCGGCATGATTCATTCACATAAAGGAAAACAATAAAACATGCTTGTCCTAACCCCATGCCCTCAGCAACCAGACTCTTCGCCAGAAAAGTCACTTGTTTTTACATGACGTCAACATTGAGATTCATATCAAATCGAGACAAGTGCTTTACTGGTTGTAAATTACAGTAAATATAAAAATTGTTATGAGAACAAGCAGTACAAGATATGAATTTAGTTTTGCTGAAGATTTCTCCTCAGCAATATAGCATGGCCTGTCTCATGCAGCAAGAATGTGAATGAAGTAGGTTGATCGCTGGAATATGTGGGTCCTTTCTGTCTGGTGTTTACATGTTCTTTCATCAGATGCGTGGATGAATTCTTACTCTTTTACACAATGGAGATAATGCCCAGTCAGGCAAGTTTCGGTGACCTGCGTGTTTTTAATGTGAATAACACCATTACACTCACGTTTAACTCAAATTCAAATCAAACAACTCTGAGCATGTATATTTTATCGGTGACAATAGTGCGCTGCAGATAGCTTACTGTAATTTTAGCCATGAAAGAAATCCAAACTTAAGTGCCTCCTTCAGGACTATAGTTTATTATATTACATTGGTCAAACATGTGGACTTTGTTTACAAAAGTCTTCCCCCTGTTTAGCCACTAGCGCTTCCTATTGTTGTAGAAAGGTATTGCATCATTGGTACATTTGTCGCTGTGAGAGAAAAGTGTTTACACAACGGAAATGGGAGGACACAAGGGACAAATGTCTTAAAACCTGCACAGTAGGTTAATCTTACAGCTGTATACTGCTGAAAAACCTCACTCAAGCTCTGATAGGGTCCTAGGCCCCGTTGGCCCAACGAGTACTGGGGAAAACGAGTTTGCCCTAAAAATAAACACCCAGACATAAGTACAACATGCTCAACCCAGGACAGAAACCACTGCGCCAACATGCGGCTGGTAATACCATTATTTGTATATGCAGATATTGAGACTATGTTAGATAAGGTCATGAAATAACTACGAATGTTAAAACCAAAAATGTAGCTGATATTGGCATGAAAGTATGTGTAGATTTATAATGCAGAGAATAGCACCAAGTATTTTGTGTTTGTCTTCTGAGGTCGATTTAACCTTCAGAAGAGAATCCCACAGCATAGTGCCAACAACTGTCGGACATGGACTGAAAACGCCAACCAATGGGCCATGACAGCTCTATTTAAAATGTATGTCCTCTTCACTTGGGAAAGTATCAATATTGTTCTTGAAGAAGCCTTGACAATTTCAATTGAAGCACATTTTTGATGGTCATGGTTGATGAATGAACTCACGGGCCAAAAGTTCAGAAAAGCCATTTTCAGAATCCCGCAGGAGTCTATAGGGACCCAAACCATCATGGAATTTGGAATTTGAATGCTGAAAGTTCACGAGTTTGACAGCTTTAAAATTGTACTGCTTTTCACAAATGCAATCAAATCTTATTATTCAATAGGATCAGATCAAATCAATTTCATTATTGTATTGAAATTACATCACAACGTTCGGAGTAAGGAACATTTCTGTTGTAAGAGCTCAAAATTTAAAACGCATCGACAATGTGAAAGAGTAATACAGTCTAATAGCAATATTTAGCCTGTACCTTACATCTACATCTTCACTCATGGTCATGAGCTTTGGGTGGCAAGATCGCGGATACAAGCAGTTGAAATGAGTTTCCTCTGCAGGATGGCTTGGTGCTCTCTTAGAGAGGGTGAGAAGCTCAGTCACACAGGAGGAGCTCGGAGTAGAGCCACTGCTCCTCCACGTCGAGAGGAGCCAGCTGAGGTGGCTCGAGAATCTATTCCGGATGCCTCTTGAACGGCTCCATGGGGAGGTGTTCCGGGCATGTCTCCGGGCGGTAAGTGCTAGAGGAGGTGTGTGTTTGGAAACTGGTGTGGGCTTCTCTGCTCAGACTGATAGATTTAAGTAGTGGATTGCATCTCCAAACTCCACTACTGCTGCTAGACTTGTAGCAACCTGGGAGATAAGAAAGCGTGGGAAACCGTTCACAGATGGTGAGTACATGAAGGAATCTGATTTCTTAATTGTATTTCTATATTTTCATCAATGCAATAAAACATACCTTAACATTGTAATGAAAGTTAAACTTAAAGCACCAAATATCGTATAGCAGAGTAGTCACGTGGTGCGTCATCTCTCCAGGGGGCGCTGCAGGGAAAATAATTTAATCAGGAATGCTCATTATGTATTTGTAGCCCTGTCATTTTGATAGTAGGCTAATATAGCTAATATACACTTACAGCCTGTGTTCGCTTCATATAAGGCTTTTATAAGGCTTTTCATTTTTTTGCGACTCCAGACAGATTTGTTTTTTGTCTTTTCTTTTGTCTTGTCCGAAATGACTCTTTGAACATTTAAGCGGCAACCTTTCTAATCCCTGACGTAGAAACTAGGCTAGCCTGCTAAGATTTGAAGGACTCCAAATATTTCCACCAATCATCAGCATTAGACGTCAGAAAACACAAGTTATGAATAATCCAGAGGGTTTGAATCAACGTTTCGACCACATTTAGGTCAAAGGCTTGTTAAAGTCATTGTTGAATGATTTTTTTGATTTGAGATAATAATTGACGTGTAAAAATTGCATCCATTCTAAAGGCTAACTAACTTGTTACTCAATGCTCAGTGGGAATTATGAATTATGAAAGTTATGACAATTATGTAAGTGCATTCCCATTCATTGTATTTATTGATTCAATTTGCTCAAATTGGAAACTGTGAATTCCCATCTATATGATGCTCATATATTATAAGAAGCACTACTGACAGCTCTCTGGAGAAGCGGAACATAGAGCTAATTTACCTAACAAATGCTCTGAAAAGGTTATCCAAATATGAAAGGAAAGCTATGACATAATGACAAGTTCCTACTGGAATTGATCAGACTATATTGGATTGGATGAGATTTAGCAGATCTTACCGTACCAGGGGGTGTTGTGGAAGGCCCCCCGGAGACCTCCTCTGGCTGCAGCCTCAAACACTTCCGCAGGGCCTGATGCGTCCAGCAGCTGTGATGGTGCAGGTCTGGTAAAGCCATTCTCCTGCTGTTCTGAATGTGGGGTCTGCTCTCTGCGTCTGCATGTGGTTTGACTGCTATCAGAGCCGCGTGGCAGTCCATCATGCACACATTGCTCCTCTGGGGTCATATTGACGAGTGATTTTTACACCAAACCAGAGTGTTTTTTCACTCCTCCTCTTCTCTCCCTCCATCAGTCCCAACCACTCACTTCGTCATCTTAGGTTTCTGCTAATGTTGACCCGGAGGCTTATTAAAGGAGTGTTAACGGAGGAGCAGTTATCACTTAAAGAGGAGACAGGGATGTTTTTATTCAGTCTAAAAGTGCAGGGATTATCATTATGACCGCTCTGGCCTTTCGAGGTTAGACTATGCCTTATGTACAGTACAGTTTACATCATTTTGTGTTTCATATATGCAGCATTGCAGTTACACACTTGCTCTTCAACATTTGCTGTTATACACATATGAACATGAACAAAAAAATATATATAGTTTGATGTTTTTCTTTTGCTACATGAGTAAATATTTGCAAAGCAGCTTGTTTATTAATAACATCTGTATATCAGATAATGTATTAGACGCTTTAGCCGCGCCTATGACTGAAATACTTTAATCTGGTTTTTAATATTTGTATTTATTTGATTTATTTATTGTGTTTTTTATGTGTTTTTAACGCTGTAAAGCACTTTGAATTGCACTTTGTACGAATTGTGCTCTATAAATAACATTTCATTGATTGATTGGAGCTCAAAATAGAACTTATTGGAAAGTTTTGTTCCAGGCATACAAATATTCAAGTAGTTGTAAGTTAGTGAAAAATGGGTTCAACCATCTTTCACGAGACCCTTCCATGATAAATGTATTCATAAATATGATGTTTTCAACAAATCATAAATCAAGAATAATATTTTAAACAACACAGTAAATTAGTTTTATGTTTAACTCATTTGTCTGATGTCTCTTTATTATTTTAAGATATCACAAAACCAAAAGAGCAGGACACAAAAAGAAAACAAATAATCCAATTAAAAGTCAGTTTAATGTATTTATTTTCAAATTCAGTGCAAAAGTAAATTTCTCCATTTTAGAAATGTCCAAAGTTACTTCAGTCCAGACCTTGATAGTCAGCACCGTCCCTGCCATCCATCTCCTTGTTATTGCTGTCTTTTTTTGGCTGCAACCAAAAGTACATTCCACAGGTATCCATCCATTGTTTCCATTGTTGGGGTTTTACATCAAAGATACATTGTTTTAAAGCCTAATGGAATGTCTGTATTGAAGGCAGTCTGCAGAGCCTCATTCCTATGTCCTGGAATATCAATATCAATTCCAAATACAGTATAAACAATATGTCATACAAAGGCTATGTCATAATTTCCTATTTGCAAGGTATTTTAATTACAAACTTTTACACTCATTATAACTTATTAGCTGCTGAAAATTCACAATAACTATATGTGTTATTGGGGAATAATACAAGTAGTTTGTAGTGTCAGATATTGGGTGTGCATTTGTAAATTGTATGATGGAACTTCATGACAAAAGGAAGTAATTTGTTCTAGAAGTTTCAATACATAGAGCAGTATCGATACCATAAATGAGATGGCATCAAAAGTATTGATATTGGGAATCCACGTAGCCCTCCACAAATCTAATACCACACTAAAATGACCCATTGCAAAATATCTGAAGCTAATCAATAAATGACTTCATTTTAGTCCAAGGGAGAAAGGACATATGAATCATTCTTGTTCTTCATGGTTCAGTCCATTGTACAAGTGTTAACAGTACAATTATCTGTCCGTCCATGTTCCACCTCGTACCCTGAGTCAGCTTGGATCCCCTCCAGACCCTGAATGAGTAAGAAGCAGTGGCAACAATCTGTGTTATATAATACAGCACATGATTCACTGTGTGCCGGAGAATTTCATATTCAACATTTACAATATTATTGATGAAAATTGGATTTGCTGAGTGACCAAGTTAAACAGCCTCCTTCTTTACAGGGGAGCCTTGTATAACATATGTGTTTCATGTTATGTTAATATTAGCAAAAGATAGATTGCGCTAGGAGTTTCCATACTAAATGACAAAAAGATATATTGACGTTAAAAAGTCTACAAAGCCACAAATGAACAAGTAAGGAGTTCCTGTGAAGAGAACAATGCATGTGAAAGCAGCAGGGATAATAAGGGAAACATTAAACTTAAGCTAACAAAGCTGCAAAAACATCACTACCAGTAAGTCCTACCTCAAGAGGAAAAAGTCAAAGCATAAAAATATCATTCGTATAAATTGATGTGGGCTATAGCAATCTCCCCCGCCATTTATGCAAGCAGAGTTTTAACATTTGTTGTAAAACTGGTGGAGTTCACACAAGGACTGTTAACCTTCACACTACTATACTAAGTTCTGCCAATAAGGAGCATGTGTATGGACAAATGTTTGGCACATTTGTCCTTTCAAATGACTGGGAGCACGGTTAGGTTAATGATACTAATGATGTGCAATTATGTGAGCAACTGACATCACCCAACAAATATTTTCTTGATAATTCAAGTCTAATCTGTACTTGAATTATAGTTTTTAATCATTTATTGGGTTCGGCTGATCGAAACATCTCGATTTCAAAAACGTCGCTGAAACGTTGATACACCTTTGAAACTTTTTTCTACCATGGACCATTCCTGTACGAATGAGGGACTGCACTGCGTCGTTCATAGCTCTCGTGGTGTCTTCGAGTCTGGATGACCCACAGGCATTTGTAGTAGAACGCATCTCCCCTCCCTCCATAACATGAAAAAGTGTTCTTGTCGTTTGTACGTGTTTGTTTTGTAGTAAAAAAAAAAGAAAAAGTGTTTTAAACCTGCACACTATCTTTGAGGGTAGCACAAGGGCTATAAATAGCACTAATAATAATTGTTCTCAAAACTGGTGCCCTCAGAAGAACATGCAAATTCGTACAGAAACCTACAGCAAATAGGTTGGTGCGGTTGCTTGCTAGCCAAAATGATCAGTACTCTACAGTATGTACCGTAAAATTTGAGCTTTAAGCCACTACTTTTTTCACACGCTTTTGTTTTTCCACGTCGCTGGAAGCACAGGAGCAGAGCCTGATGTGGAGGAAGACAGACACAGTTAAATCAGCTCACACAGATAAATGAAGGAAAGAGGGGACAGTATAGACTACTCAGAGGTGTTCTCCATATGTTAAGCTTCATTCAAAATGCTGCATGTTTAATTCCAATCCGACTGATGTTCACTGAGAAAATAGTCTAATGCAAAGATTCACATGGAGCGTGCACGTGCGATGTACGACGGTCAGCATTTCATAACGTGAACCAACCCGTTGTCAAAAGACTACCGTGTACCATCTTTCTGTGTAAATATCTCATGTTGCAACTTGGACACCCGCGGCTAATAGACATGTGCGGTCTATAGATGTAAAAAATAAAAACATATTATTCACAGTATGTATTTTATACAACTGTCAACACATCTGGATCATAGTACCATAAGGTGTAATAGTGTCAAGTGTTCAGAGTGAAACAAAGTGCTCTCTTGGATGAGACCTTTGTGCTTATCCACAGTGATCAAGATCATAACTGACTGGTCATTGGACCTGTGCCTTTCCCTCAGGTGGAGCTGCTCTTAAGTAATAGAGGTGGGGAAGTGGTTCACTGAAATATTGTTCCTTGGGACATTTTGCCATGCCCTCCCACCATAAGCCCCGCTGGCATTGTTCGCCACAACATGTCAGTGACTGCTACCTCTCACATTATTGTTCCCTCTGAGCTCTCCAAATATTACAACATGTCAAGCTAACTCCAGCAAACCACTTGTAACATGGATAGTGTCACTGCTTTGGCTAGTCAAACGGACATATGACTCATTCACAATGCTAGCGGCTAATGAATTTCCTTAGCGTGACACAAAATATACATTGAATTAAGGTTTTCCCAGACTTGCAGTTTGGGGTTTGCGTGTAAGAAACCGTGACTCTGCATTTATTATATTCAGACAATTTGCCAGCAGCAGTGGTCAAGGCGTCTAATAGTTCCAAAGTCAGCAAGGTGACTCAGGCCGTGACTAACCAGCGAGACTAAACCTCTATCTGACGTATGCATCTGTGGAGCCTTGGTGGACGGGCAACATAAATGGTACTGTATACCTTTTCAATACACAGGGTGAAGAGTCTAAAAGATGCAAGTGTGAGTGTTTAATAGGGATGGAACGATTCTCAAAATAATATTGAATAGTTTAATACTGGTGGCTTACTGCTGCTCTATTCTAACAGAGGTGGGTTTTATCTTTCACTTTTTTTTTTTTTAATGTTGATAGACCCATAGGGATGACAACAATATGAACTTCGAATAGTCTAAAACCGCTTTTGGCTTTGCATGTAATTATATGTTATTAAATCTATAATATACTATTATACTTGAAGCTTAGCAGAGACATGCAGTCAAATGAATCATCAAAATATATTTCAAAAATGCACACAATAGAAAATATTCCATGGTGTATAAACTATAAGGAGCATAAACACGCTGCTTATGAGGCATTATTTAAGTGAAGCTGTAGCCTAACATTAAACTCTTGACTTAGCACATATATGTCAATTAAAGCATTAGTTTATTATTGTATTTTATTGAAATGTTCTGTTTTATTTAACACATCAACAGAAAAAGTACCAAGTTTGTTCTTTTGAGGCCCAACCAAATCAAAAGGATGTATCATGTATCGACATGGGAATAGACTCGAAACGAAACAGTATCATCCAACTCCTAGTGTTTAATATTTCTCCAAAAATAAAGAAGATCCTGGGTTTGATTTCTGGCCCATGCAATCATAGGTTGATTGGGTTGCAGTTTCTCCACATGGACAATTTCATACATTTACAGTATGTATTCTCATAACATAAACCATTGTCCGGCCCCTGTGGAGTAAATTGTACTGTCCCAATAACAGTTGAATGAGTGAGACCATAGGCGGGGTGAGGTCCTGACATGAACCTGGAAGCATTGGAGCCTCTGGGGCTGAAAGTCTGGATCGAGCCAGTCCTTAAGGAACCCAGACTTCATGGTAAATGCCAAATGGCGGCCTGTCTGTGTGGGTTTGTCTCCCTGAGGCTGGGACTGGCAACCGCGACCATGGGTGGAGGGGCTAAACATGGACATTTCGCAGCGCTTGTGAAGGCAGATATGATGCATTCTTAATTCCTACCTACAATGCTTATTTGTCTCATTGGATACACTGTAAGTATATTAAGTGTGTACATTTTGGCGCTTGAAATTCAGCATTTACCATAAATCTATAGTTGTGAATGGCAGACAGCGACAGACTGGGGGTGGGTAAGAGGAGGACATACACATTTTCAGCTATTTACTTACTTACCATTATAAATGTGATTGCAGTGTGACTCCAGCTAATGTACTATGTTTAAGTCAGCTGAACACAAGAGGTTTTTTAGCCCAATTTTAAGCCTGATTTTCCTCCCATCGAGTTCTGGGAGGTTTGGCCCGAAGTGATTATTTGTATTGGCACTCCTCATGTCTGTGGGGTCAGTGTGATTCTGTTTCCACTATTTGTCGGTTTGCAGCTCCAAACACATCAAAAAGTTCCAACACGATTATCGCATGTGATGAGCAGCCACCCAGCGCCAAACACCACGCAGCAAATAAAAGTAGCAGACGACACTCGACTCGTATCCTCATGTATTTGTTTTATTTAGACCCCCTGCCTATTCGATCACGTGACGCTGTCCTCCACTTGTAAGAAATCTTTTATGAAATCGTCAAGTGCGTGGTGTCGCTGTCCTTCCTGTGAGTGTCAGACAAATAATCTTTGCAAACTTTGTCTTGAAATCACAGAAGCTTTTAAAATCCTCTAGAGCACAGCACATGCAACATTTAAATACTTTTTCCCCATTCCAAAAATATAATATTACGTTTTAAATTGTTAACCCCTGATGACAACTGATATTTCTCATCTTTCTGAAACCATGGATTGGTTTCTTAAAAAATAAAAAGGTAGGTGTCACAATAATAGATATATGTATGAAAACATTTCCTTTAGACCATGAAGCTGGAACACTAAAATATTCTTAATGAAATTGTCACACGCTTACAGTAATTAAGTTGAATAAATCTAATTGAATTTCTTTCAGACTAACACGAGATGTTCTGTGCAGGCCCTTGCACTGGGACATGGGGAATTGTGAAAGCTGAGAAATTGCTCGGCCCCCGGTTTTGGCGTGTTTGTTTGTTGCCGCTGCCTCTGCCAACCACACGACAGGGCACAGCGACATCCAGCCCAGTGGCAGACATGCTGTGGCATTAAGCAGTTTAACCACACAGCCAGCGCCAGTCACACAGAGCCTAATGGGAGCGCACAGAACCGGGCATTTAGCTGTCACCCGCCGTCGCTGCAGAGGACGAAGCGACCGCGCAGCATGATTACACCACTCCACCAGGGGAAAAAAATCAAAGCACTGATTGCACCCCATGGCTCACTCGAAGTCGACGGTGGCCACAGCTGAGTGACAGTCAAATAGCAAAGGAGAAAATGTACAGTTTCTATATTCCACAGCGAAACCAAATTGATAATAAGATATTCCATTTGACTGTGGAAAATGTAAAAGTGTGGTGAGGTGCCATTGTGTACTTTATTCATTTTTTCAGTACTTAAAATAGTACACCCAACAAGCATCCATTACTTGTTTACATTGTTAAATATTGATTATGATTAGGACACATTATGAAACGTTTACTTTTTAACCTTGTTAAACTGTTGTTCCCTTATCAAAAATATAATGGGTTAAGGTAACCCTACTTCATTCTCTCTTCAGTCCTGCTCAGAGCCTCAGGAAACACTCAGTTTCAAATTCCCGCAGTAGAAACCCAGAGTTCTTGCTGTCCATAAATTATCGCCAGACTCGTTGTTAGCATTCCTGTCTCAAATCACATTTAATCCCAACTGCACGCTTACGTGAGCATATTGGAGGAATATCAGCTTTTATTTATTTCCCTGTAGAACACCAAATCATAATGAGTGATAGAAAGTAATGTGCGGTTTTCGATACATACATTATTTTAAGCTCTAAAACATGAAATGGCAAAGCAAAGGCAATGACAATAATATAAAAAGAATTGTAAATAATGAACATATTTTTTAATCCAGTTCTCTAACAAATTTCATTATCAGTCACATTAATCATGATTTTCCAATATTTTCAGTTCAGGTTAAAAAGCAATAACATGAGAGAACCATTACTAAAATATAGACTTTTAAACCAACAAGTATTTTATGAATTTATCATTTTTATACAGATTATCTGACCCGAAAGCTGTATTAGACAGGACAGTTGTAATGTAAAATAGGGAGAGAGAGTAGAGACATTCTGCAAACGGTTGCGACTGAAGGCTGATGTATCCAGATGTGCAAGCACCATTTCTAATTTATTTGTTTTTATTTGAACTTGTACTACAAGATTTTAAGATAACATGAAATGCTTTACGCTACAGAAGACAGAAGGCATTATTTTGGTTTGAAGACAAAACAAAATCTTACATATTGCAAATTTGGCAACGTGACAACAGAGAGAATAAGTATGCTTCCTTTCAATTTTTCTTTGTTGACGTTCAATACACAAAAAACTATATTTACAAATGAATTTGTTCTGTTTTCACGGCCACATTTGGCAGTGCTGACCACCCGTCCAGCCTAATGCTTGTTGACCCACCCACAGCTGGTTAGCGGCCCGTCAGCGTGCACTTTGACCCCTCACCCGGCGTGCCTGCCATCTTAACAATTATCAGCAATTGGTCAGCTATTTTCTTAGGCCACTGAAATTACCATGTCGTCAGAGTAAGCAGCCAATAAAATTTAAACGCTTCCATTTGAGGATCAGAGAGCCTAGAGGTTAGCAACTTCACACAGCCGCACATGTGCCCTCCGCCGCGTAAAGGCGAGTTTTTGACAACAAGTTTTTAATTATTAACACCATTTTCCAGCTCATTTGTCCAATAAAAATACTTCACTCCAATGTCCAAGAACATTTAGCATCGTCAAATTAATTCCAACCACACCCAGCGCGATGTCAGCTGAAGATTTATGAGCGATCGCGAAAGTGCAGGTCCTCCGATCATAGAGTGATTAAGTGTTGCCATAAAACTTCCAGGGGAAAAAGTGAGATGGACAGAACCATAATAGAGACGTTATTAGTGGGTATTGGGAGAGTTTACATGCTGGATACAGTGGTGGTCAAACAAAGGCACTTACAGGAAGCTGCTGACTCAAGGCCAGATTCTTGTCAGGCAGAACTAAGAAGAGTAGACCACAATAATGCAGGGATAGAAGACGGACTAATTGGGCCATTTTCTCTGATTTGACTACATTTGTGCCAACAATATATGGCAGACCAAGACATAATTGAGACTTTGAGGTGGATTTTGGAAACGCCATGACAGATAATACAGATGGGTTATTCTGTTCAGTAACAATGTCATAGTAGGCTGTAGGAATCTCCACACACCGTCAGCTCTTACAAAAACATACACACATCCTACGCACCTGTCTGCGACGTTTCAGTAGATGTTGGTCAAAATATGCACTTTGTTGCAGTGTTGAGTTGCAATAGTAGAAATGTGTTGATCATAAACAATCATCGACGCAAAACTTTGAATCATGAATGAATGAAGAGCAGCTTTGCCAAAGGGCACGAAGGCAAACAATGCAAGTCGTGAGGATTGATCTGCCAACTTTTTACTATTTATGAGTTTCAGATTCCTTAACCAAAAATTGCCTGTTCCTAAAACAAAACTTAATCCCAACCATAACCTGATTGTGAAAAAAAGATTTCCTCCCAAATGAACATGCGCCATCATAGCCACCAATGCGAAGGGGTGGGTGTGGGGCAGAACCTTGGGGGGCGGGGAATTGAGCTTCTGAAACCCACAAAGCTTTTACTGTCTTGTTGCATTCAAAACGGGCATTAGTGTTTTTGTAAATAAATAAAATTCAGTCTGAATGAAAATGGAAATACAATTTGTTCATAAACAAAATCTTGTTGTAAATATTTTTTAAAAGCTATCTTTTTAGAAAATATACGGTCCTCATTTGCAGAAGCTCCGTTACTGAGTAATTAACTATATCATATGTATATCATAATTTTACATTTTGTTTATTGTAAAGCACAATATTGATCTAAAAAAGCTTAGTTTTAGAAACAAGTTCATTTATTTTTGGAAAGACACTACATGACATTTCCCAGCTCTATATGTATCACTATTTTAAAAATACTCACAATGAAGTACAGGGATGTGGGCAGGGTTAGGTGTAGGTTAAAACAGGAAGTTTCTGCGCACTGTAGCCTCAGTTGCAGGACAATACAGGATTACTCAAACATGCATAAATCAATCCCAATACAACTTTGAGTTAACTAATGATGAGGAAACAAGGTTGATAGCTCAATATGAAAGCTGATTTTGCATAATATGTCCCCTTTAATGCTTCAATTATCAAAATAAATCGGTGGTTTACTAATGTGACTTTTAACAGAGATGATCATAGAACAATTCAATACACCACAGTCAACAAAGCCCACCTTTCACCACAACAGAAACCTTTACGTCGCTGTCATATGATCACAGCAGTCAGGAACGTATGATTCTGCAAAGCACTCATGAGTGATTTATTCAGTTGCTTTTTGTATGTCAACTGTTTGTGTGTGCATGTAATTGCCTCATTAGTCTCCAACCTGTCTGTGTTTGAAATGGGACGGAAAACTTTTCGCACAACACGCTGCGTTCCATCATGTTTTTTTGTATGCGTTTCTGCTGATGCTGCATCGCGACTGACGCACGGGGAAAAACAGGTCTACGTGCTGCGCTACCGCTCCTCTGTCTCTTGGCTTCTGGGCACCAACAAACATGTCTGGCCTCGCATTGGACTTGAGGCTTTCTCCCAAGGATCCCATTGAAGCAAGTGATGTCAGTGTCACCAGTCTCTCAGCACCCGCCACTGCTAATAGAGCCATTTGCGAGTGATGGACAGTCGCATGATGTAAGCAGCTTGGTTAGCTTAGAGGCTATTTGCCAAGATGTAGTCATACATTCAAAGTGGACATTATGGACATTATGTGGCAGCACAAAACCCACATATATAGCATTTTCCAGCTAGCCTTTTCTCACGAACATTCCCTTCAGGTGAGCATTTCAGACAATCAACATTAGCGCGCTGTTTTTCTTTCTCGAGTCAACAGTTTTTCCCAAGCCGCCAACCTCGTGGCCAGTCGGAAAAATTGTCTCCCGTCCATTTCCCGGCCGGTTTCTGTGGTGACGTTGGAGGTGTGTCCAGTGGTGCCGGGATAGTTCCATGAGGCAGGCGCCAATCAAGTTCTGCCAGTGCCACTGCAAACCGCGGTGAGTCCGTGCCACCCTGGTCTTTCAACGGGAGCGTTTGACATGGGGAGCAGGAGTGGAAATATTAATGCAAAAGTGCTGTTACAGTAAGAAGGTCCTTGGTTATATTCCAATAGGTTAATCAATCTGGAAAAGGGTCCTGTAGCTAACAAGGAAGGGTCAAATCCATTCCCTATGTACCTAACCTCTTTGTGTTGAGGAGGGCAGTCAAAAGTCCTATAGACGCTTCCAGGACTGACATGTTTAGAATAGTTCCGCACACAGCCTGGTACTGATGTAAACCTTCTATCCCATTCATTTTAATGAGGCAGCAAGATAAATCAATGTAGACACGTGAATGTTCGATGAAATAAAACTAAAATGTCACTGTCAAACTGTTGTGGCTTCTTTTTTTCCCTACAGGGACTAAATGCTAATAATCTACACAAAACAGTGCTAGACGTGGTAATGTTTTATTACGAGGCTCTGGTGTTACTCTTGTGTGGTCGACTAGTTGTCAGTCGCCAAAACAGCCCTGGTTTTCCATAGTTTGTGATGTTTGGATGCTAATGCTAACCCTCAAGCAAACTCACGAAAAGGCACCAGCCTTTAGAACACTATTCTTAACCGTAGGGCTGGGGCCCAATGTGGGGCCGCGAGCACCTCCCAGAGGGCCGCACAGTCAGTAAAATACAATGCATTTAATAAGAGATTGAAAAGTCGGGTCTCGAGGTGAAAAAAGTTAAGAACCCCTGCTTTCGAATGCAGGTGTTTTGTTTACATGCACTGAAACAGACAGAATGAAAGCTGAAACTTCATACTGAACTTCAGTTCAATATGATGAGCTGTGAAGGTTTATCACTAAGTCACCAATGACCAGTGCCTTCAGCCACTGTGACCATACCTGTGACCAGACCTGTGCACACTGCACAGGTAAATACTGTAATTAAAAGGATCACGAACGAACAAAACACAAACTTCCTCAAAATGGCTCATTTAAGTGAGGATCTTGCTCTGCTTGGTCTCTGAAAGCCCCACAGCCACACATTTCAATGTAAAGTGAATGATTAAAAGTCGTTTACATATGCATGCTTTATAAACGCCATGATTTTTGCTAGACGTTTTTTGTTTTACTCTGCAGAAACTGTGAAGTGTTTTTTCTTCTATGAGGGTAGCATCCTAAATAATACTAAAACCAAATTCAAAACAGAAGTCCTGTCACTGTGCCATATCAGAAATCCTTAGAACGCCAGAATAGGTTTTAACGTAACTAAAGAGGCAACTTCTGTGTAGACGGCATCCAAAAACTAATTTTCATTGCTGTTCTTGTTCATAAATCACCTCTTGGACAAGCGGTTTGGAGTTTTTCATCTCTGTGCCCCTTCCTCCTTCTCCCCACGAACAAATAAGAGGCAATAAACGAAACTGTACTTTGTCTAAATAAGTCCTGATGGCTGCGGAAATCAGATCGGAGGAATAATATTGGAGCTGGGTTTTAGCCTGTATTTTCTCCGCTTGTCTTGATTCGAACCACATAAAATTCTCCTAACGTTTACAGTAGTGGAAGTTTGACATTACGGCTCTCCACCCAAACACGCAGTCAGCAAAGTCAGCCCGCTCGTCCCGTTATAGCCACAGATGCAGAGATTGCCTCTATAGCAGTGGAGTCAAACAAATTGCTATGGTCTGTGAAAACAAGAACAATGTGTTGCGTGATTGGCCGGCCCACTCCAAGCCCCTCCCCCTTTCCCTTTCCTTGCGGCTCAGTTACCTTTATTTATTCTAAAAAATCCATTATGCCTCGAACATGGAATATGACTGCACAATTTGCCGTAATGTGATTTTTGTGTGGCATTTATAAATCTTGTAAATCCGGTCACGGAGCAAAACGTTTCTTCAGACTTTATTTAGAAGTGTCATGTTCAGAGCTGCTGCGGAGGCCTGATTACCACAAATAAACGGCGTCTGACTCATTCATCATTGCATCATATTGACGGCTGTTTGATGTGTTCAGGTTCAGAAGGGAAAAAAGGGAATTACTGTGTTTTTCCTCTGCCTCACTTCGTATTTAGAAAGGCCCTGTTTGTCATTTTGATGCGGGCCAAAATGCAGCAACAGGAAAGTGACAGTTTTGTTTTGTTAAGGCGGGACACTAAGCAAAACTCTCTGATATTTGATTTTTGATCAGTTTTTCTCTCTCACCTTAAGCTTTCTCCTTAAAATAACTATATTGTTTAACCTGTACCTAAAGTTGTTCAATTGTTCTATTTAATTTAATCTACTTGATCTATAGACACTGTAACTTTAAAGGCCGTTTGTTTTATTGATGGTTTTATTGACATTTTAGCTAGATATTCTGCTACTGTTTGTTTTATGTGTTTTGTATTCAAAAGGGTATACTCGTGTAAAAGTGTAAAAAAAACTCATTGATTTTTTCCCTTGTATAAATAAATATAGTTATAATAAATACTAATAAAAAAGTAGGACCTACACGCACCAAACTTTACAATCTTGTGCTACTTTGACGGATCGTACTGAAGGATTTGTTGATATCTAATTCCAAACCTGATTTGAAGTTTTCACTCCAAAAAAGAAGCAACATTTCAATCTAAGTAAAGATATCTAAAATAAACTTGGCCTTATATACGGTATCAAAACATTACCTCATAAAAGTACAAAAAATAGAAATCTTAACTTATTACTCAAAATCTGAAAAAATAAACTAAAAAAAATACTGACTAAATATAGCATTAAGTGCACTTACATTATTATGTTTTGGACATTTTACAAACGTTTTCAGTGATTCAGTATTCATGAGCATTGACCTTCCACCTTTATTTGTGCCCCTCTGGTCTCTAGTTCTTGACACAAAGCCTATAATCCGTTTTGGTATTATTAGAAATGAGAAAGAAGAAATCACTGCAGTTCGATACAGTACAATATGTGTCTTGCTGAGGGGCAAATTTAGTATGGACCACCAGACATTGTATGTTTTCTATCAGAGGTTTTCTGTTTTTGTTGCTCTTAATACCACACAAGCTGTCCATATCTCAATTCAACGCGCTTTACTGTTATTCTAAATGTACTCACATTCATTTATACGCCTCATAGTGTGAGCCAATCAGCCTTAAAACACAAACAGAAGCCCACCAGAACTCCACATATTTATTGATATATTTCTCATGCACTCCCCAATCTTCTCAAATATAATAATAGGCCCTTTGAAATGATATTTATTTTCCTCTGCTCTATCAGATACTGTAGACCTGGATTCATGCAGGCGCTGGGTCTGTCGGCTCCAGGTGGGCAGATAAATTAATTAGCCTCATTAGCCTCCTGACAGTGAAATAGCTCTAATTTAAGAGAATTAGATGAAACACACACCAGAGAGGGGCCTGTTGGGGGTGCGCGGTGGGGCGGCGGGGGTCTATGGGAGGGAGGTGGAGATGAAAGGAACGAAAAGAGCTAGAAATGATTGCAAAAATACATCCAAGTGAAAAGTATAATAACGTTGTTAGCAAAGGGTCCTGTACGGGCTGGACAGTGAGGAATGGGGAGTCCCAGTGGAAAGGGTGCCCCCCCTAGTGGAGCTCAGATGGAACGTGTCATGTGTAAACCTGGAGAGAGGCCAGAGGCTTTACACAAGTCTGTGCAGCAGAATGGGCTCTGTGCGTATTCATTTTGAACTCGAACTGTAACCAAACTACATGAATAGCCAAACAGCGCCACCTGAGATAGGCTCGAGACCAATTCAGTTGAGACACGGGTGTTTGTTGTTGAGTAGACAGAGCCAGGTTTATACGCCGTCACGATGTACAACCTGCTATAAAGATGGATTAGGAAATTCACTAAGCTGATGTTTACCGCACGTTTACCTCATATTAGCAACCGATGTTTAATGAAAATACCCTTAGTACTACAAAAAAGATGCAATTCACAGATAAAGCTATGTTTTCTATTCTACCGGGAACAAGGCGCAATGAGGAACAACAACACAGTGTGAGGTCAAAGGGCGAGGGACAGGAGTGAAGTACTTATATTGACTGACAGCTGCATATGCATATGCATATGCAGTGAGAGGATAAGTTTAACTGTTTATTTTACAGTTTATGTTGTACATTTAAAGTGTTTAAAAGTACATGGTTTTACACCATAAAACAATCTTGGCAGACTTGTGCCAATGAGATCTTGCAAGACTTTATGGCACGAGATCTCATCACAGTCACAGCAACAAAACTTTGGAGTTGCTCTGTAAAGGGCCAAGTGATCTTAGATAACTGGACTTTTTCCCCAAATTCTCAAATATATAATGTCTTTTTTTAATGCGTTTCTAAGATTTGATCTAAAATAATGAACGTTTTCATTATTTTGTTCATATTGTGCAGTAGACTTTCACAGAAGCCTACAGGTACACTCTGCTCACTCTTAAGGGCTCATGATGATGAATAGATGTTTTCATACCTCACACTGGTTCATACTTTGGATCCTTCTGCCCAAAGTGTCATTAGAGCAGAACCTGTATCCAAAAACAGCCAAAGCCCCAGGGCCGTATGGATTTACACTTCAGCGTTCCATAAGTCCATAACTGCCATCCCTACTTACTACCAATGATCTCCGCTGCTGTTTGACTTTCCATCTGCAGCAAGGTGTACTAAAATAAATGTTTAATCAAAGTTTATACCGAGCGGCTCCGTGCGCGTGTTTACCTGAGCTCCTTGTTCAAACAGGACTGTGTGGTGCCAGCGGGACTGTCCCGTGGCACGGCACAGTGAGGAGGAAAAGATTAGCAGGAAGAGGAAAATAGCCTCATTACATAAGTGAGTTTATTTGCAGTTTGAAATCGGTAAACAGCAGTGAACTCTGTCACTTATCGCGGAAGGAAGGTTTTTTTTTTATTTGTTTGACATATCCTTAATGACACATTATGCAAAAAGTACTTTTCGTGATTTGATTGATTAATGCACGTTTGAGTAATCCGGTATTCCTGCAGTCAAGGCTTGAGTGCTCAGAAAATTCTTGCTTTCACCTAGCCCCTGTCCCCGCCCACATCTCTGTCACTTAGTCGCGATTATTTGAAAAATAATAATAAAGACTCCAAGTCAAAATACATGGGTTAAAAACACTTTGCAGTTTGTTACGGTGTTGAAAAGGAAATCTATGGAACTGTTGTTGTGGTTTATGATGAACAAATGTAAAATGATGATTTACTTGTTATCAATCAAAACTAAATATTAAAAACATATTATGTCCTCTTTAAAATAGAATAAATATATGATGCTGTGTTCTAACATAGTTTCTTGATCAAACACATGCCTGTAGTTGTATTTCGCTTCATTTGTGCCCTATTGTTTTATTATTCACATTTATAAGGAGGTTTTCTCTGCCCCTTAATTCTCCGAGCCTCAGAAAAACCCAAAGGTAGCGATCCGGAGGTCTCGTGTGCTGTTTTTAGGTCCATAAATCATCTCGTTCTGAGCATTTCTGCCGTCAAATCACATTCGTTACAACCGCGTGTTAGGGACGAGCTAGCTTTTGTTTGTTTTCCCCATGGTAATTCTCTCTGCCGCCTGTAGATGCGTGTTAAAGTTTAACACATAAAACATGAGATGCCAAAGTAAAGGTACTGGAAAGCATGTTTAAAGGACAATAAAAGTATCTAAATAATGCAAATTAAGTGTCCTTTAATTTGTTATTTTCTCTTCTTTCAATTTAATACTGGTCTGCATCAAATGTGCATCCAAAAACCACAACGCTATACTATATTTTTCTGAAAGTTAATTGCGATTACACTTATTTACGCTTACTTTTTTTTGTCTGCAAGAGCGACATTACCTTCCTCAATCCGAACCAACCTCTCCTGCTACTTCAGCCTACGTTTCTTAAAGAACGACTGGCGCCATCTGCTCGTAACAGCTGCGTACACGTTGAGTAACTCGTACCTCGACTGCTGCCTGTGTTTTTATTCCAAATGTTTATGTATATGATAAATATTAAAGTCAAACCCAGTCAACCATTTCCAACCTTAATCCCAAATTAGTGCCCGTATTACTTCATCCCGCCACGGTCAACGTTGAGCTGAACAATCGTTTTTCACCTTTCTTCCATGTGGAACTCACTCTGTCACTGGTCAACTTCGGTGTTTGCCGTAATTGTCTGGGGGGCCTTAATTGCATGTGATAATTGGTGGCTGTTTTAAGAAAATGCGCGTGGCTATCAGTCAACGAAATGTGCCGAGGGAGCGAGGCGAGAGTGAGAGATGAGGGAGGAGTGAGCTTATGTTGTCGAGGGCCAGGCTCTCCCCAGGTGGTCGTCCGGGCGATGGATGGCCTGGCCCCTCCAAAGAGCAGAAGAGTGGTTTGGTGCAATTGGCTACATTTATTTTCTTCCAAACCGACTGGAACTAGAATCTGGTGGCGCTCGTACTTGAGGCGGCGGTTGGTTTGTGAGTAAATGCGCTTTTGTGGAGGATGAGGTGAGGTACTGGGTAAGGGAACGAGGAAGAGGGAGGCTGCGGCATGGAACTGGAGAGAGAGTATTTGTATGAAGGGCTTGAGAGGAGCCATAACTGGCGGGGGGCAGATGACGATTGGCGGACTTGTAAGAAAATACCATCTTACGTTCTTCTGTCGGCTGGGAAAAAAAGGCAATCACAAAGAAAATGGATCACACGACACTACAGCGACGACTAAGGACAGGACCGCCATCGTAACTGACATACGGACAATGGAGAAAAAAACTTGGACTCAACTTGGAAATGGACACAATTGAAATAAAACTGGACAAAATGGGATTCGTATTTTGGTTATATTTTGACCTTGTGTGTCTTAACTTTTCTTTTCTTAGGAGGCCTTGTGTTTTATTTTGTTTTTTGTTTTTTTAACTGTTAAAAAAACATTCTCACCGTTTCTAAATCCATCAGCAATGTGTAGTGTTAGCATTTTATTATACATATGTCGTTATGTAGTTGTGATAAGCACGGACTGGGCGACATGGCAGACAAAACGAATCTTCTTTTGATTTTCTCTCATATTGATCAATCATACTCATACTTTTTAATTTAATTCAATCAAAACATCGCTTAATTTGAATCTATGCCCTGTAACACACAAAAAAAGTCCCATTTAATTCCATCCAAAGTCTGAAGTCTGAATTGGTGAGCGACGCATATTTACTTACATATTTAAAAAAAAATCCCCTTTGGGTTAATTTCCATCCACAGACCCCCTGGCAGGTTGATATTACAGACACAAATAAAACACATAGACACATACTACACAGAACAACAGTCAGGTAAGTAACTGCTGTATCGTATTTGAACAAACATTCAACAAGAAGATCTGGAAGAGACATTTAGAACCCATTTCACACCCTTTGCACACACCCTTATATGGCTACTTCATTTTGCCCATAGTTCTATTACTCAGATTCAAACAACACTCATCCACATTGCCTTTAGGTAAATAAAATTAGTCCAATCTTTGAATTCAAAGGAAAGCACATATTGACAGTATAATATGCCAATTAGCAAAGAGGCTCGTTTCCTCATCTGTTTCCACTTTTCGCTTGAGGACTGGAGGAGTTCTCGATTAAAAAGACCCGACCATGTCACTGATGACTTAAAACAATTCAATCTCAATTAAGTTCAAATTAAATTAATTGCACCGCCTTTTTTTAAGAATATATTTTGCACCAAATGCCTATTTATCAGTTTCAAAAATGTGTCTAAATCATTTTTTTCACCTAAAATAAAGCCGTTTTAAAAAATCCCTTTCTTTTTGCCTAGGCTTTCGCGCGCTGTCTCCTGTTCCTAATGTATTGGTACATGATTGATGTTGCAACCACCCCAGACTTTCAAATATTCCTCACTGCGGATTACTTTAACTCATGTGGTTTCTCAGTACCCTCCAAATGTCACTAGGACAGCTCTGTAAATCGTCTAAACTGTTCTGTGACATTTCTGTAATTGACCTAATGATGATTCTCTTTGGGACAAACTGCTGTCACCCATGGACTTCTCAAAGCTCCACTGTTACTTTTGGAAACACTTAGTCCTTCCAGCCCGGTCCTAAAGAGCACCTCTGCCAATAAAACGCATTCTCACCTCACAATAGCGCGGCCCAAATGGAAACTATCATTGGGGTTGTCAGCACCTTCAGCACTGCTTCTTTTGGCGTAGCTCGGGGGGCTGGGTTTGTGTTGGTGGACACCGGTGGACGTCGGTGACCACTGGCACTGTGGAACATCACTGTCACCGCGCTCGCTGGTCAGATGTGGAGCCGCGGAGTCGCTGTCTGGTCGTCCCACGGGACTGAGACCTGCAATGGGCGATGACTTCATGTACAACTCTCTTTCTTCTCCTCAGTCGGTTCATGTTGAGTCAGTGGTGCATGACAACATTGTGGTTGAGTTGCATGGGCTGGAGTTTGCATGTTCTCTGGGGATGGAGTCTGACCCCATAAAAACGCGTAAATTATGGATAGAAAAAATCACCGGTATAAAAGTTGAATTGTGCGTTGGCGTTTTACGATATAGGTGTGTAAGACAACCTGAAACAAACTAAGAACTAGGGCTAGGTATTGCCTTGTACCTCGCGATACAATATGAATCCCGATATTCAGAACTTGATACGATATGTGTCCTGATACATGTATATCTCCTAAAACCGGTGTTAAAAATTGAATAGAATAACAAAATGGTTAGAATTTCATGTTCACAATGTCCTTAATATCAGAATACAACTGTCCGATGATGAAGTCACATTTTCAGCTCCTCAGATTCAGCCTTGACGCAGCAGACTGTAGGTTAAGAATTTATAATGACTTTGACATCTCTGTATCGATACACGTATTGCCAAGAAGTCCGTCACGATATATCGCGAGACTGCGGCCAGAGAAAACGGTTGGCCACTTCAGTGTCTTTAGTTATTTATTTTATTGTATTATTTAGTTGTTTTTGTTCTCTTCTCAATGTGTTAAAGATGTAAGTTATTTAAGTGAGACGCTGCAGGGGAACAGGGAGACGTCTCAAACTTACTTAAACGTAAGAAAATCTATCACAAGTTTTTCATCACGTGAAGTTTTCATGTAAAAATAAAACCTTTTATGTAAAAATGTCCAAAATCGATTGCTGCCCAATGCTGGAGTGGTTAAGGTGGCAGCACATATGCCAGGTGGGCGCAGCGTTGTGAGTTCAAATCCCAGCTTTGACAACTTTGCTGCATGTCCTCCTTTCTCTCTCCATTTCAAGCTAACGCTGTCCTGTCTAATAAAGCCTTTGGGTAAAAAAATAGACCAAAATTGCGTGCGTGTATTTGTATATTTTTTATCATAAATTTGCAAACGTGTTCTTCCTGTTTCTGAGGGGGTTTCTTCCAGACCAGAAACCTAGCTAAAAATATTGATGATTCCCATCATCTCCGGAACGCTCTAGTCTTCCAGTAACTAGAATTCTAGCCCCAAGTAAACAAACAAATCATATTTCCAAGTAAGCATTACTATGACGACCTCCTTCGTCACTCTCTTGCCCACTCCTTTCAGCCCCTCGTTTGGCCCATTTCAAAGATGAATTAAAGCACCTTGTGAGTTTCTTTTTTTTTTAAGCTACACAAATAAGTGGCGTGGCGTCTAATTTCCTGGCCAACCGCTCCACCCTTTGACCCCGCCTTCCATCGGGAAGCAGCCAGGAATATGTAAATGGCTATTAATTGGCAAGCCTCGTTTTCTAATATTTTGAGTGTAAACACAGACGTAGAGTTAAGTGCAAGAGCAAGCGCATGTTGAACGTCTTCGAGGCAGAGAGCCAGATTCTCAGTCATTTCGCCTCATTTTATAAAGGGAAGGCAGGTGAAAGTGCAGGTCTTTCCAGAAAACAACATAGGAAAAGGAAAAGGTAAAGTGACACTGCACAGGTTTATTTTTGCAGTTTTTTGGTTTTGAAAATAAACTTTTAAAAATGTTTTTTAATTATTATATTCACTTTGTTGTGTGAGTGCTGCTATGAATTGTGCCCCTCTTTCCGGTTGTATTAGTTAACATAGAGCTGCCGACCTTGAGCGAAACTACTTTCCACAAAGTCATTTTCAGGCCCCCCGGGGAATCAGGGCATTGTTGACTTGTTGGTGCACATGACCATTGTACATTTTACACAAATCAATGTACTTCATAGCATATTTAAGCGGTGAGACTTTTCCCTCGTGAATGGACTTTGCGCTCAACCGGAAGTGTCAACACAACGGAAGTGTCCATCTGTGGCTAAAAGAGGCAAAGGTGGGTGGGCCGGAATAAAGTGGATAAAAAAAGAAATAAACCCCAGTTTTAGCCATAAACTTTTTTAACTTTTTTTTTAAAATTTGGTTGGTTTTATTGTACTAAAAGACTGCATATCCACAAATGTGGCTC
The DNA here is from genome assembly GCA_015082035.1 of Chaenogobius annularis. Lineage (NCBI taxonomy): Eukaryota > Metazoa > Chordata > Actinopteri > Gobiiformes > Gobiidae > Chaenogobius > Chaenogobius annularis. The sequence continues at coordinate 2,431,375 of BJKM01000020.1, read as the reverse complement.
TTGTATGGACTGTAGGAGCCTCTTCCTGCTTGTTTCCATGGAAATGTGGCAGAAAAAATATTTATCTGGAAGTATGTTTTTAACTTTTTTATTTCCATGGAATCAGACAGGTGATGTGCATATTTTAACCATGAAATCAGGCAAGACATACGGTAACTACTACTACTATACTACTACTACTACAATACTACAGCCACCACTACAAGCCTCATGAATACAATACTCTCTAATAACAAAACTTTGAAATGCATTTTTTACAGAAAATTGGCTCTGTGCTCAACGGTGAATGACTAGCTCACTGTTATTATCACCACTTCCTGTTCTAATTCTAAATTCTATCTCTAAACCCGGAAAATGTTTGAATATTACGTGATTTTTCAGACGTGTCAAAAAAGAACAAACCACAGACATAAGGACATTTTGCAGCGACATCACACACTTGCAGAGTTCAGTGGATTAAAGGAGCTTTTTACACTGACTAATTGTAACCGTGATGAAATGGAAAAAAAATTGCACAAACTCCGTATTGGTTTTGTCTGATATTTTCTCCATTCTAAGAGCTGTCACTAGAAAATGGAGCCTGGCGCTGTACGGCGGCTCTGATTGGCTGTTGAAAAGTTGCTTGCGTACCGTGTTGGAACCTGAGGATTTGACAAATAGACATCGTAACAGAGTCGCACTGACATCACAGACATGAAGAATGCCACCGTTAATAATCTCCAACAAGAATCGCCTCCCTGAACTTGAGCAAAGGCTTAAAATCGAGCCAAAAATCCTCAAATGTGCAGGAGGCTTTAGGGGTTTTAAGTCCTAGTTGCTCTAAAGTCGATAAATCCTGACAGATCACACGGTGGACAGTGAGTTGCAGGTGTTAAAGACTTTACAAATGAGATGAATACTTGATGCAAATTCTAAATATAGAGCCAAATATGAATGATAAATATTCAAATAATGCCTCAAACTGAGGTTTTTACACATAAAAACAATCAGGTTGTCTTGACTGTACATTTGAATGACTTTTTTTTCATTTAATCTTTTTTTTTTTTTTTTTTAGCATTAGATTTGAGACAGAGTGAGCTAAATATTTTGTATTATTAATGAATATTTCAATGCCTTGCAGAGGTAAAAACGGGGATTGCAGTTTTGTAAGCAGAGCACAAAGAGCACAAACTAAAATCAAAACAGAAGGACTTTGAACTGAATTTAATTTGTCACAGTCGGATTAAGAATAAGAGATAGGAAAATAGTCTGTTCTAATTTTTTTCTTGGTTGATTTTGTGCTGTCAATGGAAACAAATAAACAATTGTGCTTTCAGTAAACAATATCTGTGAGTTTCGTGCATAAATCCACGCACTTTCCACCTGTAAAACGCTTGGATCGAGCGCTGCACTTTTCTCCAGACACAACATCATTTACACAGTCGGCCCTCAGTCCATTTGCAGTCGGCCGTGCTCCCCTTCCTTATTTACCTTCCCCGCTGCACTCGGCTGAGATTTATAACGTGGCAGCTACAGTTTAGTATGTGCGCAGTGAGCTGTGCAAACCACGTCATGACAACTCACGCACCGCCACACGCCCCGGCCCCTACACACACACACACCAGTGACACACGAGTGAGTGGCCAATCAGAGGTGGGGAAGGCGGGGACAGGGGACAGGAAGGATCATGGCAGGGCGAGGGTGAAGGGTGAGTGGACAGAAGGTACAGTTTTGTGATTCTAGAAATTGAATTAAATGTAATAGTAATTGCAATATATATATATATATATATATATATATATATATATATATATATATATATATATATATATATATATATATATTTATATATTTATATATTTATATTTATATATATATTTTAATAAAATGATAATACATATAAAACAATGTATAATTTAGAAAGGCATGCAATTTTCTGCTTTATAAAGATGCTAAAGTTAATAAAGAATACACCAAAAAAATAATAATGATAACAGACTTTTATAGCTTTAATAGCTTTTTTTATTTTCCAAGAGATTTCAAATTTAAAAATCTTTTTAAAAGACTTAAAAAATTATGGTAAGGATTTTTTCTTTTTATGGAGCTCCTGCCTCACGTAAGGAAGCCACTAGGGAAGGGAAGAAACTGCGGTAATGAATTAAATATTGTCGTTAAAAAAAGACATAAATAACAATACATCTTAAAAATGAATCGGATTATACATTAGCGACCCTTACCTGATCCAAGTGTGCTTTTAAAGAGTTTAGATGGCATAGATCGCATTCTAAATCTGCAACATCTGAACATCTGATTCACTATCCACCTTCTAATACCGTCAAAAAGTGTCCGGAGATGTTTGTGAGAAATGTACTTTATTATAAAACCCTGTACATAAAACGTTTAGCGATAAGACAATTACAATGATGTCATCCCAATAAAATATTGAAAATGTTTTCTCGCCGCCATCACTGTTTGGTGGTGCATGCTGGGATAACGTGAGCACATGTGCAGGGGCTCTATTGTTAGATTTGTGAGATCTGTCTGACAGGTGATTGTGTACAATCTCTCCTCTCCATCATCCCTTGGGAGCCTAATCTTCAATTCAATTCTTCAGTGCTTTTTTCTTTTATGTATCAATGGTGTCAGTAACCTGGCTCATGCAGATTATTTCTTGTGATATTGTTTGTTTCACAAACTCCAGCTGGCCAGGCAGTTTGGTTTGAGTTTGACCAATCACAGCGCCGCATTGTAGTTTGGGCTGAAGTCACAAGGACAAACCAAAACAAACATGCCCACTTGTAGCGGATTTACTGACTTTTTTTTGTTTTGTTTAAACGTCCACATTGAAGTATGTGAAGTATCAATACTTCACATCTCTAAATATCAGCGTTTCTCTCAGGATTAAGAGTTTAAGGAACTCTTCATTGTTCAAAAGCCGACACATCCTGGCTTCATATCAAGAGAAATTGCTTTGTTGTGGCGTTTGTCAAAGCGGAGAAGGCTTTTAAAACAAACAGTGAAGGTGATCTTAGATAACTTCGTTGGACCTGCGGGAAGATTAAGAATAGGCCTGAAGTGAAAAAACTTGACTTTGAGGTTCAGCTCTTAATAATCTGAAAGAAAGACAGAACTGGTCTCGGTACTTGATGATACCCAGCTCAAATCCCTACAATTCCAATCACAAAAATCTTTCCGTTAACTGGATTGTCTCCTGGTTCTTTTATACGTTATTCTCATCTCATCCTTCATTCTCTTATTCACTATTTTGCATTCCTTCAGGCTCCTGACTTGATAAAACAAAAAAAAACATCCTAAATTCAGTACATACAGTATTATTTCCACATTTCTACAGTAACACAACTCGTAGGCATTGTTCTTTTTCGAGCAGATGATACAAAAGCTGGTTGCATATACGTTTTTCACCTCTGCGCCGTCAGTTTTGCAGATATTGATACAATCTCAGTGCGCCATACTGTAAACCATATCGTCTCCATATGGAATCACTCTTTCGTAGCAAAACACCATATAAACTTTCCTATTTGTCAAATGTTTCCATCTACTCACACCTGTCAAACACAGCCCACCACATCCACCCGATCCCCTCTGACATGAAACCCACCTCTGTCAGCACTGATAGAAGAGCCCTAACTCAATTTTTAAATTTGATTTCACTTTTTGGCAGTGTAATAAAATAGTAGCTTGCGTGGATGGTAATTGTGTTTCATGCTTTTGTGCCTTTTCTCCAATCGTGTTTGGATTTCAACCTCGGAGCTCGGTTGAAATCCAAGCCAGTTCAGTAGTGGCCATTGGCTTGGAGTGGTATGACTATAACATTATTTATCATTTAATTCGAAATATACCCTACTGTTGCTATCGATTTCCCTGCGTTGACATGCATGGTGCGGTCAAGTTGGGGTTAGCAGTGAAAAAGTGGCTTAGTTTGTCGATTCACGGATTTTGGTGGACTTATTTTGGTGCAGGGTGTGTGTTACATTGCCCCCGCAGTGTCTGTATAGGCTACTGACCCGTTACCGGACCCCCCACCCCAGGGTGCTGGTTGGTCCTTGTACACTGGAGACCGCTGACACGCACATATGTGTGGCCCCTCATTCACCGGCTACATCTTGTTAAAGTTTACGGTGGATTTTAGATGGAAAAAGGATATCTGAGGAGTTCTGTTTAGGTTTGACTACTGCCATGACTGAGGTGAGAAGCCAGTGGCACTGTAGGCACAAGAAGTAGGAAAATACTTAAAGATAGGACTGCAAGTGTCACCGAAATGTACTTCTTGCAGGATCTTGAAATACTCCTATTGCAAGATTTTCAGGGGGCCTTTTTGTTTTTGAAATGAAAATGGTTGATTGTTTGTAAAATATGTTCAATTGAATCCTGATTCTTGTGTTTTTATGGTTTAACATTTGTGAAGTTTATATTTTGGCATTTTTGAGCTTTATTTGGCAGGGCAGACGTAGCATGAAATGGGGCAAGAAAAGGTGGAAACATCTGTGGTGACAACCGCATATGTGCAAGGCCTTTAGTCACTACACTAGTGGTGAGAACAGATTTTTTTTTCTGCTACATTTTACTGGTAAAAAAATACATTTACATAAAAATGTAACTCAACTGATTTTGTGAAGTGGTAAAATATTGCTAAAACCATGATTATCTACCAGTTCCGTCCTTTCCTTCAGATACTCCAGTTTCCTTCAGAAACAGAAAATATGAACATTCTCCAGATAGGTACTCCTGACCAGGATTATGACACTGTTGCATGGAATTTGGGGTTTTAAAATACTAAATGCTAATCTTGCTAAACATATTCTGATGCTAGGGTGATGAAAGCATTTAGTGACACTAAAGCTAACCGGAGGCACTGTTCTGTCTGAAGCTTTGTAACGCAAGCTCGACTTTAATCTGAGTTTTGTCTGGCCCGAGCACCACAAGCTGGCCAGAGGCCTATTAGTTCCATAAGGCGGTGCATACATCGAAATCGAGCGTGAAGCACTCGCCCGCTTCCAACCACCCACTAACGCACTCCTCCAATCATGCACGTCCTATGCATACTAAATAGTAGTAGTAGGAAAATCGAACATTATTGTTGTAAATGGGTGAAGTGCTTTAAATCCCACTATGTATAAAGCACTCATTTGCGCACTCATTTGGGCCAATAACACACAGCAGAGCCCACTCAAACCAGGGTCCCGCACTATGACGTGGAAAGTGCGGGGGCCTCACATTTTGCCAATCATTTCCAAAACATTGCCTTTTGAATGGGGAACACAACATTTTGGTCTTCCAAAATGGATAAAATATTGCACAAAATTCTATTTTGGCATGCCGATAAAAAAATCCAATCAGATGTTAAATTTCTTATGGCGTAGCCATAGCGATGACAGAAACCTCCCATGTTATTCCTGTCAGAAAATCTCCAAATCTCTGACATTTTTCACACTTTATACTTGGGCGTTAGCCTAACCAAGCTTAAATTTGGTGAAAATCATCTTGAGGAGTGGGGCATCAAAAGTTATCCAAATGTTTCTTTTCGGTACTAGGGTCTCTGTGCTGAATTTTTGCCCAGAATATTGAAAATTTCAGTACACAATCATGCCCATATTTGTAATGCCCATAACAAAGGAGAGGAGAAGGTGCGACAGCACCACGGGTTTGGCGAATTTGGGGAATGGTGTATATTAAGGGGAATACCACGCTGATGTTCACCCTCTGCCCCTGGAAAAGACAGAAAAAGAGGGTTTTTTCTGTTTGGTTTAAAAAGACACACCAAAATCAACCTGAAAAATACACATACAAATACATGTACATATATGATACATATTACTCTGCCAATTTCATTTCAGTGACTGTAAAAGTGACTTATATTATATATATATATTTAAGGTATTTTAAAGTTTAAATTCTCAATTAAATTTGAACTCAGCTCCACATTAGGACTGTCGGTCGACTAAAGACATGCCCAGTGCAGAGATGAATTGACTACAAGAGGAAGTGGCACTGAAACAGGGCTTAGAAAGTACTTTCCACTGAGTACTTAGAAGTACTAGTAAACAGCATGTCTAGTTACAGTGGCAGATTAAACCAGTCACTCCCAAAACTCCGGCTAACTCACTCCATTAAAAAAAGGTTGATGGACAAGTGGGTGTCACTTTTGAGCTCTGGGCCCAATCCCAATCCTCCAAACTTGACGCCTCAATTCCTTTCCTTTTAGGCCCTGTACACACGTAGGCGAGTATTTTTATAAACGCATATCCGCCGCCCTTCGTTTAATAATCAGAATCAGAATCAGATTCGTCACACATTTCAGTAATCGTCGCAGATAGTGACGTTTGGGACATTAAAACGCCGTTTATGCATGTCCACACTCACACTCAAAACCGGAGTTTTCCAAAAATCTTCACTTTGGTCGGAGTTTTCCAAAAGCTCTGTTTTCAAGAGCATAATCCTCCGGTTATGTGTGGACGACAGGTCAAACTGTAAAAAAATGATATGCGTTTTATCAGATACCCGGCTACGTGTGGACATGGCCTTAGTCCCACACACAGCAGACAGATTGAGGAATGAAGGAGTTGAAACAGGTGAAACAGAAACCAAGCACACATCTCCATACCACACATTATCCAATATATAATACTTCAAAAACTATTATCACGACGGGCCAAAATCTACTGTTAAAAGGGGGCAATTAGAGGCAACAAGTGACATTTTCCTGTAAAGCTTGTATAAAACCAACCAAATTCCACCACTGCCACTGTGTAAGCTCGTTTGTGATGTCCGTCAGATAAATTCATCTCACCAACAGCATTTTAACCTTGTTGTACATGTGAGAAAAGCCCGAAAGCTGCTGCAGGTGCTGTCCAGTGCCAGGCCTTTTCTGAAACCATTTACGTCACTGCCAACACAATAAACACGACCATATTCAACCACTACTTTTCAGAAATGTATGAGACTTTAAACTGCAAACAGTAAGTCACAACTCTATTTGATCAGTTATTTTGAGAACTTCTAGCAATCCAAATCAACAAAGACAGACTCCCGTTTTAGCCTAGACGTCATACGATTCCCCCGTTTGCCTTCTCCCAGCATGTTGGATAAGGGATGGTGTGGTCCTGTGCATGCAGGTGGATGGGGGCGCGGGCCTGGTGACGAGAGGCTCACCCGTAGGCCCGTCCTTTGCCCCTGGAGGGGGTGTATCCGTTGTAGTGTCGAGCGCCGGACGAGAAGCTGCCTCTTCGTGACCTGAACCGAGCCCTGGTTCGGATGTGCTGATGCCTGGTATGTTCGTCAGCTTTGCACACACCTGAGAACAGAAGCGGATGTTTATTTCGAAATATGTATTGTTCCCTAGAGAGTAAAATTATTTGAAAGGAGATTTTAAAAATGTATAAGCGGACAAGACAGTCTCGGCACTTGTTTTTGCAATATCTATAATTTGCTAAAGTGGTTTTATTGGCTTTGAGTGTATTGTTCTCCAATATTTACTTGTAAAAGTACTTACTTGTATGGTTTTGATTAGGGCTGGGACAAGTCAGTTTCATCAGTTTGCCGTTTATTGTCACACAGTTTTGTTGTATCATGTATACTTTAAATAAATACTTTATTGACATCTTGTGTAGAATAGAGCTGCAGTGCTCCATTCCAGAGAAAACAACTTACTACCTGATCTGCCAAACACTATGACACGGTAAAATATTATAAAACTGACTTTGTCATAGACACATGTGTTACATGTACCAATATGTCTATGACCAAGTTACAGACACTTCCTCCAACTCCTCCGGGGGGATCCCGAGGCGTTCCCAGGCCAGCCGGGAGACATAGTCAATCCAGCGTGTCCTGGGTCTTCCCGGGGCCTCCTCCCGGTGGGAGGTGCCTGAAAAGGTGTCCAGGAGGCATCCGGAACAGATGCCCGAGCCACCTCAGCTGGCTTCTCTCGATGTGGAGGAGCAGCGGCTCTACTCCGAGCTCCTCCCGTGTGACTGAGCTCCTCACCCTATCTCTAAGGGAGCGCCCAGCCACCCTGCGGAGGAAACTCATTTCGACCGCTTGTATCCGCGACCTTGTCCTTTCGGTCACTACCCAAAGCTCATGACCATAGGTGAGGGTAGGAACGTAGATTGACCGGTAAATCGAGAGCTTTGTCTTTCGACTCAGCTCCTTCTTTACCACAACGGTCCGATGCAGCGACCGCATCACTGCAGACGCTGCACCGATCCGCCTGTCAATCTCACGCTCCATCCTTCCCTCACTCGTGAACAAGACCCCGAGATACTTGAACTCCTCCACTTGGGGCAAGGACTCCCCACCCACCTAGAGAGAGCAAGCCACCTTTTTTAACCTTGTTTTGATCCAGTTCTATATGCAGCAGCACCTAAAAACAACTTTAAATGTGATATTTTATTATTATTATTATTTTAGATAATCTAAACCTCATATCAAATTCAAAAACGTGTCTACACAAAATCAAATTACTGTAAACATGCAAATTGATCCTTCTCTGCTCTGAACCTGTTTGCTCTGGTTTATTAGCTGCTATCACGGTTACGGTTGTTATGCAAGAATACATGAGATCAATAATAGTAATCAGTGAACTGCCTATATGACAACAAAACTGTTATTTAATTCATATTAAATCAATATTAGAAAAAATTTCTCTGTCCCAATAGAGCTAGAGATTGCTATGGCAATGTTACTCATTTTCCCTCATTTTAAGTTTCATTTCAGTGCTCCCAATTCTGGACACAATATTCAAAGCCAGTTGATTAAATTGTGAACATTGACGAAAAGTCAGGAAAATTTGCAAACCTCCAAAAGTTGTGCCCCTACATTCTCCTTTTTGGAAAATTCAAAAATGTGGTGCGTCAGCGTCCCCCAATCTGATCGTAGAATCATGAACTTTGGCGCAGAGGTAGATAGTGACAAGGGAAGTAAAAAATATTATTACGGCAACGCCGTCCGCCCAACTAAATGTCAGCCATATTGGATCAAAATTTTCTAAGAATGACTCACCCGTTTTTCCAAATGTTGTACTTTTATGAACTCCTCCGAGGGCGTTGGCCTGAATACGCTGAAATTTGGTGAAAATGGTGTTGAGGAGAATTTATTTTGATACCTTTCACGGTCTCTCTGCGGCAAAGCCACAAAATGTAGCTAGAATTTCAGAAATTTCACAAATATTAAATTTGCTGCCATTTGCACATACAAAGTCCAAATTGCAAAGTCAAAGTTGAATCAGTTGTTAAACCCCTTGCCCTAAACCCACTTGAAGTGAAACAATTTAATTTGGCGCTGGCGTGGTGAGGGCCGATCATGTATTTTTCTTTCTCCGTCTGGCCATAAAAAAAGCACTTAACTGGTTGAAACTACAACAGACAAACAACAACATTACAGCCACAAGCTAGCATTAGACAACAGTTTTTGAGTTACTCACACTCACCTTTTTTGTTGAAAATCAGGAGCATGAACAACCATGTTGATCACAGGCTCCTGAAAATATATGTTTAAATGCCTTCGTATTCTATCTTGAGTTTTCAGGGCATTTAAATCTATTTTACCGTGTTTGCTTGTGTGGAATCAGGACGCTTAAGTACTCTATATATTTTAAAGGTGTGTACTGAAAAACTTGAAATGGACCTGGCACAGTTCCTACGTGTCAGTGTGTGCTTTGCTGAGTCAACTAAAACAACACGTCCATCCAAATCTCAGAACAAGAGTTTGGAATGACTGCATCCTCACCCTCCCAGCTCCGCCGTCCCCCGACACAAACTCAGTGGAAAGAGCCAGAAATCTTCATGTTTTATTTATGGAGGTAAACTCTGAGCTGAAATTTAGGGGCTTTCTTACAGGCCATACCCAAGAATATAAACAAGAACACCACAGTTAGGCTTGTATTGTTTAATGTTGGACTTGTATTATTTTAGATTTAGTCACGTCATCACTGAGTCGCTTAGTTACAGAGGAGAAAACCTGGAAACAATGATGGATTTTTATTGCCCGTGCACAGTAGGATTGTAACATACTTGCAGATGGTTATTTAAGCACAAAATCTTCTGTATTTCAATAGACCCTTTAAAATCATATCAGAATGTTCACGTTGTAACACACTTTCAATATTTTAGCGACATCAGATCAAACACGCTTATTTTACGTCTTTACAGCAAGAAATAAGAATACATTTTGAATTTCCAGGGTAGAAATGTAGAAATGTAGAAATGTTATAGCCTCAAAATGTAGAATTTGAGATAAAGTATGTAATATACCTGAAGGTAAAATAGAAAACTGTTGCAAGGTCAACATTTCTGTGAGTAATTGTCCAGTAAAACCTACAAATCTGGATTGTGTGTTGATCAAAAATGCAAAGTGACACTCATAATCTCCTATTACAGAAACAATAATGTACAACACAATAGTGAATGCATTTAAACCGGACTCGCTTGTGTCTGAGTGGTTTCCATTTGCTAAAACACCTTGTGATTTCGTATTTTGCGATATTCTGAGGTTAATCCCAGTCCCTCCATTGAAATCCCATTATGTTCTACTTCACTTTTCCCTCCAGTTCACTCCATTACGGAATTCACAATGTTTTTGTTTGTGATTTTGAAAAAGCCTCCCGCTACTGCTACTTCTGCAGGCTCATTTCTATGTACAGACCTCTAGTTGCCCTCTGTATTAGCTAGCCCATAATGTAAATGTACTCCTCCGACAGCCAATTACCTCCCTGTAGCTGCAGATCTTGCGTTGCATTAGGCAGCTTGCCATTTGTAAACCCAAACAAACAAACGGCCTCACTTGTGGCGGACTAAAAGCAGAAAACACGGCGTGGAGCGTTGCATGTGGTCTTCACGCAGGTAGAGACAAACACAGATTTCTTAACAGTCCAAACTGTTTATTTCATGCATCTTGATAACATCTCGCTGCCACAAATAAAAAACACATTAGCAGTTGGGTTCTACAAACTCCCTGCCCGCACTTAGCTCTGACTTTCCAACGGAGTGGCCAGATCGGACCAAAGATTATCCAAATGACCCGAGACTTTTGTCCCCATTTTGGTCCCAATCGTACGCCAATCCATCTTGGACCACTGATGACCACCCAAGAAAGGTCTTTGTTTTACATTCTTATAATTTAACCAACTCTAATTCTTTAAGAGGGAGGTTGGCCTGTCAAAGCTTCGGATTACTTTGTCGCTCGCGGTAAACACACACCACAATCGAATAGGTTCTCTGGCTGTCCGTCATTGGTCCTTGATGCTGGATGAGAAACACAAAGCCTATACTGCCCCCACCACAAAAGTGCTCCAAACTGTATTATATTCTTGGATTTAAATAGGAACAGACAAGGGGCCAAGCCAGTGCGGAGATGGACAAGTCAGATTGTACACATTTCTAAATTGATTACATAAATCAAATCAAATGGTCACTGGAGAGCGCAGAACACACTTTTGAAATGGAAATGTTCTGAACAGACATATTGGAATTACCTTTGACCAATTGTTTCGAAATACGGTTGTTTAAGTCCATGGTCGCAGATTGAACGGCTCCGTCTGCTGAAACAAACCCAACTTTTTCCACTGAAAAGCTCTAATTGAGTCTTTTTACCAGGTTGTGTGTAGTGTGAGGGCAGTGAATTAGTTGGCGGTTGAATGTCTCCAGTTGTATTCTGTGTGAAGAATGCATGTTCTCTTTGTGTCGGTGTGGTTCCATTGACTTAGACAGACTATACCATTCCTCCTGTTTTTGTTAAAATATGGAATAACATGAACAACAATTATCACATCTATCAGTACCAAAGGGTATTTCAATTGTTTTTTGTTTTTTTTTCAAATACCAAGCATAAGTACTTTGGCCCAAAGGCTTTGTTGGACAGGACAGTGTAGCATGAAATGGTAATGGCACTCATGACGCTTTAGCCTGTTAACGTGGCAGGCATGTGTGCTATCCACTCCACCACTGAGCAGCCCACTTGAGTGCTTTTGTCTTTGTTTGTGAGACCACACTGAAACAAATGTAGTGATATAGTGTTTAAAGCCTTTTCTGCACTGTGGATTATTTGAAGGAAGGCAACAGGACCAGACGGCATCAGGTCCAGGCTCCATAAGTCCTGCGTAGATGAACTGTGTACAGTGATGGAGCGTGTCAACATGAGCCTGAAGCTCAGGGTGGTATCACAGGTCTGGAAGACCTGTGGTACCAGTACCACGCGTGCCAAAGACAGCTTCAGGCCAGTTGCTCTCACGTCCCATCTGATGAAGACACTGGAGCCATGGACCCGCTGCAGTTTGCATACCGGCCGGGCACCGCTCTATCTCTCACCTGGAGAAGCCTGACAGCGCCGTGAGGATCCTATTTTTGATCTTACATGCCTTCTACGACTCGGTGGTGGCCCTCCTGTACGGTGTGGTCTGCTGGAGCAGCAGCATCACAGAGAGGGAGAGGAAGAAGCTGGACAAAGTCATCAAGCTCCGTCCTGGCTGTGCTCTGGATTCAGTGCAGAGGTGGGGGACAGAAGGGTCCATGAGTCTCAGCCCCTGCAGGACATTCTGTCGCTCTGAGAGAGCAGCTTCAGTGACAGACTGATCCACCCTCGCTGTGTGAAAGGAGAGGTTTCGCAGGTCTTTCCTTCTGTTGCTGTGAGACTCTACAACAAACACTGTTGGTCCTGAACGTGTCATTCGGCTTTCATAATCCTGTTGCAATACTGTTATACTCCTGTGCAATACTGTGACATTACGTCAATCATCCCTGCGCAATATGTTCTGTCCATATGACATCTGTAAATAAGAGTGTAAATAAGTTATTATAATTTTATAAGACTTTTTTCTAAGAGTTTTTTATAAGTTTTCTTTTTCTTTTTCTAAGTTATCTGTTTTTATTATTATACTGTGCCTAATCTGCTTCTGTACCCTTTGTTGCAAATCTGTAATTCCCCTTATTCTAATACTCAAGTTTAAATCTTTAGGAAATGAGGAGTCTGACTTAGTTAAAGTAGAATAGTAGAAAACGGGGTGGGCTTAAATACTCTAAGTATTTCTTTCATTATCCAGCCAGTTACTCCTGTCAGTAAAAGTGCCTATACACCTTCCTGAACAGCGTGCTCTTTAAACCAAAAAATATACTCAAACAGAAGCATTTTGTTTCATTGTGGATGTTTTTATTTTACTGTAAAAGTAAAAAAAAAAAAAAAACCGCGTCATACTGGAAGTTGGTGTTGGCTTGCATCTCCACAAACCTAACTCGTACTCTGCCTGGGGAACTCCCCCCTGCTTTTTGGCATGGAAATGATTATACATTGATTATAATATTCCACAGTATGGCATAAAACCTCCATGGGGAATGTTCTGGAGTATGATTTTAACTTTATATTTCCATTCAATTATGCAGGGGCTGTGCCAAACTGCATTGAATGATCAGAACCAGAAAGTACATTTTGCTACAGTGGCAATAAAGTATATTTTAGTTTATTGAAGAAGCAGTTATAATACAAGAACAATGGTTTTAATTGTAGGTATTAGGTCTTTTATTCATGAACTTGCACTGGTCACGATCTTGATCCTTGTCAGTACACACTCCAAATGTATCTGCATGCTTCCTGCCTTGGTCACATCCTGATCAGCACCTCACCTTCTCGTCCTATCATGTCTCTATGGTGATTCCAATACGATAAAATAACGTACATGACACCATGCTGCGAGTGTGCTTTCCTGAATCCCCTCCCTGGCGTTCAGACCTGACTTGGTTGCACACTGCTGATTGCACCCTAAGGCCCGGGGAACATTGGCCGCTTTGTACGGCCGGGAGCCTCCAAGTCTGATAGATTAACATTAATATGGACTGGGGGACACGGCTCGGGCATATTAAAGGTTATTTCCTGCTTTGACGGCTATCGAGGGAAAATGCGACGGGCCATTGACTTCAAGGCCACACATGCACGAACGAATACACACACAGACAATAAAACTCCAAATATATGAAGATGAATTTAAAGCTAACATGCATAAAATAGAATTAGTAGAAAGACAAGCAATCGGGAACAAAAAAAGTTGGTTTGGGTAAGCATTATATCCTTGTAGAGGAACGGTAAACTGCGGAGCTGACAGCCTATTAAAAATCCTGGTGAGTTTATGGCTCCCTATGTGGTAATTAGGGATTGTGAATTTGCTTACTCTTAGCTTCAAGTTCATGTCACAGCGGACTGGTTTTGTGTCCATAAATCTAACAGCCAACCGTTTTCTTCTCTGCTCAACCTTACTTTATAAGCTCCAGTCGATAGAGCGATCTTGCATGCTTTCGCTGAAGAGAAATTCAAAAGTTCAGTTGTGTGTATTGAACTCTTCGAAAGGCCTTGTTTGCAGGATGTTGTGTATTTCACCCATAAAAACATGCTCAAAGCTAATGTATGTTTATAATATTATTTTAGATAAGGATACATTAACGATTAAGATATACAGTTGAGTTCAAGCAAAAAAAACTGTGTGCGCAAAACCCTCGAGAGGACACACTTTCTACATGTTTGTTTTTGAGTTAAATATGAGTCAAATGTTTGTGAAAAGACAAGATTTAACAGTTAATACACCAGAGCAAACAGCAGAGAAGGATCAAGGCCATCTGACTGGATTTAAAACACAAGATTTTAGAATCTCTAGAAATGTCTCTTAATAAATGAACAAATAATGATAAATACGTTTGTAAATGTATTCAATCCAGAATCTGATACACGCACATGTATCTGAGTGAATTAACTGTTATTCTCGTGTGCATAGTAATGCCTATTTCATCTTTATTTTATACTATAGTTTTAAACTGTTTCCTAATGCACGCCCTTTTGATTTCATATATGTTGTTTTTATTATTGATCATTGTTTTATGTTGCTCCTTAATGCCGAGACAAGTTCCTATGTTTGTGAATTTTGTTAATTGACAATGGCAATAAACTCTTTCTGATTCTGATTCTGATTCTGATTTTAACCTGCAAAACCCATCTTGTTTTTTTAATACTTTGTGATATTCTGCCTTCAGATGCCTCCATTTTGGAATTTACATCGTATTTCCTTACAAACTTATAAACAAAGGGTCTATAATATTTGTAACTTGCACTCTACATTGGTACAAGTAAACCATGATTGCCAAATGTTTTTGTTTTTTAATTCAAATGTATTCTAATGTAATTTGAATGTATTTTTTGCTTTGTAATGGAGTTTTTATGGGACAAAACTGCCATATCAACTTTTTTTGGTTTTGCTACTGAGCCTTTGTCTCATGATACATATTTGATACAACAAAATCAGAAATAATCTTACAAAAAAATGCACTTGAGTATATACTGTATTATTTAAGACACATGTGAACAAACCTTACATATGTGCTAAATGGGTCTTCATGTTGAACTTGCGGTTCCATTGACATTAGAGTCGACCGCTGATGATATTTTCCGTACCACCGAGTCTTATCAAAGTTGCAAAGTGTAAACAAGCAGCTCTTTCACCACTATTTGTCTTTCCACTGCACTTCAAGAGTCCAGCTTATAAAAGGTGTAAGTTTAGAATCCTGTAAATACATGCGTACATATGTGTGCCTGTGGAGTCATGTTCCTGTGTGGTTACTTTTCTGGCCCTGTTTGTCCATCTTTTAAAAGACAAAATAATGAGACCACATTTTTACTTTACTCAAATATTTTAACCCAAATAAAACACGAACATACTTAAAACAGGAAACTAGTGAAAAACAAGCAGTGGGTATTTTTATTCTTAGTGGAGCCTTTACTTTAATAGTGTCTTGAAATGTAAGCAGGGGTAGTATATTTTAATAACCTCAACTTTGACTGCAACCAATAATTTATATATATTTCAGTTTTAGCTTGGTTATATTATGTTTTATTATAGTTGCAAGAACAGTAGCATCAGTTTTTGGACATCGAGATGCAAATTACATGTTGCTTTACAACAACAAAGACATGTTAACAAAAGAAAAAAAGATATAAATTGTTATTAAAGCTACAATAAAAATGGAAGTACCACTTATAACCACTGTAACCACTTTTGTGCCCGAAGCAGAAATGTGCCCTTTTGATCTTCAAAATGCTCGATTCTGAGTAAAACTACGTGTTTTCAAATGCCTATAAAATGTCAATGCACACAAAAAATATATAAATCAATTACAGTAGAGACATGGATGTTTCTTTTTGTGTATAGCATGTGGTTAAACCTTCAGTGCAAATAGTTGAATTTTAGCAAAAAACATGAATTTTTCTTCATGTTAATCTTAATCTTAATTAGTGTGCTGAGCTTTTGTTGTTTGTGGTTAAGGAAAAATACTGAATATTGAATGTTCATGGTATTTACTCTTTTTGGAATAACCTGGCCGGCCAGATAAAATAAATAAAAATAAAAGTCACATTTACATAGCGCTTCTCTACCTTCAAGGCCCTCAAAACACTTTACATCAAGGAAGCAGTCACCCATTCACACACACACACATCCACACACACCGGGGGACGCGGACACTGGGGGCGCGGCGGGTTAAGTGTCTTGCCCAACGACAGCAGTATTCACCTGGGGCAGCTGCAAACACACCGCCAGCCTGTGGGCCAGTGGATCTGACCGCTCTAAGTCTGTTTTTCTTTTCTCTGACTATATTTAACAACACTTTGACTTCTCGGCTTGTTCCTGTTGTTGTGACGCTTTGAGGAGGAGGTTTGAACCAGCTGAACACTCAAGTCTCATTTCCACTGTGAGAGAATAAGAACATTTTATTCGTATATCAACTTTCAATGAGCAAAACTGGCTTCACAGACGGAAAGAGCAATAATAAAATACAAACCATGGCAGGAAAACACACATTACAAAAAAGCAAACAAACAAAAACATCTTGGAAATACATGAGCAATAATTGAGGCGCTTTTGAGTCTCTAATGGCGTGATGCTTGGCCCATCCTTAGTCACCGGGGACTTCTTTCTGGAACGGCACTCGGCCTCAATAACATCCCGTTCCCCCCTGATCCCCCTGAACTGGCACCAGCTCCTGAAACGTCTGATTGCACAGAGGGTGCTTTCACTGCCGCTCCCATGGGTGCTCCTGCAAACACATGAGTGAGATGTGCAACGTACGCAGATTTTGATTTTGATTTTTTTTTTTTTTTTTTAAACCTGCATTTGGTAGGTTGTGATTAATGCCCGATGTCAACGCTCGCCAACCGAATTCAGGAAAACACAAACATGAGTCAAAATAAATAGTCACACTTAGTTCTTGGGGCTCGGATTAGAATGCCAGTTAAAAAAGGTGTTGTGGGACGTAGTAATAACACATTGAGTTATTATGTGGTTGTGTCAGCTCGACTCTAGCGGCCATAATGACAGAGGAGAGCTTCCACGAGGCCATTACAGAATTACGAGACGATACCGAGGAGCCGCTGCCAACATCCAAACTCACTTTGCAATCCCTGTCTCAATTTGTCCTCCATTTTTCACATTTGACCCCAAAATAAGTCAAATTAAGCCAATGATAATAATAATTGTAAAGTAATTGTATGTTACGTAAGCGCGTGTAAGTATCAATTTGAGTGGCGGCGTAAGTCGCATTTTGAGAAGCAGAATGTAAAAGAAGCAGTTGAAGAAGTGAGGTTTGGCTCGCTGCGGCCCTGATTAGGTTTAAAATAATGGTTTGGGATAAAAATAAGGACAGATGGAGACATTTTCCAGGCGTATTTATATAAATGTCTATTTATTCAACATATTAATGCTGTCACAATGCTTGCAAATCTCAAACGCAGGATTGATACTAGAGAAAAAGTTTGATTTTGATACCAGCTGATAATAAAAACAAACATAGAAAGTAGTTTTCGACTCAAAATAAGTGATAATATCTAAATAGTGATTTCTTGAAAGGATATATTATGCAAAATGAACTCTTACCATGTTATAACATCGCTCCCTCATTAAAAACATACCTGAAGTTGTTTATATTCAATTCAATTCAAATCATGTTTATTTATAAAACACATTTAAAACAACCCCAGTCGACCAAAGTGCATCACATAAAGGAAGACCACACAGTACAAAGTACAATGACGTCATACAGAGAGGATAAAATATCAAAAACAAAATACTGAATGAATTGCTTAATTTCTTTAATCCTGTTTAAGATGTTGTCTTCTCTGCTTTGTCTCGGAACACTCAGAAAACACTCTGTTTCAAATTTCCCATGGATCTCCCGTGCTGGTTTAAAGTCCATAAATCATTATTATCATGAAAGGAGTCTTTTCCCAGGAAATTGTGTGGAAAACAGGCATAATTTCCTATTATTTGGAGGGATTTGAATTGAAATTAGATTTGTATGGGTCCAGTAGGCCTGGATCCCATAATGTATTGGCAAAAGGCATTGGGTATTAGACATAGGCCTTCTAAAATGTCAGGAAGCAGTGGCTTAACATTGGATAATAATGTCAGTATATTTACATTTGCCATTGTGTTTTAAGGTCGCTAAACAAACTGATCTGATTTCTAAGGGTGTGTCCGCCGAATATGCAAAGCTCGGAGTCAGTCTGCTGGCTTCGAACGTCTCGTCTTGTGTTTCCCAAAACTTTCCCATCATTGCTTTAGTGACACTGGTTTAGTTCGAACCAGTTTTACAGGTCCAAACATGCATGACGCTACTTCCAAATCTCCTCAAATGCCATTCTTTTTGCACATATGCAGTATCTCCCCCCCCCCCCAGTATGTCCACCCGCCCCCATAGCAGTGATCCATCCAAGCCACAGCCAGCTCATCTCAGCCCTCTCCTCTGCGCCCCATTACAGAGAACAGGCCGAGGGCTCCAGAGTAAACGCTGGGTGGAAGTGTACCGGCTGGTCATTGTGCCAGAGTCAGACCAACACCAACAGAGGAGGAAGAAGCTCGCTCTCAAAATTCAAACTGATGTTGTTCTGCAGTATATTTAGTTTCAATCGCGGTTCATATTAGTTTAGTGAAGATAGCTTTTACTGGCTAATTTTTGGTGGGAAATATATCCAGATAGTGGGGTGTTGGAGCGGAAAGCACTGTGCAAATGATCTCACCACTAATTAGAATCTGAGTTATCATTGTTAATCTTATGAACATATTCTAGTTTTTTGGTTTTTCGTAGTTCAGGGGAGTCAGAAAGAGGAGTGCAATGGAAAGGAAGAATCACTAAAGGTATTCATGGGTTTCAGCTTCCTGTTATACTATGTAACATTCAAAGGTTATAATATTTAGTTTAAATTAATTGTAACTAAAAACTCTAATTTTTATTCTTTCTGAAACCCAATGATAACATGTGTAATATGTGCTCTCAAGGGACTAACATTGCAACTTAGTCTGGGTTGCTGGTGAGTAAATCTTGGTAAACGCATTTATTCAACCTTATCAAATAAACCTAATTCTGCCTAAAAATCTGGGGACTTAAATGTTTAGTTAACTTAACTTCCGAATGTGATAATTTCTGAGTCCTTTTTGGGCCTTATTCCAGTAGTTACCATGGGCGCTGCCATTAAATGTTTCCCTCCTTTGTATCATTTTGTAATTAAGTTCTACACAGACAACAAAGCTGTTTTCAAGCCACAAAACGAAACGGTGCAGTTGTGCGTTGACTCGCCGGTGCACATGAACATTTGACACACAGACGAACCTACTTTATATAACATTTTAGCAGCGAGACATTTATCTTGATCTCTACGGAATTGATCGGACTTCCTGCTTAACCGGAAATGTCAGAATAACAGAAGTACATTGTCAGAAATGGAAGCTCAAATGGCTCATTTTGTAAAGGAAAAGAGATACACAAAAATACAGTCTGATCATTTTATTATAAATTGCAATTTTTTTAGTATTAGATTTGGCACTTACATTTTTTTTAGGCTACTTGAGAGAAAATCCAGAACGTCTTTGTTTTATGGGACAAAACAACAATAAATGAATCCCCATGAAATAAAGGCAAGAAAAGTACATTTTTAGTCTCATTTTTCAACAATATAGTAGTTAGTTAGTTAGTTTGAAACGGAACAGCACCTCAAACGAAGAGGGTCCCAGTTAAACGAAAGTGACATTTACACCAGTTTATTTCATGTTAAATCGAGCAAGACACACAAAAAATGTACTAATAAGCTACAGTATAAATTACAAACTATCAAGAATGATGTAAATGCATTTTTTGAACCCCATCGAATCTGCGCCACGATTTCAGACCATTTCTGAAGTCTTTTCCCGGCAGAAAAGTGGCTCATCACTGAAGTACAGCCAGATAAAGTAAGAGAACGTCTTCATCCCTGACATGGATCCTAAAACAACTTACTAAACACTGTTCTTCTGCATAGACGCCCTTTTCAATGATTTGTGTCCATGAAAAACCATAGCAACCATCCCCACCGGTAATCAGAGATGCAATCCAAATGTAGATATAACAAGTGAAAGTTTATTTGGACTCGACGTGATCATTCTTCCGGGATTATGTGCGAGGAGGAGGAAGAGCTGAAAGAGTGTGGGACTACTGTACTCTGATGTGCTACGGCTTCAATGTCACGTGCAAACACAGTAGAATGTCATCTATTTTATGTTTTCTATCTCCATTTTACATACTTTAAATGGCACAGAACAAATGGTGAAAATTGCAGTTACATAGTTTATGAAAAACAATGTAACTGCAGTTTTCTCAGGAGCACCCAAACCAAAAAGTCTGGAACCTTGAATATTTTGAACACTTTTTGTTATTCTATTATTCTATTCTCGACTATACTAAAAAAAACCATGTTCACTCTATTTTAAAGAAATTCTTGTTCAACTAAAGATAAGCCTTGTCGATCGATTAGTCTATATTCTGAACCAAACTGTAAGCTATTTATACAGAAAAGTACATGGTAACAATGTCCTTATATGTGAAATAGTTTCTCCGTCCCAAATAAATCCTTAATTCTTTTCTGTTGTTTAAGTTTAACGCTTGTGGAGCTTGGCATCCGTGCAATCCACTCTGCCACCAAGAGGCACAGATCTTTATGTATTAAATAGAATAATAGTGGGCAAATACAAGCTTTGGTCGACGAAGATACGAATGACTTATTATACTCGAATCTTCAGAGAAAGACCTGAAGATGCACTTTGTCACTTTTAAGATAAAACATGGTGAAAAGGTGCAAAGAAGTGAAAAAAAAGCAGAAATAGTGGATGATGAAACAGAAGTAGTTCCTCGTTTACATCTCACGGCGCCACAAACTTGGAATTCCAAAACGTCTTAAGGGTAAAAAAAATATCTTACACTTCAGGTACGATTTCGATTTGATTTATTAAGGAAACTTAGTTATGTTTTGGTGATGTGTCTGTCTCTGGACCCAAAGCCGGGAAAAAGCATTCCCGCATTAAAAAAAAACCGTGCCAAAGCGCTCCTTGAAACCGGTCTGTACCAGAGCCAGTCGAAACGTGGCTATATCGCACCTTAACAGCAACTTGAGCATATTCTGTTGACCATAAATTACACGTTGAAGTAATGTTTTTAGAAGTATGAGTATCCCCTTCACAGATACTGTATCATTCCCTCCCTAATATTCAATGCAAAAGAGCAGCGACGACAAAGGCACTGACTCCTGCTGACTCTGCACGGCGTCAGCTCAGCGTAATAATATTCATCTTCATATGTGCAGTTGTCATGGCGCTCGGACGCAATTGGTGCTTTGCGACACGTTGTATATTTTCCTGTCTCATTCAGACTCATTTGAGATCATGCAGAGTGTATTCCAGTGCGGAGGGTTTGCTGGGGGGCGTGTGGGTCTCCCCGGTGTCCCATCTTCACAGCCGGACGATATGCTGGCTCTAATACTCTTCCATTAATCATAGTTCTAATTTGTTTGCACAGCGTGGTGATGACAGCCGGGGTTTCTGTTACAGCGTGCTGGCTCGGGAGGGCGGGGCTCAGGAGGGCGGGGCGCGTTTGCATGCGGGAGATGAGTTGATATGAGTATTTGTACATGAAGAAAGTGATAATTCCATGTGAGTTACGGAGTGAGAATGTGACAAGAGGCTTAAAGTGCATACTTTTATCATCTTAACTGGTTAGACATGGGAGACAGCCAAGTACAAGATGTCATTTCCCAATATTCAGTCAGTGCATGACTTCTACACAGCACAATTAAGAGGTCAAACGACACGTAATATGCTATTAATATTGTTTACTCTTTTTTATTTATATCAAGTTAAATATGAGCTCAACCTTTATTAAAACACATCATTTAACTACTAATTAAGAAAATACAGTAGATCAATGCATTAGCTTTGTCATATTTAATGTGTTTAATGTCTTTATCTTAAAATAACCTCGTGAAACGTTATGAAACTTTCTTGGCGAATTTGATTCAACTTTTATACGTTTTTCTGTCTATTTAAATATGATGTATTTATTAAATCATGAAAATATACATAAGCTATCGACCTGCGTGATTTCACAACTTAGCAAACATACTGTAAACGAAATATATAATAGGTATGATTTGACAAATTAAAATTTATTTATATGTACCTTTACTTTGCTAATGGCTTACTGAAACTGTCCCTGCTTTTTGAATTTGGGATTTTCTGTATTGATGACATTGATTTTAGAACTCATCTCTACTTCCTACTACAAACAGTATGAACTCGTATCCACAGGTACCATCGTAGAAAAAGATTCACCATCGCACTAAACAAATTAATATTCAGAAAAACCTGAGAATTGATTAAATATTCCAGTAGTTCTTTAAGGTTTAAAAATGTGGAGCTCTGTTATTGATAGTGGCTCATTGGTTAGAGCACTTGCATACCTACATCTGCGCTTCAAACCTCCACCAGGCCAGTGCAGTTATGTATGAATGTGGTGTGGTTGAATGTGGTTGAAGGGGCCGATGACACAGTCTCAGTTTCGTCAGGGCAGCTGTGGCTCCAGGAGTGACAGGGATTAAATAATGCCTTTAAGGAAATGTTATTGTGACAAATGAAGAATGGGAACATACAACCACAGCTCCATTGAGGACCACAAAAAAGATTGTTCCTAAATATTGCTCTACGCTTAATAAAGAAATGATCTTCCAACACATCTTCTATAACACCCACATTCCACTTCAACGTATCTGGGATTTAAACACCTGCAATGGAATAAATCCACGTTTACCTTTGGAATGTAGTCTTGGCAAAGGGAAAAAAGCCGTCACAAAGAACTGGATGACTCTTCATGAACCAACTGCCAAGGACTTCTCTGTAAAAATATTTGCTAAACTCAGTAATATATATCGGAAGTTGTATAGGTGTTTTGTCGTTCTTTGAATTGTTGCTGTTGTTGCTTCCTTTTTGTGTCTGTAAAAAAATAATAATATTCCCTTGTAAAGTGCTTTGACAGTATTGGAAAAGTGCTGCACAAATCTTATTCTCAATCATTTAACATTATTTGAAGATGTTTACAAAGGGCACAATAAAACATGCACTTTATTTGTATTTATTTTATCAGGCCATCATTCATACGCATCATTTCCACCAGTGGGAAGTGAACTCCATAACAGACTCTGAACTCAAAAAGCTTCAAAGAGCCCTGTCCCTTGCAGCGTAATTCTAATACTAAGAGCAACACAGCGCACAGTAATGACTTGATCCTCTCCAAAACAAAACAGAATGACTGCGCCATGAAGTAACACTGAAGAAATTTTGATAAATCTAAAAAGACAGATCAAATGACGTCCTTTTAAGTCCACAAAATCACTGTGGCACACGCAGTCCACCTGATGTTTTCTGGTTAAAGAGCACAAAGGCCACCCACAGAGACTGATTTACTACTGCTACTACCTGCAAAAGATGGCAGCCAAAAAGGGCTACAAAAAGTTAATTGAAAAGGTGAGTAAGTGTACATGCACATGAGCAAACTGTGAACTGTAAATGTGTCTTGTGCATTTCACACATCCTTCAATCCAGCTTGGATAATCTGTCAGGAGCCGTGTGGCAACTGGAGGACTCACTTCTTTTTGATCTTTTAATCATTTTATACATATCAAAAAACACATTTGTTTCACAATCCTGTTTACGAGGTCGACTTCTCTGAGGGCTCACTAATCACTCCGTTTGAATTTCCTTGCAATGTTGTGTCATAGGCAAAAATCCGGACTTCTACACAGTTTTGAAGTCCATAAACCATCACTGGACTAGTTCTGTGGTCAAACTGTGGTCAATCAGCATTACATTCACATTGCCTAAGGGCTTAATTTATATATTTTTTCATTGATCAAAGGGCACATTGGAAATGGAAGTGTATGTTCCTGATGTAGATATTACTTACCAGATGTACATATAATTTCATGTGACAAAAATCATTTTTAAAAGCCAATTTAAGACACAAGAATGCAGGATATGTACAGTTTAATTTAGCAGTTCATATTTCAGCTTTCTCCCCAATTGGAAGGCTCCGGTATGTGTTTAAAATGTGCACTGTGAGTAAAACGCTACTATAAAAACATAAATCGCAACCACAATCTCAAGGCTTGTCAGAAAAATTGCGATTAGATTCCAATAGTTCAGCCTGTTTGCTGTATATCCTTGGTCATGCACACGATCATAACATGCTCTCCCTCTGGCTTAGTCTATTTCCCCATGTTTTCCCTGCGCACTGCGCCCTGAACCAGCGCGTTTGATTACGTCTTCGTCCGTCATCAGGGGCTCTTAAGTGCCGGGGCCGACCCTCCATCGCACTGCGCCGCGCTGCTACTCCACCGGGGTGATGTATGAGGCCAGAGAACGTTTAAACAAGCCAGAGCGAGATGGGAACAGGACCAAAGAAAACACTATCTCCCCGAAAACTCACCATGAATGAGTCCATACTGTAGTGAGAATGAGACTGCCAACAGGGCCCTAATTTGTTAACGTTAAAATAGCGGGGTCAAAGTGTAGCAGGTAACATAAGATAGCAATTAGCTTTTCATACATGTGCTTAAAGTCCTGTATGTTACCCACACAGTAATATATAAACATAACAAATACGCCCCCAGCTCATAATTACAAGTCTTACAAGTGCTGATTAGCCCAAAAGCAGCTGAATTAAAAGCCAAACTTTGGACCAAAATGTTTGTTATTTCTCTCTGTGACGCAATTAGCAATTAATTCCAATCAATAGTAGCGTTTTGTTGATGTTCTTTGGTCTCTCTGTGGACCGGACCAGAGCTTATCCAAAGTACACAGAGTTGAACCGATGTCCTCGGGCACTTTTAATATCCTGCACTGAAGGAGCGTGAGCCCGTCGCCATGGTGACGGAGTCTACGTACAAACAATGTATATTTACAGTACGTATCAGTTGCCGTCCATGGCGTGTCTTGGCTTTAGTCCTGGGCCTAGACTGCTTTTACAGTTCACCAAGAGCACGGCGACGGGCGACTTTGAGCAGGGCAGAGGTTCAGCTGCAGTCAGGCTCTCACAGGCTCTCACAGGACACACAGAGTCAGAGGCATGAGAAAACTGAGCATCAGCGCTGGCGTATCCATGCAGAATGTTTGTAGAGGGCACCAAACCTAAAGTGCATGACAGGTTAGACTACACATTTCATTTACTCTTTCCCTTTCAGCTCTGTTTGCACAAAACAACCTCTAACATGACATGCAAAAGATTGACCTGATTTAAATATTCAAGTAAGTTATTCTTTTATGCAACATTTTCTGTATATACAAGACCCATGTCTGTCAAATATTGTTTACAAATCTGCCAAACTCTGTTTTAGCAATTAATATTGATATTAATAATCCATCCCAACTCACAGATCAAGATGCTGATGAGACGCTATGAATATTCCAAACGTGTTCAACGGGTTGCGTGTCCATTGTTGTGCCATTCATCCACGTGTTGCAGCATGATAATGCACGGCCCCATGTTGGAAGGATCTGCACGAATTGAAAACATCCCAGTTCTTGCATGGCCAGCACCATGGCCTCACCAGACATGTCACCCACTGAGCATGCTTGGGATACTCTGGATCAGCTTTACGGCAGCGTGTTCCAGGTACTTCCAATATCCAGCAAATTCAGTGGCCATTTGAGTGGTCACACCAGATACTGATCCCTTTTCTGATCTCCCAGACCCTCCAATAAAGCAAAACTGAACATTTTAGAGTGGCTTTTTATTGTGTTAGATGTGAGGGTACACATCTGACTGTGTTGACTGTAGACTGTCTATGTAAACACTTCGAGATACATTCAATGTAGGAAAGGTTTAATAAATAAAGATTTTTGATTGATTATTTTGCATAGAAGTAGTAGCCTTTTTTTAAGTTAAAATTTAAGTTTAACTTTATTGAAATAAATTAAACTTAAATTGACGGTAGATTGAAAGCAAATGCAGTCCCAGTTTGGGAGATTCAAACTTGATCTAATCTTCCCGAGCCACATTCACAAACATCACACTGGGCCTTCATCCTTCGAGTCAGTGCCTAGTGAAAAGGGTCATGAGATGGACTTCTTGCATTTGAATAAATGTATAAAGAGACTGTCCTTTGAAT
Organism: Chaenogobius annularis; assembly: GCA_015082035.1. NCBI lineage: Eukaryota > Metazoa > Chordata > Actinopteri > Gobiiformes > Gobiidae > Chaenogobius > Chaenogobius annularis. The sequence continues at coordinate 2,404,891 of BJKM01000020.1, read as the reverse complement.
GACTCCTTTAAATGAACAGAATCCAAATATGCAGCGTCCGTTATAGAGCTGAAAGTCCCATCTCCAGTTTATTTTATAGACAACTGCAAATGGAATAAATGAATTATAAAACCCAGTCCATTCACTTTTACATAAAGTCTTATACATCCAGTGAGCGGCTCATAACTGATTTGTGGTTTTTAAATACTCCTCAAACATGCAGGTTTACATTACTGGCCTGTGTATTATCCCCATCGCGCTCATGTTCCATTCTAAACAGAGAAGGCCGCATTCACGAGAGCAGCGCGCCACAGCGGATAAAGCCTGTCACTTTTTCATTATTTACAGAAACGAAAGTTAGAGTTATTCTTCGGAACAAGTGCACCATACAGAAAACAAGCCGGCACGAGGCAACTAAAAATAACTGCAAAACCCACCATAATATTTACCCAGGGCTCAGGGCTGTGCATGGAAGCAGCGTCTGACACCGGCAAAATAGACAAAGTGGATTTTATAAGTCGAGCGCACTCCATTTCTCCAGAATACAGTGTGTTAAATGAAGTGACAGGCCAGGGGAAGGTTTGCACTGCTCACTTTTCAACACAAGTGAAGACATTACTGTAGTTGGGCTTTCAATAACGTTACTTTTTTTTTTTTTTTGTTCATAATTCATGACCACCTCTTTACAATGATTTTTTTTTTTGTTCATAATTCATGACCACCTCTTTACAATGATTTTTTTATAGGTCAATCAACAAACGCTTGTCTAATCAAATAAAATATAGTGATCTATTTTTTGCCAGTGAGTTTCTGCAATGAACAAGAATACAGTATTGCCCAAGAGTTCGAGAAGTGTTTCCAGATCTGCGTTTCACCCGTGAAATCGGGGTGGGTTTTAAGAGCTGCGACGGGTGAAAGATGTCGTCCGCAGGTCGGGCCCGAGCAGTTTATTTTAGAATAATCCTAATGAATGTCCTGCATTTCAGTGACAAATCTTCATATCCAAACCATCAGCTCTTTGTGCATGAGAGAGTCGCCACATTCAGACTGGCCCAGGCCACCGCACTGGTTCACTTCAGAGCACTTTGGAACAATGTTCCTCCATGCTCAGGGCCTGGCTCTGGCTCCGGCTCCAGAAGCAGAGCTCTGCTACATGAACCACTGACATCACCCCAACATTCTAGGTAAAGTAATAACATCTTAATGGAATCGAGAAGCTGCAGTACACCCCATAAGAAAAGTTACATAGTGCATCTTTACGTAAAAAGTATTTGGGCAAAATTACTACTCAAGCTCGAGTAAAGTACATGTCTCACTGTTGCATTGCTGACTTTTTCCAAAACTAGATAATAACCAATTGTACGTTTTTTTCTACAAATGTATTAGTAATGAAAAATTTTAAAAAGCACTTGTACATAAGTATTCACAGCCTTTGCTCAATACTTTGTTGAAGAACCTTTGGCACTAATTGCATTGCAAGTCTTTTTGCGTCTAATGCTACAAGCTTAGCACACCTATTTATTCGCAGTTCTCCCATTTTTCTTTGCAGAACCTCTCAAGCTCCATCAGGTTGGATGGTGAGCATGGGTTCACATCCATTTTCAGATCTCTCCAGACATGTTCAATTAAATTCAACTTTCCGGGTGCACTGTGCATAACTTTGTGTTGTATGATTGCAGTGGCTCAGTGGGATGAGTCATGGTACAGAAACCAGAGGGTGACATACTCAATTCTCCTCAACAGTCTGGAGAACAAACAAAGGAGAAGCAAAGCAAAAGAGTTTCATAACTTCATGTGGTTAAAAGAATAAATAAAAATCAATATCCTCATGCCTTTACCGTCCCATGACTCATAGATTAATATAAAAAAGATCTGCTCGTTACTCCTTCTCTAATACCGTGAGTCATATTAGAGTGTGTAGACGCAGGCCACACACCAGCGCAGTCCTGTTCCTGTGTTTATTGAACAGCACAGAGCTGGCGTCCTGCTCTGCCCGTGCTCCCGGCCTCCGCACACATGACAGATGGAGTGCTGACAGAGGGGATGGATGGGCCGGCCTCAGGAAGGAAGGCCAGGGAAGGTGTATGGAGCCTGGCACTGCCCCGAGGCTGAGGGGGGCTGCACTGGACCAGGAGACATGGAAACAACACGGTGGGCTTATGCGGCTGCAGCGGGCGGGCAGTCTATCAGCTCAATTAAATTTATACGAATGGTGAAGTTAGGGTTAAGGGTAGAGGCCAGGAGAACGTTATTGCTTCTTGCCGGCTGGTTTTCTGGATTTTACCAGTTGTGCGTGTTTTGGGTTGATTGGAGAAACATGGCTAGCTGCTCGGCCCCCCTGGTGTACGCATATAGGCTACTTTATTAACAGAGTTTCTGCAGTTCTAAGTAAGAGTTCACCTGACTCCCAATGGAGACTGGACTCTTTTGTCCTGAGGGCTATTACCCATCTCCTGAAACTACCTGACGAGTCCTGTTAAACTGCCCCAAAGCCCTTGAAACCTTTGTTCAAGTTATTCTATTATTCATTTGTGCTTAAATAGCTGCTAGGGGATGAATAAAGATGACTGACTGATTGAGTGATTGAAATCAAATATACTGCTACTTTCTGAAATGCCTCTCTTCGATATTTTATTTATTATTATTAATTTGTAGCCATTCTTTCAGAAACAATGAAATGTAAAGTTTAGGAAGAATAAGAATTAAAGATGCAGCAATCCAGATTTTTCAGTTCTGAAACAGATATTGATACTTTCTGTCAAAACTTCGGTCAAAAATTAAACGTTAAGAGACAAAATAATATGCTAATAATGTTATTTGTGCACCCTTTACAGTAACAACTCCAAAACTTTGTAAACATAAATTTGTGACTGAATTCTGGAGGTTCTGGGCATCATAATGAGGTCTCACATGTCAATATTTAAGGGGTAGGATGAAGTTGGTAAAAAAAATAGGATTGTGTCCTCAAAATGGCTAAATAGAGTGTCAGATCAGTATCGGAAAATAGGGGATCGATACTAGATCCATTCAATTTCCAGTATCGGCACCTAACCACACCAAGGATGACTTACACTATTTTTTTGTAGAAAATTTAGCTTTTTTGCACTATATTTGTTTCTTGCCAAATAATGTAAAACCATGCAAAATGAATAAATGTACATATAATACAGCTTTAGGTGCACCATACCCCCACACCAAAAGGGCGGTGGTTCTGTGCCTCTCTGTTTGGAATAGGTGAATGGGACACTTCATGCTAAGAGCCTACAGTAAGAAAGTGCTTCATAAATGCAGACCATTTATTCTGCAATTTTGCCCTGGAAATGTCATTTAATGCTTTTTATTTTATTATTATTGTACATTCTGAGGAGTGCTGGAACTTTCGCAGACTGGAGCTTGCCTGCGGATTGGTAAGGCGAGTATAATGGGGTGTGGGCTGATGCTGATGACCGCCTCTCTCCAATGATAACTTGCGGTTTCTTAAGTGTTCCTCGGAGCCACAAAGAGCCTTAAGAACTGGGCAGCTGCTGGCAAACTCTGCTCTGTTCCATCACAGAACGGAGCAGGGACCCTCATTCTAACAGGAGGAAATGTCTCTAAACCATATACCACCCAGTTTACTCTGGCAGGGCAGCGCAAACCAGACTTTTATATGGGCTGCATGGACATTTTGGAAAGGTAGGGGATGATGGACGAGCCCGGAAAGCTACCTGCTGGTACGAGGAACAGCGAGCTTGTAAAGATGGAGCATTAGCATCGCTTCTGTGACTAGCTGAAGCAATGAAAGTGTTTTGAAATCGAAAATAGGTTGGTTCCAGTTGATATTTATTCATGTAGAGCCAGGTTCTGGTTGTGTTTCAGTCCCTTTGAGGTCGTAATATGCAGCGCTGGTTTACGTTTAAAGGAGCCCAAAACACGATGGTGAAACCTCAGATCACAGATACTGCTGTGTTTAGATCAAATATGCCCAGTACAAGCCAGGATGAACAGGTCAGTGCAGTCTAAAGACGTGGCAGCAGCACAAGGGCTTCTCAACATCAAGTGTGTGTACCTGATATTAAAAAAGCATTTGATACAATCCACCACAATATGCTATTTTGTAAATTAGAAAGATGTGGAATCAAGGGTTTAGTTTTAAAATGGGAAAAAAAAAGATAGATAGATATTGTTAAGCTTGCTGATGTTTGTTCCTTGAATATAGTTTGTGGAGTTCTGCAAGGTTTTGTAATAGGACCAAAATTATTTATTTTGTTTCACAGTTGTGTGTCACAGTTAAAAAACATTTTTGTTCTGGGGAAAATTTAGAAGAACTCCAAGTTGAAGTTAAAAAACAGTATTAAAAATAGACATTTTAAATAAAAAAACAGTTTGACATGAATAATTTAATTTAAATCTGGAAAAAAAAATCAATTAATTCATTTTTAATTAATTTTCTACCATTTGTTCCCATAAGGGGTCACAGGTGACTGGAGCCTATCCTAGTGACTTTGGGCTTTAGGCAGGGTACACCTTGCACACGGGCCAGCTTGTTGCAGGGTTAACACAGAGACATAGACACACAGACAACAATTCACTCTCACATTCATTCACTAGGGGCAATTTAGGGCCAATTTACCTAACAAATGCATGTTTTTAGATGGTGGGAGTAAGCCGGAGAACCCAAATGATAACTAAATAACTAACTAACTGCTGCTGCTGTCATTTGATCATTTAAAGTGGGACTTAACAGCTCTCTGAAAGTCAGATATAATAGAAATACTTTTGACTGAGCACCAAGTCAATAACGTGTGGAAATACTTGTGGAACAGTATAAACAATATATATAATGTATTTTAATGCATTTTAGATTGTCCTAATATATATATAATATATTAATAATATATATTATATATATATATATATATATAATATATATAATATATATATATATATATATATATATATATATAATTATATATATATACTGTGTATATATACTGTATATGTATGTATGTAATGTTTTGTGTTTTTCAAAGTCAAAATTGAATTACTTTTTTCTTTCTTTCTAAGGATTCATCAGGCCCCCTGTTGGGATCCCAAGAGTATGCTTTAAAAACGCCCAGTTTTTTAGCGCAAGTGTACGGCAGTGGTTTAAAGTGGCCCATCCACATCCGTTTCACAGATGTGTATCAGGATGTCTGAACTCATGTTTTGTGTAACTTTTGAGGATAACAGCCATTGCTCCTTTGTTGAAATTATGTCAGAATCAGAAAAGGTTTATTGCCATTGTCAATGGACAAATTCACAAACATAGGCATTATGCAGCTAAAATCTGGAACAGTCTTCCTGAGGATGTGAGACAGCCCGCTACTCTGTCAATGTTCACATCTAAGCTAAAAACTGTTTTGTTTGGCTGTGCATATGACTGAAATGCACTCTTCTCTTTTATGTCTGAACTATTTGACGGATAGCCTGAAAATGGCACTTTTAAATTAAGATTTTGTGATTTCTGTCATGTCTTTGTGATTTTAATGCATTATTTTTTCCTGTTTTTGAAGACCTTTGAATTGCCTTGTGTATGAATTGTGCTCTACAAATAAACTTGCCTTGCCTTGCCTAAGATGCAACATAAAACACTGATCAATGATAAAAACATATATGAAAATTATATGAAAGTAAAAGAAAAATTACTATAGTATAAAATAAAAATAGGCTTACTATGTACACAAGAATTACAGTTAAATTTACAGTTGTGAGTGCAGAAAGTGATTGATTAACTTGTAATTAAAGTGGCAGGTGTTTAAGAAGTGTTCTTGAGTCCAACGGCAGAGGGAAAGAAACTGTTCTTGTGGCGGGAGGTTCTGGTCCGGATGGAACGTAGCCTCCTGCCTGAGGGGAGTGGCTCAAATAGTCCATATCCAGGGTGAGAAGGGTCAGCTGTGATCCGACCTGCTCGTCCCAGAGCCCTGGAGACGTACAGGTCCTGCAGAGATGGAAGTCTGCAGCCGATCACCTTCTCAGCAGAACGCACAATGCGCTGTAGTCTCTGTTTGTCCCTGGCTGTGGCTCCAGCGTACCACACGGTGATGGAGAGGTGAGCATGGACTCAATGATGGCCATGTAAAACTGCACCATCATGCTGCACTGGCAGCTTGACTTTCCTCAGCTGCCACAGGAAGTACATCCTCTGCTGGGCCTTCTTGATGAGGGAGCTGATGGTGGGCTCCACTTGAGTCCTAGGTGATGGTGGTGCCGAGGAAGCGGAAGGAGTCCACGGTGGTGATGGGGAGTCTGTCACGATGATGGGGCTGGGGGGCTGTGACTTTCCGGAAGTCCACGATCATCTCCACTGTCTTCTGGGCGTTGAACTCCAGGTGGTTGCGCCGGTCCACCTCCCTCCTGTAGACAGACTCACCTGCAGGTGGAGTCAGGCCCGTTGAGCTGTTGGAGCTTGTCCTGGGGCAGAGCAGGGAGGATGGTGTTGAATGTGCGTCAAGGCTGCAATTTTGTGCCCTCTCCACCAGATGGCACCGTAGGCGACCGCCTGGCTCGCCTATGCCCAGTTGCGAAAAAACGAGTGATGTGCCATGTGACTCAGTCACTGCGTTTACATTTACTGAACACCAGGAAATCGGGTGCGTACCTATATTCCCCGGTACCTAGGTTCCCAAAAATTATAGCATAGGCTACTGGTTCAGGTTCCACATCCAAAATAGTTCTGCAAAAATCTATGCTTTTACAGCATAAAATATAGCAGCATGTAACCCCGACCCAAACTCTTACCTAGGTATCGGGGAACATAGGTACCGGGGAACAAAGGGCTGACCCCAGAAAATCAGAAAAGTTGCCTCGTCCAATTTAAGTGCATGTAAACCCAGGCACGTCGATTGAGGTGCTGTGGATTAATTCTTCCAAATCCACAAGGCACAGATGGTCCCGATCTCTTCTAGCCCGTATTCAGATGCCATATAAATGGTCAATTGCACTGCAGCTGGACAAACGTAGCTGTGCTTGCTTGCGTAACCCTTCCTTGATTCAAATCCCCATAGAACATAAGATTGCTCTTCCTTTTGCTCCTTTCATTTCATTTGTTCTATCTTCAACTGTATGACAAAAGTAGTTCTGCTCCATGCTCTATTTCACGAAGTGGTGTTCTGCATGATAAAACCTAAAAACCTAAAAATGGGGGTGTGATGCCAAGTGTTTGTGAGTAACTACACCTACACTAGTGTATGTCCATACTCCATCCACTGCAACACACACAAAACACCTTTTGTCTGAACTTAAGCAAAGGTCACATTTTCTATTCAGAACCCCCTTCCTTCATCTTACTCAAAACACAGCGTTATCTGCAGCCCACCTCAGCGCCGTGCTTTCTTATTTTGCCCTATCATGACCATCTCCACCTTCTCCACCTCTCTCCCGCCTTCCCCCTCCCCGAGACGCCTCCCTCACTGCACTAATCCGCCATAAGTGTTTACAGACCCTGGTCTCTCTGAGGAGGTCAGCTGGACTTTCTCAAACAGAGCCATCTGAACCAGATGAGCTGCAGCTCTGTTGTGGACTGTCACTGGCCATTTAGCTCATCTGCAAACCATCAGTTAACCATGAGCGAAAACCATCGTGCCACTGTACAACGTGTCGGTACTGTGGCACCCTAACACCTCAATCTGGAATCATAGGTCTTATCTCTACATCATATGAACATTTATGAAACTTGACACTGTGTTTTGTGGACAACTTGATTTTAAATGTACTAAATATGAAAACAAATAACACTCTGGTCTTACAAAACCAGTTGGCATTGTAAATACATCAACATCTTTTAACTTCGGTATTCTTAGTTCAGTCAATAAACAACCTAAAGATGGCTCATTTTTGGCAATGAAAAGCGAGAGCATTGCTAAACAGTGGAAAACAGCCTGAGGTCAGAGGTCAAACAGCAGGTTGGGAGGAGTTTAGATGAAGTGAGATGTGAGAAGTCCAGGGATCAGTCCAGCTCCGGGGTCAGGGAGGTCGGGGTATAAAGATGCTGAGCGGACTGCGGCGCGGAGGCGTTAAACTTGTGCGTTCACGGCTGAAAGTGATGTATGTTTTTCTGTCTGAGCTGCGGATCAAGGCTGACACAGGCGGGAGGGAGGAAATGGGATTGTCAGAGGGACGGCCGGGATTAAGCGGACAACTGAGGAATCCTAGGGTCAAGGCCGAGCTTTAAGTCCACTGATTTCAGCGCAGGAGCTCTTAAATCCGCAGGGGCTCTCTGTGTGTGTGCGAGCAAGATCAACAAAAAAGCGCACAGAAGATAGGAATTGTGGGAAGGGAAGTCCTGAATTTCCACCCCCTTGCCTAGGTACACAAACTCTGGCTGATTGCTTTTCAATTGAACCGAAACTAGTCACACAGGCGAGCAAAGATGTGTACCAAACTCACACGCAGTACATCCTAAAGTCCAACTCAATCCAGCAAATAAATCATCTACGAATTAGTCAGATCGAGACAACACTGACAAACACAGAGCTTGTGCACAAACTTCTCACGAATTCGTCCTCATCTGTGTTCGTTTCCCAAAAAACTGCTATTCAGGTTTACAAAAGACCAAGTTAAGTGGCTCAGTGGTTAGAGCCCCTATCCAAAAACCCAAATGTCCGAGGCTCAATTCACGCTCAAGCCAGTGATTACTGCTGTTGTGTCCTTAGGCAATACCCTTCACCCACCTTGTGCAGTGAATGTGGTGTATGCGGTGGTGGAAGGGGCAGATTGCACACCTACAATAGTAGCTTTTCACCAACAAAAATGCATTATTACATTAAGGGTTGCAACGATTAATCAAGTGAATCGAGCAATGAAATTACAAAAAAAAGTCACATTTATTATTTTATTGCCTTGATCATTCATTTCATTTAAACATTTAATTAAAATGAGTTACAGCTCGAAACAACAGGACTGCATCCAAATGTCCACACTATTTAGGGCTCACGCCATTTTGTAGTGCTGTCCGAATGTCCAGCAGGTGAAAAATGTATGCACTCAAAATTTCCCACAATGCACCATGAAAAGTAGTGTCCAGCATTGCGAGAGTTGGAAAAACAACAGCTGCAGGTCTTTAACTGGACACAACACGACTGAATGAAGCAAAAGAACTGTGAATATGTGAATATGAACAAAAACGCACATAAATAAACGTTACGAAGCAAAGTTACTAGTGTTAGCCGCTTACCTTAGCTTGAGTCACCATTATAGGCAAAAAGTTGAATGATCCAGTCCGTTTGTTGTTTAATGTGAGATCCATGACTTATATGGTAATTATTAGTCCATAAATACGTGCGTGTCAGACTGATTTGACCTATATTTATTACAGAAATCAATTTTTTACTGAGTTTTGCTGACTTTTCTTCAACTCGGTCGCCAGAGTCATGGGAACGCGGACGAGGAGAAAGTAGTGCGGTGGAGTGTCCACCGTGATGGAGTGCACTGAGAGTCTGCTAAATGGTACAGCGACTATTGAGTGAATGAGGTGGATATTCACGCAGCCCAGGTATCACTGGCCTCACGAACATAAAGTTAGAGAGAAAAAGTTTCTCATTTTAAGTTATGTGACATAAAATGCAATTCATAGCTACTGTAACTGTTTACAAACACAGTCTGGTGACAAGTTAATTAGTCCTTTATATTTTCTAACAGAACAATGTTGACTGGCGAAGTGAAATTAAGAATAAAATGTGTTATTTTAAGCAGAAACTCCTAATTTGTTATTTCTTTATTACTATGAACAATAAAATATATTTAAAACATTTTGAATATGCTTTTAGAAATGGTTCACAGAATGTAAAAAATAGCAACCGGAAACTCGATTAATCGAAGACAATAATCGATAGCTCCAGCCCTAATTAGAACACCTTTCTTGTGGAGACTTTATTTTCCCAAGAACCAAATACTTGTGCAGTTCTCAAGCAGACTGGAGAAGGGAGAATGTTCATTTCATTCCTTATAGTATGCCCCCTGTACCAAGTGGTTATTGTAATTAAAATTTAAAATGTTATTGTACACTGTTCCACTAGTTGCATTGCTATTTTACATGCTAAAACTTTAGGTTGAATAGTCAAATTAAGTGATGATAGGTGATTGAAAAAAGAAAACAAACCAATACATTTGCTTTGAACTGATATCACAATGAAATTGTATTTTAAATTGTAAATTGTAAACTGAGCAATAAGGACAATCTGCCCATCTAAGCAAATTGCGCTGCATTATTAACCTTCACTTACTTTTCAGTACATATTTCCATCCCAGTTGCATTGTATGCAGCTTCTGTTGGTCTCGTTCTGACCGTGTTCCACTGCAGAGTAATTTATGTTCAGTAATTAGTCAAGTGCCACAGAGCAGAACCAGTGCTGCAGCTGTAATAAATGACACACCAAGTCAGGTGACTTCCTGTTTGCTGACCCCTGACCTCTGCCCGCACTGTTCATCTTTATTATAGGAATGACGTGACAGCGCGCCAATGAACTCCCAGTATGGCTTCCAGAAATGTATTTTTGAATCTAACATGCAATATTGTAATCAAAAGTTAAAAAATAATAATTAAGATAAACTATATATAACCCATTTCTACAGAATATTGCACATTCATCTTGTTGAACTATTTCAATTTGAATATATTTACTATATTTGTCTATACATCTGCAGAAATTTGAATGAGTTGGAGATGATGAATATCACTTTCTTTCATACCAGAATATAGAGCATAAATTAGTCTGAAATTTATAAAAGCATAAATGACTTTCTGGAAAGATAGATTTGATCTTTGATGTAGGTTTAAGATGATAAAAACATGACTGCATCAAACTACGTATGTGACCTCTTAAAGACACATTGTAATCTAATACTACTCCCAGATTTCTGCTATGGGTGTAACATTATCATTTAGTTCTCCAAGTTTAGGGATCAATTTGGGAAGTGATGATATAGAAATGATAAGATAGATCTTGTACTTATTTTATACAAACATGGATGGTGTTTAAACTGTTTGATCTTAAGTCAAGTGATCTTTGTGTTCCATCTGCATAAAAGCGATAACAAAAAGCCAATGAGTCTCAATAAGCTGACAAAGATGGGTTACATACATTTTTTTTTAATGAATCCCAGGACTAGGACTGTCTTTTATCAGGGCAAAGCCAATTTAAAAAACTCTGCCTTTAAACAATGATTAAAAAAATAAGCTATTTGCCTTTTTCTGACAAATTTGTATTTTTAAGAATCTATCTTGCTTTTTTAGAGACACAAAGTCTCTAAAATACATGGAGGAGTCTCTGTTTAGTCTGACATTTCCTGTGTTTTGTTTTTGCACTCTGAGTACCCCTGCTGGACACGGGTCACCAGAAGTTTTGGTAATCAGATCAGAGGACTGGATCCCGGCGGAGCACTGACCACTGGTACAGGCCATTACAAGAGCAGTCTCCCAGAAGCGCCACACCAGAGGGGAACGGATCAACACTGTGTCTGCAACAACAGGTCTCTTATAGGTCAGCAAAGTAGGTTACTTAGTCCCTCTCGTGTCTCGGTGGGTTTTGTCCGGGTGCTCCACTTTATCCCAGCAAACATGCACAATAGGTGGATCATTCAGCTAGATACTTAAGTTCTTGCAAACCATAAATTTAGATTCCAATTACACTCTAGGGCAGCACAGTTTGGAGTATTGTGATTTGACTAGATTTGGAAAATATGTTTAAAAATAAAAATTCCGTTCCGAGTGCAAATTGTTAAAAAAAAAAACTCGAGCATTAACATTAGAAATAAGACCTGAAATATGAACTGATAAACTGACAACTTTGATTTGTTTGATATACATTGTGCAGCCCTAACACACACCGCTTGGGAATATGCATACATTTATCCAAAAAGTTCCAAATCTCTCAGGTTTATGGAGGGACTAGTGGGGCTCAAGAGAATAAGTGATGGATGATGTCACATGTTTGGGGGGTTGAGGTTGTTTAAACTCAGAATTGCTTGAGTTCCTGGGCTAAGCTAAACACAACCTTCTATTGAAATCATTTTTGAGAATTACCCATCTGCTGTCAGTCACCTCACGTGGCTGCACAAAATTGCTAGGGTAACCAACAGAAAGTTAGAGAAACAAACAATGAAACAGCCCTTGGTCATGAAAATATGAGCAGATAACGGCTAGCTAATTATTTTATTAAAACTAAAGATACATTTTCATATTTTGTTCTTCAACTTTTGAAAGTTCTCTTAAAGGGGGGAAATGTAGAATTTTTCATTTCAAATTTCACAAACCTGACCTATCTTTGTCTCCAAATACCAGGTTAACATCAAAAATAGTGTCATTATTTACTGTTTATTACATGATGGACAAGTAGACTTTGTCATAATTTGGCGTTTTGGTGGTTCTCAAGAAATAACCGGAACGAGCCTCACACGAGTCTCTCATTTGTTCCAACAGCCAAATCCAGTTGGTTTAAAACTAAAAGGCCACTCTCTGATTTGAATCCTACCCACCCAAAAAATATAGAATAAATCGAGCAAGACACAGATGTCCTTCTAGTGCGTCAGAAGGGAAAGGGTGTCATTTCAATATTACAAATGTATAGTCAATAAAAGTTCATCATTAAGGCTTTTTGAGCTTTAAGTCTGTATGGTGAAGAGCCAGTAGAACATGTTCTCCACCACACAGAAACAGACGGCTAATCTGTCATGCTTAAACGATCTTGGTTGAAGTGGAATACTACTGGCGTGCCTTCTGATGTGCACGTGTTTTCCAGCGCATAATAGTCAATGAGACAGCGCAGCAGGTAGACAACATGAGAAGATGTGCATTTGATTACGCTTCGAATCAGTAACCTCTTCATTCCCTGGCCATGCTGAACATATTCACTGTATTTGTCTCTTCAAGATACATGGTAGGACACTGGCAACTTGAAAATCTCGCATCTGAACTACCGTCATACAGCTTCATCACTTCGTTTATTACAGTTCATAAAGTGATCTCCTGGCTACCTGCTCTGACCACTAAATAACTCGTCCCCTTCAGCGCTCTTCACGGCTCGTCTCTGCTCCTCTTTGTTGTTCTTTCTGTCTGTGGAGGCCTCACGCTGCTTCATCGCTGTTTACCTTCTGCACGCCCCGACTGTCTCAGGACTGTGTGTGGGCCAAATTCCCCCTTACAACCCCGTCCTGGACCTACTGTCAGGAATACATGACCTCCCATTGGATGGACAGGTTCCGCTCCATTATGTGGGTGACTGAACAACTAGAATTCCATGTGTCTATGCATAATCAAATCTTACTTCTTTCAAAAGATAATACTGTGCGTAAAAAGAACATATTTTCAGGCAAAAGTAACTGCCAACAAGGCCCTGCGATCTTGAAGTATAATAAAATGATTAAAACCAAATACAAATACACACTATCCAGATCAACTTGACTTAATAACTAAACAACTTAAAATATAGCAAGCACTTACTTAATAACTATACTTTGATTATTCTTAATACAGCATGAACAAAGACATGATTCATAATGAACAAATACTTTATTAAGCATGATTTAAGCTTAATAACTACTTAATCAACCAAAACTACTAACCTTAACCCCTCAATTAAGTAGTTTCTAAATTTGAATCTTTCTTAAAACGTATTTGTTCATTATAAAAGCCTTTGCTTATGCTTTATTAAGGCTATTTAAGGTGTAGTTATTGTTAAAAATATGTTTTGTAGTATATATTTACACAAACTGTTCTTAGTTTCAGAAATTGTGATATAGATGTATAAACTTACATCTCAACATTGCATGGCATTTAACCCTCCGTTTTAACAAGCGAGCAAAGACCAGGTGTACAATAAATCTGTATCATTTTACAAGACTTGGGAGGGTTTTCAGACTAAGCAACCAGCCTGATCACTTACAGAGAATGTAAACACTGACAAGGCATGGTCATATCCTTCTTCATGTACAGCTAAGCAAAAATCTGGGTGGTGATACTTGCTAATGTGCACCATTGAATCTAGAGTAAATAAATAGTTTGAATTTTGACACGTGTGCAAAGGGAAAATGACTGTGACATTCCTGGCATAATAAATACTGAAATGGATAATGTAGTAATCTACCAAAAGTAGTCTGTCAGAAGCACTTGAGTAAATTGAACGCCATAGCAACCATATTACAACAACATGCTCCAGCAACAGTATATTTGCATTTATTTAATGTTGATAACTCAAGCAATAAGCAGTTTTAAGCAGTTCTGAAATGATCTGCAACATACTTTGTCTTGCCATCATCATTACCATCGCCTTTAAATTTAAGCACGTAGCACAGAATTATATTGTGGCCAGCCAAGACTATGCACTTACAATGCGTAAAAGTTCATCAATCCGATTGGCCTGGTGGATTAACCAGTTAGAGAAATGCATTGTCCATTCATGTCAATAAACATGAGTAAAAAAGGAAAGAGGACTGAGAAACACATTTCTGCAGAATCAACTTGCAAAAAATTAAACTCTGCAAATCTGAGTCTGAGATTCATTTAATTCTGAATGACAAAAGGATATTCAAGAGATGTCTTCCATATTGGTGCTACAAAAATAATTGGATCGTCCTAAAATAGTAGGAGAGACTGGAGAGCCAGGCATACGACTTCCTAGAAATTCAAATGTGTATCCAAAATGGTCAGAATAAGTTCAGTGTTTTAGCTGAAATAATTCATATTAGTCTCCAAGTTAATACCTGTTACATGTAATTCATTAGTAAACATGAAAAGACAGAGACTTGACCCTTGGGGAAAACTTGGAATAAAGTTAACTTTCTGCATAGACATTTTTCAGACCGTAACATCCAAAGCAACCCATAAAATATCTTTAATATAAATTGTTAAAGGATTTTATAGAACAGCTGTGGTTGCAGACGTGGTTGTGACCTCCAGTCCTCATATGGTGGTCTGTCTCATTGACTCAGCTAATGATGTGGATTGGCATCATAAAACACAGATAAATGTTTAGTGCGGCACAATGACCTCAGCGAGCCTGTCCAAATACACAGGTGCTCTCCTCTTTCCACTTCCCCATGTCCAAAAGCAGCCCGAAACCCGCTGCCATTTGCACCCTTTCATTTATTTGGTCGGGCTCTGAAAACATAAACTTTTACTTAGCTGTGTGTTAGCAGAGTGTAAGCTTTTTTTCCACAGAGACTTAGAGATGGAGGAGAGGATATCGGCCATGTCCTGAGAGCTAGTCGAACATTATACCCTGGCTATTGTTTGTAAATGTGTTCGTTGAGGCGTTTGAAGGTCGATCAATCATTGCATGGACAAATGGTTATCGCTAAGGCTAATAAACAAGACGAGGCTAATACAATTTAGATCATATTTTCCATTGTTTAATGCTGGAATTACACACATATGCTTATACTAGTGCTAAGGAGTGAATTGTGCGATTTTAGAAAAAAATCGAACTGCAATTTTTCTGACAATGCGACTACACTTGCAATTTCTGTTTGCAGGAGCATTGACATTTGAGAGAAGATGAAACAGAACAGCTAGTTCAAGAAGTCCATGCAGTTCTGAACATGATGTTTGTGGAGGTAGCAAAAAAACTGAAGAGTAAACTGTTAGAAATTAAAAAGATATACATATATACATACGGGAATATATAAACACAAAAAATCTCCCCTGGATTACTGCCAGAGAAGGTCAAGTGGCAGTAGGGGTGCTGGATTATTCACAACATTCACAAAGGGAGCAAAACATCAGTAGTCTTTTTCTACCATTAGTTCAGCCGTCATGACATTTTAAAAGGATCCACTGCAAAGGATTTCCGCAAAGAAAAGAAATAGCAAGAATCAGCAGTTGTTGGTGCGCCGTATATGTCGTGCGCGGCCGCTCCAACAGCTGCGCTCACTTCGATAAAAACACAAGTGCGAGCTGAAGTTGGCGCTGACTCAGACTCATCATCTGCTTTTGTGGTCTTCATGGCTGCCTCTGGTCAGTTGTGCTGGGTCACTGTCAATAATTCAACATAGCCACTCTATATTTTATATTATAAAGCATCTATTAGGTTACAGAACACATATTATGCAAATGTTCCTGTTTACGGGGATGTCTTTTGCCGAGCCTCAGTTTAATTTTTGTATTTCAGATGATTAAAAAAGTCTTTCCTTTGGACTTTATTTTAAGCTCTAAATCCTAAAATAGAGAAAGTTTAAAGGGAATTGCATTACAAATAATGCATAATTTGGCCACTTTAATTTGAAAAGCTGCTCACTGTACAGACAGAACCAGCAGTAACAAAGGGAATACAGTGCTAGCCTCGAACACATTGCTCTCTGCGACTGTGCTTCCTTTGAATTCTGAAATTGAAAAATGTGTTACCGTTGCCAAATGCCCACTCTTATCAATGTATGTCAAAAGTGATTATTCCTGTAATGTTTGTAATGGGGATTAATTAGTCTCACCAGTCCATGTTCATCCTCTCAACATCTGCTAACAGGATGCTAATAGATAGATGTTTTCTCGTGAATGCCTGAAATGCTGAAATGATCACTGGTCTTTCAATGAGGGCACTTATGATTGAGACTACTCGAGTCTAAAGCGGTCCACGACAGCTGCAGTTTGGGAGATGTTCTGACCCAAGCCTTCAAATCCTTCCTTAGCTATTGTCCTTTCTTCAACTCTTCAATGTTGAGGACAAAATGTAAAGTTGTTTAATTGTAATATTGATTTCAAAATATGCGAGGATTTTATAACTTTCTTGCATGTGCGTTTTGTTCGATGACTTTACAAAAAGACCTGAGTGCATGTAATTTTATTGTGCTAAGAGCTTAAATGGCTGTCTCGGTTGTCCAGACTTGTCCAGACTTCAGGTTCAAGCTGGTTCAGAAAGACCAGCAGAGACTCCTGGTCTTCAAGAGCCAGGTTGAGAAAAGCCTCAAAGAGATTGACATGGATGGGGATGCAGTCGATCGTCAAGGTCTCCACGGGAGGTCTGATTGACACTTGGTTGTTCAGAGAGAAGTCATCAAGAGCTTGGTCATCAGGAATTTGGTTGTCAAGGTTGTAGAAGCCCTGGAAGTTGATGGTAAACGTCTCCTCTGAAAGGGCCTGGATGGGTGCCTGGTTGTTTTTTCGAGCCAGATCATGGGATGAACCTAGACAGGACTGTGGATATAAAATGTCTGGATGACAGGATTATAAACGGAAGGAGCCTGGTTGTCCGGAGCGTGGTGAGGAACAGCCTGCTATTGGGGCACATGGGCAGGACTCTGGTAATAAGCCTGCTCATAATATGGAGCCTGCTCCGACAACATCTTCCACTGGAGAAAAAACAAGACACATGTTTACAATAGAGTTTCAAAGGATGTAATACCTAGAATAACAAGTCGGTTAAATTTTCATCATGATCATTGTCGTATTTTAGAGGGATAATTGCAAAAAGTTCAGAAGCAACAATGTTTTAAACAAAAGGTGTCTGTGATGAATGAACGTGTGGCATCTTTTTTAAAGTCCATTTAACCATCAGTCTCATATGTCTTTTATATGTCATGTCTCTGTAAAATACATTATTCATTAATTCTGTAAACTTGGTGATGTGTGTGAGTGTGGGAGGAGTCAGTCACTCTTACACCACATTTTGGCACAGTGAGTGAAATAAAGTCTGATCTTGCCCTCGGCCTTCCAATAATAAAACCATGTGAGCCCCTTTCTCTTCCATTGTCTCCCCGGTAAAGGACCCTGAGTCCTAGTATTTAGTCCGAACACTCACCCTCTGCCCGAGCACCATGTTGACTTTAGCAGCGTTTGTGATGTGCAGCTCCTCCATCACGTTCTGCCTCTGCTCAGTCCTGAATAACATAAAGGCATTGGGTGGCTTTTTTTGTACGGTTTGTCCTTCGTGTCATCCAGCGTCCTCTTCCTACAAATACAAGACACATGTTAGAACGATATGAGGGGGACTTATGTTAGGACTGAACACATCATAACATTAATTTTGAAATGTATTGTGTAGCCTTAATTATGATATAATTCAAATATATTCAGTATTTAATAGTTGTCAAATAATCAACTAAAATGCACTTTTGTTTGTTTTCTATGAGGAATGAAGGTAAGTCTCGTGAGGGTCTGCGGGGAGGGGAGAGCCAGATGCCTCTTGCAAATCTAGGCAAGTGTGTCACAGAGGGCATGCGAAGGAATTTTGAGTGGCATGCGCAGCAACATGTAAACAAATACAAATTATTATCTTTATATAAATATATATAGCTGCGCTCTTTGACACATCATAACTGCACTTGTCCCCGCAGCAGACTGAGCAGCCCGGAGCAGAATAATCAGAGTTTGTTGATAGCTGCCTCTGTAACAACACTGTCTGCGTTCATTCAGCATGTGCCCACTGTGGCTTTGGGGTCTTTCCCCTGTTTGCTTGCATGCTGGAGCAGAGCACAAGTTTGTGTCTTTTGAGCGCTGATGTTTTCAGCTCCAATGCAGCACCTTTTTTCTGTCCTTATCATGAACCGTGTGTGCAGAATGAGCTGTGTTTTATGACTTTATCCTAGAACTGTCAATAGCTACAGTTTAACAGGCCCTGTGCTGTGTCGTCAAAGTACCACTAACAGCAGCCAAACTCTCCAGTGAGCCCACACAAAATAACCAATTGCCCGTATTGTGGTTGCTGAAAGAGTCTTATTTTGAAAAGGTCAAATAGCGGTACAGCATTAAAAACAAGTACATTGACGTGAGACGAAGCAGCAGAAGCGAAGGGTTAATCTCA
The DNA here is from genome assembly GCA_015082035.1 of Chaenogobius annularis. NCBI lineage: Eukaryota > Metazoa > Chordata > Actinopteri > Gobiiformes > Gobiidae > Chaenogobius > Chaenogobius annularis. The sequence continues at coordinate 2,386,166 of BJKM01000020.1, read as the reverse complement.
TAATAAAACTCATCTGATATTACCTTTAAACTAAAACAGAATAAAATGCTCATTTAAAGAGGATACGTTTTCAGTGATTTCATTATTGTATCACGTTGTTTTATACCAGAAAAATAAAGAGTTTGTGATGATTTCATAATACTTTGAATGAACTTCTCTAAAAGTAGGCTACACTATAAAGACTACAATGTGGCAATGTTTTTTTTCATCATGTGACTGTGTCTAGTGGTGGCACCTGAATCCAAAAAGTTTAGAACCTTTACGTACCACTTGTTAAATTACCTTGACTCTTATCACTTAGCTAATCTAAGTGAATCGAAATGGCTCCTGATTACAGTCTTATTCTGCATTGTTTTTCCTTCGTATGGATTACCTAACACACTTTGTCATATTAAGTAATCACTGCGGTTCTCCATGGACCATAAAGGGGACCAACTCATAACCTGCACAGTTAACATTATACTGTGGGCCTAATCTTTAGTGCTAGGGTTTCATTGCTCTGAATCTCATTGCTGTCACTGCCACTTGTCCACATCCTCCTCGTCAGACATGCAGAAGCCATGGGGAAACCTGAGCCAAGCTATACACATGGCCACCATAGTAACATATAGTAGTGTGCATAAAAATGTATGTGTATGTGGCCGGCTGAGGCAGAATCTAATATAAACGCATTGGAAACACATGTGGAGCTCTGACAAAAGCAGCATGTTCCTGAGTGGTGTGTCAGCAGTCAGTCAGTCTCCAGGATGTCTGTAGTGAGAACGGATTACTTTTATGTTATAAACTATAGAGGGAAGTTAACTTTTTCATTTTGTTTTATCTTAGATTAGCTCTTCTAGGGACCAGTTGAACGCCAAGTTCATTTGGGCTTGTTTAAAGAGGAGTCCAAAAGCTTATTTTCTGCATGATGGTTTTTTTGCCTGGAATGTTCCACACAATGGTGTAAAACTTACCAATATCCAAGGAGACGCCGTATAACAAAGTAACACCTGTAATTGAATACATCTTCGGGATTTGTCAGTTATCGAACAAACAAACAAAAGCTAGCTTTCCCCGACATGCTAATGCAGCCAGGCTGTAATGAACGTGATTTGATGGCAAAAAATGCTCAGAATGAATCTGGTAATGTTCACAGAAACCTCTGGATCTCTAGAAGTGTTTAGTGAAGCTCAGAGAAGGAGCAGAGAAGACAGGATTAGACAGGATTAATGAAACAAGTGGTAATGAAGCTAAATACAGCTATGTTTGTATGTTTCTTGATGCGGGAACAATGTCAACAGTGTACCAAAACGTATTGAATGGCTTAAGGTTTCCTCTACACATTATTCATCAGTCAGTCAACATTGATGAGATGATCCAAAACTTATCCACATCCTATTTAGTGGAGGTTAAATTTACACCTGGCATGTCATTGACTATAATAAGATTCCTATTAGTTCAGTGACGCATCTGTCTGCACCCAAATTATGAAACCTGTCTGCTCCCCTCATTTTCATCTTCTGCCACTGCTCTAACACCAGCTCTATTTATTCTACTTCATAATTCCTGCTCATGCAAAAACTATCTATCCAAACATGGAAATTACAGTTATTAAAACATTGCTTGATTTGCACCATATTGAATTCTAATTTGTTAGTGTTAGAGCCATAGCGTCCGCCGAGATTCTGCTGAGTGTACGTTGACGACACAGTTTCTGCAAAGCTAAGGGTCTGTCAAACGTTTACTGTTGTACCTTGAAACATTGCACCTTCACAAAGTGCCAAATTTCCGCCTGGTTCGGAGCAGGTTGGCACTAAAAGAGCGCGGTCGGCTATTTCAGCTGCAGAACGGCTGCTGTGGATGCCTGGTGTTTAGCCGCAGAGGATTAGGTAGACTTAGGAGAATTCGTCTCGTCTCCGCGTTAACCGACTCGTGAACTGTTTGTTGATACGATCGACTGGATCTTGTGGCAATCTGGGCTTGTTATTGGTGCCTCCAGTGGCGATTTAGCTCTAAGAGCTAGTGTGAATGTGCCGAATGTGAATGTTTGTATGGGTCAAGCTTACATGTAAGAATGTCATTTAACATTTTTACTCAGGGTAGAATTGGAGGTCCACAGAGTCACTGTTTCCCCTTTATTACAGCTAAGATGGTGTGGAGCAGTAAGTAAATAATTTCATTATATTTTTTTTCATTAATCCTTCCATGATGCCTACATTTTCTATGACCAGGCTTATCATGGCAGCAGCAGACTTTTGCTGTCTTAGCTCTTTTATCATAGTGTTCCTTTTAAACACTTTGTTATAGCTACTTTTTCACAATTGTAGGGTCCAATCCCATGGGTGCTACAAGGCAAGAACACCCACACAAGTCTTTAAGCATCCAGGTGAATTATCCCCACTCTCATAATTACTCTATATTTCTGAGAGTGCTCATACAAGAGGTCACAGTGTTTCTCACTCCCTTCGCTCTCGCTCAGTACTGACCTGTCGGTCATTGCAGTTTCGATATGGGTTTGGCTGATCTGGACCCACTGTGCAGGTGCTGCCCCCGCTCCGTCAGATAATGGGACAATCTACAATCACAAGCAGTGAATCAAGAAAAAACTTGGGAAGATAACATAATGATAGGCTATTTACGACTATAAGCAACAACAAGAGAGATAAAACTGAACTTTAGTGCTCCTGTTTTTGCTGTAATGAGAGCTGTAAACCCCTAATGAGCGCAGTTGGTCAGTGAAAGCCTTGTGCCTCAGGTGAGAGACACTGGGGCAGAACAGGCAGAGGGAAAGCGGGAGACGCAAGCAGCAAGGAGAGGGTCAGCGGGTCAGATGTCTGATTTGTTGCAGGAGGGAAACAGAAGAAAGGGACGCAGAGAGATAAAAAAAAGGCGTGCACAGAATGTTTGCAGCACCCACTTAAAAAACTGACTGTAGTGACATATTGATCTTTAATTAGTCTCTAGTTCAATAGTTCCCAAAACTGTCTCCCACTTGCATTACTGCCCCATGGTGTGGTCCAGTGACTCTGAAAACGATATAAAACCGTTAGTCCAGGCAGTGTCTGAAACATAACTTTGACCTTATGGCCAAAACAAAAAGTGAATTTGACTATGTAGATTAACAAATATTTGTTAAGTAACAAAAAATCCCAGCCATCCTGTATGGCGCCTCTGTGGATGCAGTTCATAATCCTTCATGTTATTGGTGACTAGTGCAGAGATTTGACGACAACTTCCTTCACAAACTAATCTTGACGCCGCTTCTCTCTGGCGACTCCCAATCAGCACTGCTTTTCTGCGAGGAAGCGAGCAAGACGTTTTGAAGCCATCGCCTGTTTGACAATCTGTTAAGGCGTTTTGTCACAACTTTCCTTTTGTGACTGCGACCTCAAACACTAATAGGTGCTGAAAAGCCAAACTCGGGCAGTGTTCTGTATTTTATGGCCACTGCACGGCAGGCATCTCAGATATTAGCATGTTGGCTAGCCGGGGTCGCTCCCTGGGGGGAAACCCAAGTAGACCCAAACTCCCTGCGGACCCATTCCAAGCTCGTATCCACGTTTCAGCCAAACTATTCTGTTATATGAAGGTCTCAATGGTCTGTGCCAATGTGCGCTAGTGCTGAAAGATTTGTGCTGAATTGTAATGTAATTTGTCAAAGCCGGTTGTTAAAACGCTGTGGACATGATAGAAGTTTTCTCAGCTTGCGTTGAGTTTGTGTACATGGAAGTCACCCTGTTTATTTCAGCCGAGCAGTGATTGGCTTGGAGCACACGCTGGTATCCTGGCAGGGCCTCAGCTGTCAGCGGACACGGTTAAAAGCCGTCAGCGCCTGTCTCCTGTCTGTGGAAGAGCTCCGTGCAGGCTCGCTTTCATCATCTCCTCTGGTCACTGGGGTCAGAACGGCTACTGGGCTTTTGTCATAAAGAGAGTTCACATAAGATTCTGTTTATTAAAAAATAAAGTATAGCAAATAGTAGCAAGAAGCAAACTTTGTTCTAACTTCTCATACAAGTTTCTGTAATGGCGTTATCATGCTGCATTCATTCATTGGCGCAATTGTAACAAATTGACTATTAATACAAATTAGTATTACAGTTTTAACTATTACTATTTGAACATACACTTGAATAGTGGTTCTCAATCTTCTTGTATCTTTGTAAAGCGGCTTTTATTTAGGAGTGCGGTACAGCCAGAAAGGTACGGTAGTAATTCTTGATTTAATGCACTCCCCTTTAGGATTACTGATGAACTGAAATGATCTGTTTTAGTGCTTGAACTCTTCTGTAGGAGTAATGTTTGATTGTTTTCGTGATCAGATATGGCTATAGTATAAGTCATGATCTGCCACTGTGAAGCAGCTCAGCCAAGAAGTGACTGCTTCTAATGTTCAACAGCAGGCTGTATCTGATGGACCGGTAATGAGGCATAACCTATTCATCTGTGTTATTCAAACAGTATACCTATGGTACAAATGTACTGTTCATTTTTTACACCTATACCACAACTTAAAAAGTACTTTAGATAACTCACTGTGTGATCATTGCAATTAAACTTGCCTTGTAGTTGGAAAATTGTTGTTACTGAATCATGTGTGAGCGTATGTTAAAGGTAACATTGTAATGGCTGGGAGTAATATTTTATTTAGGGCTGATGATGATTTTCACTGTTCAACCCTGTTTCTCACACCGTTTTTGCAGTAAATGTAGGAGAAAATGAGACAACAAAGCTCTAATCAGCTCGTATTATTTAAGACTTGCCTGATACATTTCCAGGCTCCACTGGAAGACCAAACAATCATTTTGCTGACTTACTCAAATTGCCCAATTTTTGACCCAACATAACGATGCAAGTTGCTGTACTTCATATTTATACCAAAATAATTGCCATAATCAGATTTGAACTGCTTGTTTGGGTTATTTTTCATCTGATTTTACTGTGGTTAAAACATGCCTACTTCCTGTTTCATAAACCAAATCTCCTTCCAAAGAAAAGAACTCTCGCTCTATCACAGCATTAGGCCTAATTACAATCACTTGACCGTGTTTTGTGCATGCATTGCGGTCATGTTTGAATGCATGTTTGCCGTTTATATGCAGTTCACTGTTGGAGTCGGACTTGGGTGAACTTTAGCCTGCATCAAAGGGGCAAAGGGCAAAAATGAGCAACTGAAAAAGAAATGTTTACATAGTAAATAAAATCTTAATTGGAGCTGAATATACTAAAATAAAAAAGTATAAGAAAAACACTTACAGTGATTCTAAGTTTGTGGCGCTGTAAGTGGCTAAAGCTAGACTAAACATGAATCTACTTCTGATTTATTGTCAGCTTTGTCTGCATTTATTTCACTTCTCTGCACTTCTCTTTAAGGTATCTGTAATTGGCTCTGGATTACATTATGCACTGGAAATATCATTTAATGTGTCAATAAACAGGAAACAGGGGATGCTAACATGCTTTGCTAGCTTTGTTTTACTAAGCATGTGGGCTCAACATATAAAGTTACCATCATTGGAAATATGGCAGTTTATCACAAGATCAAGTCAGCGTTTAGTGAGTAAATATTTGTTTCTCTTTGTATCTGCTTTTTGCTGTCTTGTTTTGCTGTATGTCTGCGTTCTCTCTTGTCCTATCATCTCGTTCTGGTGTTTATAGCCCCCATTGCTCTCCTTGCTTGGCTGAAGAGTTCCAGGAGCCGAAGTTTACCCCCTACTTGGGATAAACCCAGGGTTAAACCGCGGGCCAGACTATACCCCCATGATAATGTTTTATTCCTGAGCTAAGTTTGGCCTGGTAAATTCAATAATTGTTTCTAATGACAAAAAATGACAGTCATAACTGGACCTGACATACGTTAGGACACATCAGAGCAGCTCGTATGTACACTGGTGTATCAATTGGAGAAAAATATTCAGTTGTCGTCATCTGGACTCTTATTTCAAGAGTAATTCTCAATCTGTGAATCTAGTCTGAGAACTCGGATATTTAACCAAATCTGAGCCATGCCCTGGGGCGAACCAAGAAACTGAATCTTTTTCTACATTGGAACACTCCTGGACGAATGAGGGATCAACCAGTCAGTTGATCAATGTGTGTGTGAATGAATGGGTGAGTGGTTCCTTGATGTAAAGAGCTTTTAGAGTCCTGAAAGTAGAAAAGTGCTATATAAATCAGAATCAGATTCAGAATGGGTTTATTGCCATTGTCAATGAACAAACTTCACAGACATAGGAACTTGTCTCGGCATGAAGGTGCAACATAAAACACTGAGCAATAATAAAAGAACATATATTCAATAAAACAAAAGGCATGCATAAAGAACAACTCAAAATATATATACAAAATAAAAATAAAAATAGAAATAGGCATTACTATGTACACAAGTTTACAGTTAAGTTTAAAGTTGTAGTGCAGAAAGTGACAGTGCAGTGAGTGATGAATAGTGTAGTTAAGTGACAGGTGTTTAGGAAGTGTTCATGAGTCCAACAGCAGAGGGAAAGAAACTATTCTTGTGCGGGAGATTCTGGTCCGGATGGACCGTAGCCTCCTGCCTGAGGGGAGTGGTTCAAATATCCATGTCTAGGGTGAGAAGGGTCAGCTGTGATCCGACCTGCTCGTCCCACGGCCCTAGAGACGCACAGGTCCTGCAGAGATGGAAGTCTGCAGCCGATCACCTTCTCAGCAGAAACACAAATGTGCTGTAGTCTCTGTTTGTCCCTGCTGTGGCTCCAGCGTACCACACGGTGATGGAGGAGGTGAGGATGGACTCAATGATGGCCGTGTAAACTGCACCCATACATCCTGCTACTGCAGCTTGGCTTTCCTCAGCTGCCGCAGGAAGTACATCTTCTGCTGGGCCTTCTTGATGAGGGAGCTGATGGTGGGCTCCCACTTGAGGTCCTGGGTGATGGTGGTGCCGAGGAAGCGGAAGGAGTCCACGGTGGTGATGGGGGAGTCTGTCAAATGCATGAATGTGTCATTTGTTACAACATTCAAACTACCTTTGCATGAAAAAAAAGTCTTCCATATACAGTATTTGTAAATAAATGACAATTAAAATGTAATAGTAAAGCTAGTATTTGCTTTGAACATGTTCTCTCACTCTCATAATAGGTAGGTGTTGCCTGTACTTGGTACTAGAACAAAGTACATCTAGAATGCTGCTTCTCAGGTCCTGACTAGAACCAGGAAGTACTCACACATTAGTCCTGTGCTCAGGTCTCTGCACTGGCTCACTGTGGCTCAGAGAATAGACTTTAAAGCAGCTTTGCTTATGTAAAAGTCTCTGCATGGCCTTGCACCAAAGGACATCTCGGACATGTTAGTGCCATATGAACCATCACGGCCTCCTGCTGGTGCCCAGAGTCAGGACTAAACATGGTGGATCTGCGTTTCAGTTTTATGCAGCTAAAATCTGGAACAGTCTTCCTGAGGATGTGAGACAGGCTTCTACTCCAGCAATGTTCAAATCTAAGCTAAAAACAGTTTTGCTTATGACTGAAAGGATTTTCATTCACACTCTTATGTTTTAAACTGTTTTGTGATTTCTGTCATGTCTTTGTGATTTTGATGATTTTTTGCCCTGTTGTGTGAAGCACTTTGAATTGCCATGTGTTCGAATTGTGCTCTACAAATAAACTTGCCATGTTGCACCACAGAACCCTTCTATCTGAGGGTGCACACTCTCTTTTGGATGTGCGTTGTCTCCTCAGGGCTGCGCGGGGCCTAGAGGAGATCGAGTAGTGCATGCGCGGAGAGATGAGTTTGTGAAATAAAACCAATATAGATATTTATTCTAATGCTGGAGTGCACATAAGACCTGCATTTTCTGAGATTGCTCTTCGGCTCACGCACCTTGTTTATACATGTTTTTTTTCACCCCAAGGTTAATTAGGCATTAAACTGTGAACGAGTCCAATAAAAGTTTACTCCTGTCGGTGTTTCAGCGGCATAAAGTGAAAAATAAAGTGAGTTAATTGTACTCAGTACTACTACTATCAAAGCAATAATTTGTAAAAACATAAATTATACTGTAAGTAATCTGATCAAAATAATGCCAGTGCGAAGTGTATTTACTTTGCAAATCCAGACGTCATTCAACTTTTCTGCACCACGAAGTTTGATCCAGGCGTACTCGGGCACCGGAGAAAATAAACTGGATGTGTAATTTGGAAGGACCCCGGCAGAGTGGCGGAACTGTGGCACAGACCTGTGCAGCGCTTTCATGGGATGTGGAACTGCCTTCATTCACTTCAATGGCAGCATAAGTACAGTGGGTGGCGCAGCTGAGCGGGAGCTGCATGATGTGGAATGAGCCCGGAAACACAGCAAACCAAAAGATTGTAAATCTTAAGGTAGCCAGCATGGCTAAGTGTTTCTAAGCATATTTTTTTCATGTGTCTTGATCAAGGTTTGAACAACTAGGTCTGGTCAGTTCCTGTTCCATCTTTGAACTGATGCAAGTATATTCTGGGCGGGGTTAATCCTGTTACACCAGTCCATTTTGGATCACTTAAACGGGCCTGTACGGTTCACTTAAGTCTTCAGACCATAAAAATCTGCTTCAAGGTGAACCAGTGGAAACAAGCCTTTTGAGACCATGAAGCAGTAGCGCTCATAGGAAGTTCCTGGTACCTGGAGTTCTAATATTACTGTGAGAAGAGCCAACCAAACGTATGCAGGGCCTTGGCACAGTAAAAGATGTCAGCAGCCTGGTCTTTGCAGGCTCGCAGAAGCATGGAGGAGAGAGGAGTTGATGTTGGCTTGTGGAGTTCATAAAGGATGTTGAATGAAAGAGAGATGGAAAGGCAAAAACTCCAGGCTGGTTAATATACTGTACAGTAAAATGTAAGTCAATAATTCAGCTTTATATGATGCTGTGTGTGTTCAAGCATGAGGTTTTTATGAGTGTGTGGATTTATTTTTTCTAATGAAAGCTCTGCATTTTGGTAAATTCGAGAAAGAAAGAACAAAAACACAAATTAAGGGCTGGGATGAGATAATTTCCACAAAATGAGATTGGGTGAAATGAGACAAGTCTGTGGCATAGTTTTAAATAAATAAATGGTTTGGTCAGCTACAATTGTTGCCTTTCTTCCATTGTAGGACAGTAAATATAATTTATCATATATCATATATATCATCAAATATAATTTTAAACGTAATGTAATGAGTGATTACGTTACTCAAAGATACACAATTATCCAGTGCTTCCTTTCTCACCTGAGCCAAGAAGGGGGATAAAGCAGTGCAAGTTATTTTTTTCCATGTGCGCAGTTATTCAGTCTTATGGCAATTTGACCTTGCAATCTCATCAATTCCCTATCTATATCAACACAAACCATAATTTGTATTATGAAAAAGAAAAAAAAAAGTGTTAACAGCTGGCCAAAACTTGCACAAAACCTTGCACTTTGTCAGACACAAGAATAAAAAAACAGGCACACCAGATACTGGTGGGACAACATCAACCAAAACATATTCACCGATGTTGAAATGATCTGGACAGATTTAGCAGACACTGGGTCAGATGGGACAAATATATAGGGCGGTATATGCTTTGATTGACATTTGCTTTTTTTGTGTTTATGAAATACAAAAAAGAAAACTGAAAAAAATTAAATCCTGGAGAGAAACCTGGATCTGGAGCGAGTCAAGGGTTGGCATAAAAGGCCAGTTAACTGGACATGTTTTTTCACCATCGTGTTTCAAGCATGATCAAGATCAAGGCAGGGATGGATGTCTGTGGAAGAGTTTGAGAAGAGGGGAGAGTTGAGATCGCACTGGAGTGAAAAAGTAAGGCGAGTCCTACACTTGCCTGACACTTTTTGCCCCAGAAGCTCTTTGGGCTTTGGAAAGGTTTAGGGGTACATTAAGGTTAAGCTATACTTTATTGTCCCCTTAGTAAAATGAATAGAATTTGATCCATCCTTCAGTGCCACTGGACGATGTACAGCTCCTGATCTTGAGCCAGGCTTGGTCAGGACAATAGCTGCAGTTACCGCTGTTCCCCGGGGAACCTCCAATCGTGAAAGGTACCGATGTTCCCCCTGGTTGTTCAGTCCCGCTGTACGTAACGAAGCACCAGCAGACATGAAAGTGAAGAGAGTGGGTGCCAGTGTCACTGACTATAAAACAAATGCACAAATTCAATGAACGGTGTCTTATACTCGCTCCTCTCTCTGGTCAACGCTGACCAAAAGCCATCTGAGTCAGAGCAGGCCTAATTGTGGTAAATGAGCAAACCTGAGGAGAGCGAGGAACGAATGTGAGACACAACCCTTTCTTGAATGCCTGCATTTGTTTTAGAGAGTAATTATAGTGGCATTGGCCCCCACAGGACACGGGGAGAAGTCTTCCTGGCAGTCTTTTGCGTTCTGGGATAGGGGGGTAGAGACATATCCAGTGCATAGGTCCCGCACGTACGTACGAGGGTCAGAAACAGACTTATTTTAATCGTTTGCAGCTCTGCCCTGACAAAATAGCAACTTCAGAGAAAAAGAGAAGGATTCACATTAACCACACTTCAGGTCAGACACTCCATCTGAGGTGGGTGAGCTCAGATGCTGCGCGTGCAAACACACTTTTTATTTAATTCAAATGTTAGAAGTGGATAGGCTACTTAAAATAACTTGATCTATAAGAGGCTAAATGGACAAGGGGTCGTGTGTGTGTGTGAGGAAGGATGAGGATGGGACTCGTTTGGACCACATAAACAGTGGAATTAGTTTGGCATAAGAAAGAATTGTCCCATTAATCACTTCAATCCAATAAACTTAACTCCAGCACAAAACCTCAACGTAACGTTCTCTGAATGCGCTGCCGATTGGGGATCGTTTGAAAATCCCATACGCACAAACAAACTTTCTGGAATAAGTGATAAGTGCAAGAGGATAAACGCTTAAATGTACAGTGTGCACTCGCTCAAATACAGCCCATAAGTTTTACTGTTATGCATCAGTCGCAAGGAAAAGCGGGACTTCTGTAAATGTGCACGTACCTATGTTCCCCGGTACCGATGTTTCCCAGTATTGTAGTTCCCCAAGACGTCCCTAAACACCTAATCAGTTCTGGGACCTGCTGTACACTGGGACAAGAGTGGTCTGACTGCGTACACGGATCTTCCAGAAAAAAAGTCGCAGATTGAATTTAAAACTGGACTCATATTGTCATTATATTATTCTAATCGTGATAAATCCAGTTGCCTTTTCAAAAATTATTTCTTAAATGGCAAAAAACCCAACTTTCCTTATTGTAGAAAAAGATTCAGTTGTAGTCATCTGGACACTTCCTTTTTCTGTTTTTTTTTTCAGTGTCCAGAACAACTGGATCTTTTTCTAGGATGGAACGCTCCTGGACGAATGAGGGATTATACCGACCTTTCCATATTTTTGGTACAATTTCTGAGCCTCTCACCGGTGTAATATTCAAACATCTCTTCTTTAGAGAGCTTCTCTCCCTCTAAACCTAATCTTTTCTCACTTTGTTGGATATTCTAAACACCCCATCCATCCTGCAGATATTGCTCCCCTGACACCATTAACACCTTACCTCCCAGCTGCGACTTTATCCCTAAAAAGCTTTACAAGTTCTCTTTTGCTTCTTTCTAACACTCCAGTCACCCAAATCCTATCCATCAATAGCTTAAGACCATAGTTCCATCTGGTTCTTTTCATCTCTACATTTTTACAGCTTTTTGTTTAACTTTATAGCACAAGTAGAAAGATAATATTTTAGATTTATGTATGCTGGGGCAATGTAATCTCAGCACAGGTCTACTTTTTAAACATAAAGCCACTTAAACTAATTGAATACAAATATGGGTCATGCTTATGGGGCCATATCAGATATTAACATTATTGTAGGTGAGATGTTCCATGTACATTCATAAGAGCAAGGCTTTTGGCATATTGTTCTTGGATGGGCCCCATAAGTGATAGACTCCAATAGAAAATGGATAAAAGAGTAACCATTTTGGGGAACGGGGGCTATTTTATACCATAGTAGCAGCATTTATATACTTGTGATGGACAACTACCCGGCCAGAGCCAAAACGAACGACTTACGAGCAGGGAAAATGAAATAAAATCAATACTCCGGCATAACTTTTTAAATAAACATTTGCGCTCGCCGGACATTGTTGGCAGCGGTGCGTGGTAACCTGTCCCCATCAGTGGAACTCAATACAGGAGCATGGCAAGAGTGATGGCTTCTGGCAAGATGCGGCGAGGAAAACAGCTTATAGTGTTCTGTTTGTGTTAGGGGAGAGGCAGGGGAAGGCCAGGCTGAATGCACCGGTGTCTGCGAGGTTAGGGATCAAACTCGAATTTGTCTTGGTAAGAGAAAAATGCAATGGTTTTGAAGAAATTATGATAAAATACAAAATAATTGTATGTGTTTTTGGATGATCGCTAACATACAGTTGAACTACTGTCACAATTAGAAAGGAAAATAATAGACCAATCCAGGAGTGAAGTGTTTAGATTTGTCGCTCACACAGCCTGGTACTGATAAACTGTCTAACCCATTCATTTTAATGAGGCAGCAAATGTTCATTATATTTGACAATAAATAGCCTAAATCTAGCTAACTTCCAGCTTCAGTTTCAAAAGTTATCTAATGTTTTCAGGGTTTGTGACGCTTGATGAAATACAACCAAAAACTGTTGCAGCCCACTATATATTTGGCGCATTACTGATTTACTGAATTAGCTTGTATGCTAATTTTGTGCTAATCGCTAATGTTAATAATCTATGCAAAACAGTGCTGTGTAAATTGTATTTTATCATTAACTTGTCCTTAGCCAGCAAGTTAGTCCGAAAAGAAAAAAAAGAACAGTCTGGAGACCTCGCAGGAAATCCTACTCTCTGAATGTTATCTGGTGTTGAAAATAGATTCAACTATAGTAAAATCAATGGAAAATTCTGACAATACACTTACGGCACAGCATAAAACCATTCCATGACCCGTCCATTGTGGATTTTTGGCCCATTCCTGTAAGTGATGTGTTTGAGGACATCAGACATGCAGCTCGTGGATGACTGACACTTGGGATCCACTCCAGCTGCTGCCCCACACATACATGCGCCATACGCGACATGCTTCAGGTGCTTTCAAATAAACTGCTACCTTAGACTAATACTCAGCTTCTGTCATGGCATAATGTTGTAGAACCACAGGCAAACGTTTATGAACGGACAGTGGAAGGCATGGCAGCGGGATTGAGGAGATTAACAAGTCATTCCTTTTACAATGTCTCCGGTCAAACCTGAGTGCTGATGGATGAAAAGCATTTATACCAAAAAGGTTGTACCACACATAAAAACATTTGTACCTCAAGAGAAACAAATGTGTGATGAATACACTAGATATGGGGTGTTTTTTGTTCCCTTTTTTAACTATAAGGAGCGTGTTGGCTGGCTCTTGTCCCTATAACAAATCTTGTTTTAATAAATAACTGTAAATTGTACCTGAATTATACTTTTTAATCATAAGCCTATCTCAGTTGTTCCAAAAAAGATGTTTAGCAATTCCCATTTTGTGGCCAAAGCTTGCGTAAACAGCCTTTATTTCACTTTTCACACACCGAATACCTTTATGCAACGCATCAGGTTTGGCATGGTGTTAGATGGGTTCTGCACCGGAAATATAATATTTTCAATCTTGACACCATTGCCTGCGTCGATAAACAGGAAACAGCTGATGCTAACGTGTGCTAGATTTGTTTGCGACGCATGTGAGATCAACATATAAGTTACTATAACTGTAAAAAAAACAAGTGTTTGCCGAGAAATTATTATTTTCTCTTAATATCTACTTGGGTAGTCTTGTTTTTGTCTTTGTTCTTACTTGTCCAATCATCTCGCTGTAGTTGTTAGTTTTGCTTTAGCGAAAGCAAACTTGAAGCCAAAGAATCCCAGGCTGCTTTGGGAGTTAGACAGGGTTCCCTGAAGACAGTGGAAACACTTTCAGACCGTACTGATCTGCTACAACGTGAACTCATGAAAACAAGACTATAAAGGTTGTGGAGGACCACAGACTAGTGGTCTATATCGTGAACCATTCAAATGGGTGCATATAATAGCGGTTTGACCGAGCTACTACACTTTAATTCAGTATCAAAAACGTATTGCTAATGTGATGGTGTGGATGGTTTTTAAACATTGGCCAGAAGGTGTCGCTCCACTCAGTATAAAAACACCCCTCTTCCACTTCTTCTTTCTCTGCTACTCCCACTTCCGCCTCCTATTGGTTTGTTGACGCCCCGGCATCCTGTCCTCAGGTAGATTCTGCCTTCTCTACTTCAATAATCTATTTCTACAACCACTTATGTATGTTTTACTCTAATGCCGTGGTGAGGCTCACGCCCCACGACACGCCGCGCTATGGATTACTTCTGGATTGTGCTTTGGCGGCTGGTACTTCTGGAAGCTGTGGTCCCAATGTGTGTGTAGCCGGCTGAACTAGCCATGTTCCCTGCCTGTCAAGGGTGTGCAGCAGAAGTTTCTCAGCGGTAGGTGAAAGTAAAGCTGCATTTTAGTCCCATTTTAATCTGCTCCGCCTTCAAAACTAAAGCTTTAACTTTTAGGTCGAGGGAACGGGACGAGCGTGCTCCGCCACCTTGGCTTTTTCTCGACCTGTCGTGACTCTTGTGACTATTTTAAGGATGAATGTGAAACTCCACTGAGACCTATGTTTTTATTATGGAACTTATTGTTCATAAAAACTAAGAAGAAACTAATTTATAAATAAAGCATATTCTGTATAAAAAATGCCATCAGCCTCTGTCAACAATGAATCTGTGCGCCTTTTTCTTTTAATGTTTTCAATATGACCTGGGCCCATTAATGCCCAGGTGGCGTTGTTGGTCCCCCGATTTGGTTTTAACAGCTACACCTAAAGTTAAAACACCCTGACTTGCCACACCAAGTTTCTAAACATTAAACATTTATAATCATGTTCCTTATCTTGCATTTCCACCAAGTGTATTTATTACAACAACAAATTATATTATCCTTAAATTATTAACTGACATGAAAGTCCTTCTGCATAGCTCACTTAATTGTACCACATATTAATGTTTTAGCAGGTGTGCATAGTGTTTCATGTACATTTTTTCACTCACTAATTATCTGCAAACTTAAGCTATCGTTGCATTAAACGTGTATTTACAGTATGCCTCATTGAAAGAGTGTTTAAAAGACTATGTACCGTGGATGTCAGAGCAGGACGGTGGAGAAAGACGAGCCAAGAACAGCTTACAACACTCGCGCGCTGTGAAATGAAGCAGCTCATTTTATTACGAGTGTCCAACAGTAGAGCGGTGAGAGCAGAGGCCAGGTGTCAACGTCCACAGCGAGAAGAGAAGTTTAATGAAGCGTGCGCTGTTTGAAAGCTCACTGAAAGAAGAGGGAAAGAGGAGAGAAGGGGAGGTCCACAGAGGAGCAGCAAGTGCTTAAAGAAGATACTGTGAGTTAGTGATGCATTTAGTTCATTGATCTACATTAAAATATTATTTGGTACGACAATTACTGTTCAGTTAAATGGACTGCAACAGCTCACAGGAAAAAGAAGGTACAATGTTACAGTCTACTCTACTTCATTATAACTTTACCAAACATTGTAACACCAAATAGAGGATATTCTGGCGCCTTTGCTGCTAGAAAAAAAATATATTATTATGATATAGATTAGTATGAATAGAGAGTATTTTATGGTACATTTTTTGAAAAGCCTCTATGGATTAAATGAGTGAGAAAAAGAGCGCCCATATTATTGAGAAAATATTTTTTTGTAATTGGTTGGAGCAGACTTTATAATAGTATTTAAAATCTGATTGAACAGCTCTACTCTATAGAGCTAATTAACGGAACAAAAATCATGAGTGCTGCGCTTACTTTTACCTAAAAACAAAATAGTGAAAACTTCAGTTATTCCTACTCTACTAGGTGAGAGAAGTTGGAAAGTCCAGCCTGAATGATACATTAAAAGAAGCTATTAGCTGGATTTGAATGGAATGGAGTTCTCAAAACATCCATGTTTGAAGCAAGCATGCAGAAAGTCCATAAAGATCCATTAGTCCCAAAAAATTAGTCATGGAACACTGTCGACTGCCGCTCTTTGGTGTAGTGGATTGCACACGTGCGCTCCATGTGAGTGACCTGGTTTGAGTCCAGCCCTTGACAGTTCGCTGCAATGTCCTTCCCTCTCTCATCCCGGTTAGAGCTCTTGCCTCCCAAAAAGGAGATCACGGGTTCAGTTCCCGAGTCTGTATGGCCTCTCCGTGTTACCGTGGGTCTTCCGGCTTCCTCCCACCGTCCAAAGACATCCATGTGCTAGGTCAATTTGCAACTCTAAATTGCCCCTAGTGAATGAATGTGGGTCGATGTCTCCGTGGTAACCCTGCGACGAGCTGGCCGCTGTCCAGGGTGTCCCCCGCTAAAGGCCTAAAGTCAGGCTCCAGTCACACGCAACCCCTAACGGGAACATGTGGTAGAAAATTAATTATTGAATCTCAACATTTCCAGTGGTTTAATATTAGGCTAATAGAAAATTCTATGACATGTGACGACACAATCCCGAGCTCTATAGGGGCTGTCTTGGTTTTAACATAGTTACACTGTTCAAACAACCAAAGGCAAACGTTTTGGCCCATACATAGTGTCTTCTTAGTCGACCTATTATGGGCCACTGCAGACCTCTTCAAATACTGAGATTTAAAACCTGACAGTACAAACGTTGCCAGTTCTGAAAGTATAGAAACTCAACTTTGTTCATCTGATTTATGGACATCCTCACAGTAGGAAAGTAGATATACATGCTTTAATACCGGGAAGACCGATTTCAATCTTAAAAAAAGAAATCCATTTTGCAATCTTGATGCAGCAGAATCCGATTAGTTTTGAATCTTAATGAGAAAATTCAATATTTGATTCATTTCCCTGGTTGATGAGAAAACGTCACATTTGAATACTTCCATTCATGTTGTAGGAGAGTCAAACCTGAGCTCGGCCAATCACCCTGAGAGCGCAGGCTGGAGACGCGTGGCCGGCAGCAGGGCTTATAAAAGACCTCCATTCACTCCCATTTACACAATATTCAGTCGCAGCTTCCCCAGCGAAAACATGGCAGGTTTGTAGAGAAAACAATCGGCCCTCCTCAACAAATTCCTGCTAATTTGCAAGAGCGGAGAGGAGCAGATGAGATGCTGATGGATGCCTGCCCGTCTGGCACCTTTCAGGGCCATTTGGGAGTCCCTACGTGGGTAGAAGTGTGCCAGCTCTTCTGTCAAGTCTATTTAAAAGCCAATCATTTTAGTTCTGGAGATAAAAATAATAGGCAGCAGTAGTTTCCTGTAACATTAAGCCTAGGATATATTGTAAAATTCAATAAAGAGACAATATTTGCCCCTTTTAGTACTTTTGATGAATGATAGAATTTAATAAATCTCTCCATACTTTTCAGCAGATTTGTTTTAAATCAGCTTCGGCCAAAACTGTATCGGTCAATATCTTTCATAAAACAGCAGATAATGATATATGATGAAACCTTTGTAAGTGTTTTCATGCTGGATACTCTTAATAACAAGACTGTCTACGCTGACAATCCTCGAGCTAGATCATGAACTGCACTCATAATCTGGAGATGGGTCCTCAGAGTTCACGCGTTCTCCGCTTACATGCACGGCCGTAAAACTGGACAACTGGCCAAGTCCAATTAAACTGCTTTTTCACAACGCATGTAAACCCTCGGAGTACGATTGAGGCGTCTTGATTCGGATCTCAAACATTCCAACAGAGATTGTGTAGAAGTGTGTCTGTAGTGTTATTTGTGCTTTATATAACAGTGCAGTCCGATCACACTGGGAGCAGACTCGGTGATGCGTTCAACAGAGAACAGAGAACAAATAACTTCTTGCATGACTGAAAATCAAATCGTCTTTATAAATGAGGCGTGGCTTATCTATGTTCGCCGAAAGGTATGCGCTTGTATGATTTTGCCATTTTTATCAGCAATATTGGGTTACTTTGACCTGCTTCAGACTGGGACAAGAGTGGTCTGAAAGGCTTTGGTGGCAAAGACTGCTTGAATTTGGTTGTTTAGCGCACTGTCTTTTGAAATGGTGACAATAAAATAAATCTTAACTTTGTGACCAGCACAATGAGTCAGGGATGTCGGAGGTATCGGATGCTTTTTTATTCAGGGCTCTCATAAAGTCTTTAACGTGCATTTTTCATATAGAGAACATAGATGGTTTGTAGCCAGGGCCCAAAATGTTGTTCTACACCCTTCACTGCAACGAATACTGTGTGTTTTGTGGTTTAGTGAAATTATAAACATGTCAGTTTTGATTAATCGTATAACGCATGTACAATTTCTACCGTTCTCTATATCCATGTTCCTCACGCCAACCATTCAGAATTGTACATTTCCTGAAATTAATAGTTCTCCAGTTTGGATATTCCAGTCATTCTGCAGTATTTGTAAGTCCCTGAACATTTTTCACTCCTTCCAGCGCACCTATAACATTTTGACGCATCCAACACACTTGAGAATCCAGGTTTTTCTTCGCTCTTTTCATTCACCTGAGTGTCAATGTGAAAGACTATCCCCTGAATCTCAAATGTTCTTCCTGGTGCATTAATCATTGCTCTGCGTGAAAGGTTGTGTTACTGTGCTTCCCTTTAACACGCGATCCAATAGGACTCGGGATCTTTTGACTTTCCGTATTTATGTTTCTGCCGTATTAGCAGCTGTGTGAGGCTGCAGTGTGCGCAAAGAGGGGAGGCGAGCGGATTCGGACCCCGTTTTGGCGCGTGGAGACGATGTGCTAGGCGTGTTCATTAATTATAGTGTGTATGAGCAACAGTAGCAGAGAAGGGAGCAGTTAGCACATGGGTCTCGTCTTCAACACTCGCGGCGGAGATGTTTGTTTGCGAGGGGACAGAGGTGTGAGCTGATGGGACGCAGAGGAACACAGTGATCCAAGAGTGAATTTGTCGTTATACAGACTCAGGGATTTTATGGTTGGGTTGAGAGTAAATGAAAGAGAAGGGTAAACATTCAAATGTGTTTTGACTGAGAGTTATCCGGGAAGAGAAGTTGAGCTATTCAGTTTAAGAGTTTTGGAAAACCTTGCTTCTGTTTGACTAGATCTTAGAACTGGACTCCAAATTGTGTTGGGCAACCCTGTCCAGGCCATGGAGCAGTACACTGCAAAGCACATCAAGTCGAGACAGCTCAGACATGTTTTTGGAGGTTGGAGGTTTTCTTATGGATGTCTTCCTTCACTGGTGTTTTGAGCATGTTTTGCCTCGAAGGAGTAGATGTTCAGGAGGGAAGTGTCTAGGTTACATTTTAGACTTCCAAGTAGCTGAATATAAATATTTTATGCACGACACAGAAACTTTAGACCGACACCTGATATTTACTATATGAATATTGGTCAATACTGATACTGGGCTGATATATCGCAGTATTATTCCCCTGAATCAATAGATTTTACACAGCAGCCCCCCAAATGTTTTCCTGGAACTTATCCACAACTCAAATCTTGTTACATACTGTACTTCACGATGATCAAAATAACAAACTCAGTACACTTGGGGTAGATGAATGTGATCTTGAATTTCTCTTATCTGACAATCTGCAGAAAGGCAGATTAAAGTCACAATTCACTTCCAAATCTCAAACCAACTATCATCTTAATCCAAATAATATCATTGGTCAACCAATAAGAATCTTGATCGACTAAGTGTCCAACAACTAAAGGCCTAATGCCCAACACTTTAATAATAATTTGTGTTATTAGCGCCTAAAATTCGCTTCATTCATATTACCTGATACAAAAAAGCCTCATAATCTCGGCCTCCCCTCGCGCTCTCCTGTGTGTCCGCTACAGTCAGCTGGCAGCAGAAGAAGGCCTCTTTGACTCATGTGGAGAGCAGAGGGGTGGGGGGTCCCAGGCCTGAGTGTGGGGCGGGGGTCCCGGGGCACTGGAGTCTGATAGTCTGCTACTTCACACAGCCTTTTCCTCCTGGGTGACAGGGAGGGGGGAGAGAGAGAGATTTGTAACCACACATCTCCACCGTGTGGCCTCAGACCTGAGAAAGGGGCTCTGGGTGCATGTACTATACCAAAGCTATTCAACTTAATTTTCTAGAGGGTCAGAGGTGAACAACACGGTAACAACATTTTGGGTTGCACAAAATATCCCCAACATGCTTCAATAAGTTGAGTTAAAACAATAAAATGATTACTAATTGATTATTTTGTGAGAAATAACACACAAAATGCTTTACAAACATTACTTTGCAAAATTGCCCATCCAGAACTGGACCAGAATTAAACTAGAACTTTACTAGGACCAACCAGGTCTGACCCAGGACTAACCCTGAATCTAAACAGGTCTAAAGCAGAATTAAACAAGGACTAAACCAAGACTAAACCAGGTCTAAACTAGTACTAACCCATAATTAAACCAGTAAACATGAATTTTATTTTATTTTTTAAATATTTGGAAGATGGGTCACGGGCCGATGGGTGGTGAATCTCTGGGAGTGCCTGATTTGCACCCCGTTATGTTGGAAACCCCTTTACCATACTATACCAGTCAGTGTCTATGTCCTTATCCACTTTTACTTTCATTTATTTTGCGTGTAAAGCACTTTGAGCTGGTGCTGCGGTAAATGTGCAATGGAAATAAGACTGACATCAACATAAGATATAAATTGGCAATTCAATTGATTATATAAACCGCATTTTCACAATTTATGGGTCTATGTACATGTATATATATCATGGGTCCTAAATATTTACGTGCTAGGACTTCAGTCGCAGAAGGCCTCTTTACGTACTCCACCACAAACGGCATCACAACAAAGCACCGCTGTGCCGGGTTAGGCTGACGGCCCTGAATATGGAGAGCAAAGATCATGATAGTGAGCGACGCTGCTGAATCCGACGTGTGTCACAAATGAAGATAAAAAATGTAAATTGTAAAGAGCAGTGGGCGTGTATCAGGGTCTGTGTGGGAAAGTCAGAGCAATGGCATCTTAATGGCAGGAGAATAAATGTGCATGAATGATCACTCTAAATACTTAAAGTGTGTAAATGAGAAGGGAAACCCAAATGTTGATTTTGCATAATAAATCTATATTTTTTAGACATTTTTTTTTTATTATTATTTTTTTTAAAGCAAACGAATAAATGAAGACAATTTTTCCTTTTGGTTCCATTTGCTTATAATGTACTTATTTTCAGTATGTAATAATGGTTGAATATATGTAGTGTGTCTGTACGAAGTTCAGCTCCTCCAAAGTGTTTCTGACAGGCCCCAGCAGACATCCCTTCACTTTGGGGCCGGCCGTAAAACTAATGACAAAATTGGAACAATCTGCCTTTTCAATGGCCACTTTTATTCCCCAAATGTAGCGATCGGGAGTCTAATTTGTCCTGTGGGACTCGGCGCGCTCCCATAAAGCCACATTAAGGCCCAGAATAATGAGCAGGATTCAGAGTAGGTTCAGCAGAAGCCCTGCCTCCTCGGGACATCCCACCACTGTGAGCCCATGTGACACTGGGGTCACCGTAACAATCATCTTTGTCAGAGAGTGAAATGAACCACGGCACCAGTTACCGCTGTTTGTTTGTTTCTGCAGGTTTGATGATGAGCGAGTTTGACACTTCAGGTTCAGGTTGTTACCGGACCCGCTGAGCTCAGGGCGGCACTTTGACCATAATGTAACGCTCCGACCATTTTGTCTGTGGACGCTGAGGCTGCTCCCTGCTGGGTTTACCTGTAAAAGTCTAACTCTGGGTCCTGCCGGAGTTAACTAAGTTTTCTAACTCAAATGGAAAGTGTATAGTAGTAAACATGTATTGAAACTCATTATTCAAAAGATGCTTTTGGATTATACTTAAACTTTGAGAATGTTTGTTTTATACTATTATTTTATAATAGTTACTTGTTATACTATACTATTATTGACGTTTTTTTTATTACATAATACAAAATGAATCCCTTCTCAGTTGCCCACTGTTCTTTCTTGTTTCCACTATGACAGACAATGTAGGAACACCTCAAGATCTCACGTTTGCTCTGCCCATGCTTTCTAGCCATTTCAACCCTCACTTACTGGTGCTATTCAGTTTTGATGGTCATAATGTTGTGCCTGATGGATGTGGCCTTAAGTGACTGCTGGACGCTCAGGCCTTGTCCAAAACTAGCTTTTATTCACTGTATATTTAGTAGCATATTTCAACGCTAATAGGTTTTCTCCCCTGCAGGTTTGGCTGTACTTAACGCCAATTCCTCAGTCCATCTATCTTCACCTCTTTGTCAGTTGGCTCAGTCTGAGCCACTAAAACATTGTATATTTGTTCATGTGCATTTCAATGGTAAGTAATCCTATACAGAATTTGATTAATTATACCAAACAGCGTTTGTAGAGGTTTTTTGCGAGCTATAATTATCCACCTCTGTTACACAAACACTATTAACTAATGAGCCAAGACAGTAAACAGTTAGATACATATGGGCTTCATTTTCTGTTTTGGCATTTCATTTGTTGTTGTTGTTGTTCATTGTTGTATCATTTGCCAAGTACACATCATTGAGCATGCATGTGAGGGTTTTATTGCATCTATACTAAAAACAAAAAGATTTAGTTTGTGCACCAATGTTGCATAAATGCAAATGTAATGAGCATGTTGAAATATGATGGTCTGAGTTGGCACATCAGTGTAGCTATATTTTTGATCACAACAACGTTACTCTCCACGCTATGCTATCTCATCATCATTATTATTATGGGTATCATAAGATCATAAGATATTTAGTCCAGGGGTCCAGGGGCCTGTAGGCCAAACATTGCCCTTGGGGTATGACTTGGCCTGTGTGGAGGATTTTAACTTGATTTTCCACTGAAAAGACTGTCATAAGATGGAAAGGAGAGAGAACATTAGTGTGTCTCACTAAACCTGTCAATGCCCGATCTCCTCAGATCTGGTTAGTTCTTGCATGCGAGATGGCCGTTACTGCTGTTACCTTAGGCAAAACACTTCACCCGCATGGCCTAGTGTGAATCTGATGTATGTGAGTGATTTTAGTTTTAGAATTTTATCACAATTTTTACGATCCTACACTATCCTTGTTATTGCTTCATGCATTCATGCTTGAAGTGTATACACTGTTTTTAGGCAATGAATAATGCAATGTAAATTACTTTTGCAGTTCCTACATACATTGAATGCATTATTATTCGTGTACAGAATAAAGATTTAAACATTAAACATTGTTTAACGGTCAACCAGTATACAAACCTTTGTAGCATGTTGTATGACATTAGTTTGCGTGCGGATGTGTGTTTTGCGTCAACAATTATACCTAACTGTCATGTTGCTCAAATGTATGTATGTGGTGAAATATAAACATCTGTAAACCTTGCACTTCAAATTTTAGGCTTCTGATTTATTTATACTGACGTAAAGTGCACTTTGGTAAATAAATTGAATGTTTAATTTGGGGCAGTGTTTCAGTGTATGTTTTCAAATGACAGAAAATAAACGTGTGTTTTCTGAATAGTAAATACAGGTCCATATTCCTATCAGAGTGAGCATTTGGCAGGGCCTCAGTGCATTCGACCCTGCTGTTTACAGGGTAAGGCCTGCTGGTACATTTGACTTGGCAGAGTGTTAGGATTTAATGGAAGTATAACCATGTGACAAAGTGTTCGGCAGTTTGCAAAGTGGCACGGGTTGAAGAAAAATTAAGAGAGATGATAGAAAGATCAGAGAATCCAACCACGCATGCAGACAGTGGGTTCTGGTGCTGTGCTAATGGTTGCTAATGTGGGCTTGCGGAGTAGGAGCTAAGCCTGTAAAAGCATCATGAAAGCGTCCGGCCCCAGTCCACTCTTGCAGTCCTTCTGTGGTCAGTGCCAGGATTTGAGCCCTGGGTTTGAGCTGCCAGGCGCGCCCCGCTCTGGTGGTGTCCCACAGGGCTCTGTACTCTGTCCGTCTGACTTCACCTCTGTTCTGCACCAAAAACCACAATGTGAAAATCAACAAGTCCCGTGTGTACCCCGGGCCTCTCCAATGTGATCATACATGTGTACAGGGCTATTTATATGCGCCGTGTTTAAGCAGTTCCAACCAAATGCAGATATTCAACATGTGGAAAAGGCAGCTGACAAAATGATTGATGGGATAAAATTAGAGTAAATGTTGTACATTTATGTTCAAGGTGGCCGTATTCATAACATTTTACAGAATGGAAATTTCATATTCCACATGCATACAAATCATTTGAATTAATAGTAGCTTAAACTAAACATAAATTAGTACAGTATGTTGCAGAGAAGTGAGCAATTTTACCATGGGGTACTGAACTTTCTATATAAATGAATGAAAGTATTTATTATATGAACAATTCGGCCTAGACACATTTTTAAAGATTAGCACAGCAGTCTCAATTATTTTACTCTCAATTTTGAATGAGAATCCCATTTTCAACTTTTAGCATCCAAAAGAAGCTCATATGCTGTGAGAACCCAATTGTTTTTTTCAGGTGTGTTTAGGGGAATTTTACAGCGCTATGGTTCTCACACAACCCGACCTAAAATAATAGATAGGGAGTGCCGTAGTGTCACGGTAAGAAAGTATGAGTTTTGATTTTCCGAAATCACATCTCCGTGTGAGTCTTATAAACATATGGAGTCCTTTAAAGCTTGGACACCTTGAATTTATATTAAACATTTAGCTGTTGTAGTTTCAAGGTTAAATAAAGGTTGGATATTAAGATAATGTTAGTGTTTCAAAATCAGTTTCATATTTCTTCTTAAATTTAGGCCCTCTTGTTTTAGTTTTTAGAATGTGAAAATGTTTTAAAGAAATATTTAAATAGTAGAAAATGTTTATATGTTTTTTGCCTTGCAGTGGTGTGCATTTTAAAATGAGGAATCCATTAAACACAAATTAGTTTGTAACCTAATCATTTTAAAGGAGAATTAAGTAACATTTATACCTTATACTTTGTGAGTCCTTGTAATGGTTAAATATGTATTTTCCATCATCAACTTTAAATGTTTTTGCATGTAATTATAATGATGTCTCAG
This sequence comes from Chaenogobius annularis, assembly GCA_015082035.1. NCBI lineage: Eukaryota > Metazoa > Chordata > Actinopteri > Gobiiformes > Gobiidae > Chaenogobius > Chaenogobius annularis. Next base: position 2,361,072 of record BJKM01000020.1, on the reverse strand, counting down.
TTTTGGTCTTCACTATCGCCAAAGTTACTTGCTGTTAGACACATTTAATGCTTTGTTGAGCTCTTATCCAATTATCACTTCATATCTCAGTATTACAACCATTAGCATTAGTTTGCATTGTTCCAGACCTGTAGTAACGTGTTTCTCTGCATGTTGCCTGTGGTTGGGCCTCCACTGTTGTTCTGGCATGGCACCTCCAGTTAGCTGCTGTAAAACTGTCAGATGGACCACAGACCCAGAAGGCAGTGTGCTAAGCCCTGTTTAACAGCCACACTTCAGCCCTGGGTTTGTTCTGTTACATGTTTTGTGGTTAGGGGTATTACCACACCATAATAGAAACATGAAGAAATATGTTGAATGCAATAGTACTAATTACTTCAATAATCCAAGAAGTGTATTTGCGCATGTATTAACTGTTATACGTTTACAGCAGAGAGGTGAGGTCACTGGCTGCATTTGTTACGGTGCGCTCTGTCAGGTCATATATCTTTGTGGGCATAATTGTGACTGCCTGCGGCTAATTATTGTGAAAACCTGCCCAAGCTTCTGTTGCTGGGTTTATAAGACATATTAGTTGTTTTAAATGACGTTCATTACAGCAGGAAAGCTGAAAAAAGTAAAAACCATGTGACATAAAGTGTGTCGAACTGTGGTGGTTTTAGAGAAACAGAAGGTAGACCTATAGGATGTGTGCATACAGTATTTTGATATTTTGAAAAAAATAATCATGACGTTAACAACATATCATTTGACGAAACACTTTATAGATTATAATTGTATAAGAACACCATGGGAAACCCACAAGGTTCTGTTCTTTCCCTACTGATGTACTTTGCTTCGATATTGGCATTTAGAAATTTCAGTTTTGTTTATTTACCTTTTTATTTACTTTGACAACAGGGACTGTGCTTGATAATGAACATATACATTTATATGTAAAATTCCATTAGTTAGTGCTTTAGGTCGGGGACAGTAGCAATAATTCGACATAAAACAGTTGATCATTCAAATCTTAGTTTAAATGCTTAGTGTTTCCTTGAGGTATAAATTACAATTATTTTACACGTTTAATTAGTATAAAAAAAAAATAATAATAATAATGCAAACCTTGAAATGAGTATGAAAATGGATTGAAACAAGAAAATGGCAAAATGAGGTTAAGTCACACGCCTATACAAACAAACCATGACTTCAGCGCTGTGCTACTATTTATGTGCCACCGCTTCATAAACACACAATCCTGCCCACCCCACACTCTCACACCCCTACCCACCCACCCTCACTGACGGTCCCCACCTATGGGCCCCCTCCCAGCGCCAAAGACACTGGCCAGGGCCCTTCTGACCCCAGTGGAAACTTTGATTGGTCCGAAGTGACGTTGCACGAGCTCTCCTGACATTTACTGGAGGCCTCTCTGCCCCCTTCCATACCTGTCAAACACTTTCTCTTTCACTCTCCTTGGGTTAGTCTCTCATTCACACCTCACGCCCGCCATGACTTTTATATTGGCTATTTTCAGTTTTGGATGAAGAAATTGTGTTCCAGAATAATCTGTTTTACCACGTCATATTTTTATAGAGAATAAAGCGTCAACAAAGCGTACGTAGTGTCCTTTAGTCATGAAGGTGTATAGTTTCAGTGTGTGTTCAGTCAGGTGTAGTACAAGTTTAAATATTTAACACAACATTTTAAATAATACAAATGAGAAGATTTCTAGAAAATGTACTACATAATAATCAACCTACATAACTTTATTTGTCCCTGAGAGGCATCTCAAACTCAATGAGTAGTAAAATACTGATGGAAAAGTTCAACAAGAGGACTGGTCAGGTAGGGTCATACAACCATGTGTCAGAGCAGTTTGAGGAGATTATCAGTACTCAGGACAAAAGTATCTCTCCTCTGTGTCCTTATATTGGCGATATCTGCATGGTCACCCAGGCTTAAACATAAGAGAACAATTCAGCTCTGACATCCAAAAAATCTCTTATCCATACATCAGCAACTGAAATGTAGACAGAGAGGGCAAGGTGTGTGAAGTGCACAGTGACAATATGTATTGCCACGGAACCAGAAAGAACAAACCATAGCTTAGGCCAAATGGGCATTCTCCATCTAATGTCCTTGTTGCTGATTGTGTGTGGAGAAATCAGTGCTTTCTCCACACGCAATCTCTGAGTGTGGAGTCTCTTTGGGAAATTTCTAGTTATTAAAAGGTTTTAAGGTATCTCTCTAAATGTGTTGTTCCATTGCAGGCATGTCCAAACTTGCTAATTTCTAGTTAGCTAAATTAGAGTGTTCAAACTTTTTTCTACATTATTGAAAAAGAAGCAATGGTGTCAGATTTTGGTCAAACCTTGACCTCATTTTACATCTGAAATGTAAACGCTGATCATGTAACTAACTAAGAATGCCCAGCAGGTTCTTTATGAAGCCCTACAATTTGCTTTCCTCAAAACTGGTTAAGAATCAAGCATGTCAAATCGATCTGTAAGTTTCCTTGGTGGAACACAAGAGCAGACACTGCACAGCTAATGAGACTTAATGAAGCGTTGAGCACAGGTCGGAGCTCGTATGGATTACTTTACCAGATGTCCACATTCGCTAACATTCACACATTTAATATAGATTTCCTTCAACACGTAGACGAATACAAGCCAAGCCGTAATACGTCGCCTCGCATTATGATATGTAACAATCACACTCAGCCGGCTTCTGTCTGCCTCTCCTCGGCTCTACCTGGCCCATAGCTTTATTGGCGTCCTGGTTTCGGGCCAACTGCTGTGCCATTTTCAAAAGTGCGGTCAGCAAAGTTCACCATAAAGTGGGAACATGTGTAGAGACAAACAGACTGCGCTCTCCCCCGCTACTGTTGCAGCGCATAGGCGGCAGCTAATTAAATTCATAACGTCAAAATCGATCTGTTTCAAATGAAAACTAAAGAAAGAAAAGTTTACTGTGTTGCAAATGTGTTGATGCTTTGGACTTATTACAGAATAGCAGGTTTTGGTTAAGCTGGTATTCGCTGACAACAAAATTATCTGTTGTAAAAAATCGGATTAGAATCACCTATCACCAAGCTACTGTGTCCCTGTAGGCTCAAAATAAGATAACAATTTTATAGATGGTGTATTTAAGCGATCCAAAGGGGGGCACGAGTGGTACTAGCTTCCAAAGTGGTCTTCAGCTCTCAGAATGCTTTTGAGCAAGATGATTGGACAAGAGAAAATGTAGATTCAGGTGACAAAAAGCAGATATAAAGAGAAATTAATCAGTTTTCACAGAATTCTAGACTTAAACTGGTCATAAACAACTCTATTTTCAGTGATGATAACTTAACATGTTGAAAAGACAGACTTAGCCAAACTAAGCAAGCGCATGTTAGTAACTGCTCTTTCCTGTTTATCACATACAGGACACTCCCGACAAGACCGAAAATATTATATTTACTGTGTGTAATGCATTATCAAAACCCAGCTCATTACACAGAGAAACGTAAAAACATGGTGTAGAGTCAAAATGCAGAAAAGTTGTAGTTTTCTGTTTATTCTAACTTAAGAAGTATAATTCTAATTGCCCTTAGCCCCTCCTTCTCTGCAAGTAAAATAGAATTTTAAAAAAGCTAGGAAAAAGAGTAGAAACCTCTAGGAGATCCACAGTGAAGGAGAGATCCTAGTCCTACTATGGTCCAGGACTGACACGTATCTATTTGCAGATAGAGATCGTAGAGCCAGAAAAAACGCTAGACCGAGGGATAGAGGAATGGCTCATCTAGCGTAAGGAGAGGTCATTCCACCAGATGAGGAGCACAGGGTGAGGAGTATCCAGCCTGTGAGGAGTATCCAGCTGGTGAGGAGCATCCAGCCTGGTGAGGAGTATCCAGCCTGGTGAGGAGTATCCAGCCTGGTGAGGAGTATCCAGCCTGGTGAGGAGTTCCAGCCTGGTGAGGAGTAACAGCTGGTGAGGAGTATCCAGCCTGGTGAGGAGTATATCCAGCCTGGTGAGGAGTATCCAGCTCCACAAGTCATCCTTGTGGCATCTAAGGTTCATTCATCACAGGAGCACTTTACTTTAATTAAGTAAAGTAAGTCATTGGTGGCTGGTGACTTGTGATATGTACAGTATAACAGGCGAACAAACTTCACAGCTCTATAGGGAAAAAAACAAAAAGACCGTTAGAATCCTCACAAGAAATCCTAATATATAATATAGTTTTTCATAATCAATAAGGGAGCATTCACACTTGAACATTCACCACAATAACATTGTTACCAAACCTGAAACTAAACCTGGACTAGACCAGGTCAAGGACAGTAACAGGTTCAAACCAAATCTACATCAGAAAATGTTCTCAATTCAGGACCAAATCATGACAAATGTGAATGTAGGATTTAGCATAATTCTCCTTTTAAAATGATAGTTATCACTGCTATGTGATAGTTTAGAGTTTCTACCCCTTTCTTTACACTTTCACCCTAAAATGCAGGTTCATTCTAACAACTCCTCTCACTTCAGTTGGAGTCTGGTTTAGCATCAGTCTGCTTTCAGTGATATAGAATGACACAGGCTTTACTACACTTGGACCTGGTTTCACTTCTCCCTGTGTGTAATAGTTGACTGTATAACACAATCAGATCACTTCAGGGCTTAGCTTCTCCAGAGCCACTGTCGCCACTTTATCAGAAACGTTACTAACTACGCATCTCCAATAGCAGCCAGTGTCTTTCCAAGCCGTTACATCATGTATTGTGGATGGATGGCTGTGGGTCTGGTAAATGATTTCCCAGCATTATGTCACCAGGTAGGCTAATAGGTTAGTGTCAGTACAAGTGTGAGTACCTATGTATTCTAGGCTTCTTTTTTCAAGTTGAATTTACACATTAATACAGATATACAGTTTTAATTGACACTACACATACAAAAATATACCATATTAGCATACCAAAAAATGTATCACAAATTATACAGTATTAAGTGTCATTGTATTTTAATATTTAATTCATTTATTTTACATTAAGAACTACTAAACGTCTGAATGAAAGGTTGACCATCGTTAACTGTATCTTATATAAAGTGGACAAATTATGGTCCTTCAGTTCCATTCTCTATTATGGCCATCAGGCTCCGGTGAGAAATCAAGCAAAACACTGTATTTTACACTGTTCTTCTAATGGAGGCAGATCAACTTGTGTCAAACCTTTCCTGTGCAGCAAACTGACCAAAGTAAACTCTTTTGATTTGAGCTATTAGCCTGTTAGCCTGCAGTCATTAGCCCAGATTAGCTGCCGTCTCATAGACAATTAAATAGCTGTAGCAAAACACACAAAAATAAAGTTGGATTGACCTTAAAGATGTGTCTAGGTCCAGCTGTTCTTCTTCAACTCTCAGAAAGCCTTCAGGTCTGCGCTGTTCAAAACATTATTGGAAACTTTTAGCAATGGAAAATTTACCGGTTGACCTACGGTATGTTCCTATTTTCACCCATTGCCATGCGCTGTATCTCCTGTTTTACGTTTTAAAAATAAAACGGGGCATTTTTTTTCTCTGTAACTACTCAACACAACTAAACACTACCTCGTTGCTACCCATCCTGCCTTCTCAGGTTACAGTCCCAATCAAGTCCACTATCGGCACACAGTTAGCTTGCTAGCTGTTTATTTTCACCCCAGATTTGGAAAAACTCAAACAGGCGCTGACATGTTAAGGGTCATTGTGGAACATTGTATGGAAGGGTGTCCACCGAAACCAATCCTGGGTAATGATAGGTAATCAGCCAGTTAACATGGGATGATTCAGTGGCGCCAGAGCCCTAAACCTGGTGGAGATGACCAAACATAAACAAATACATGTGCGGCCCTCGTAACGGACGGAACAAGTGTGTAAAGTTAGTCTGCCCTTTGACCTCTCAACTGATCGAGTATGTTTTTGGAAAGGACGTCTTTTCCAGTAAACTCTGCTTTTTCCTTCCCGTAATATCAGCTTGGTGTGTGCGCGTCAAGAAAACCACAGAATGGCACGTGTCGGAAACTGCAAAACTTGAAGATGGAGTGACTAGGACTAATTGGAAAAATATGAGTCTGGTACAATGGTTAAAACATTGTTGGGTTGGTTTGCAGCTAATATACGGAAAACAGGAGGTACGTCTTACAACGTCAAAACTATGAATAAAGTGGTCTGTTTTTCAACTCTTGAAATGTATTTTTATAAGTTACCATAAGAGTTTGTGATCGGTGATACCAGTGATTTAGTTTTGATCCGATACAAATAATACCATTGCAAGTATTAGGATATATATTCAATACCAATGAGTTTTTAATTCAAATAAATGTAAACTCCTTTTACCTTGGCCCTGAAAGGTTGCCAATATCTTTGTTACAAGCTAGCTTGAACTGATCTAGAAATTAAATATATGTGCAGATAACCAAAAATATAACGTGTATTTCAAAAATGTATTTACATTTTTATTATAAAACAGCATTCTTTAAAGCAAATTTCTGCATGAGAATTGATCCATCACTGGTTCGAGTAGCCAAAAACTGTACTCAAGTAAGAGTAGTATTATTTCAAATAATATTACTTGAATAATATGAAAAAGTAGTGGTTTTAAAAATAACTCAAGTAAGAGTTACTACTACTCAAGAGTAATAAGAGACAAAGCCAAAGTAATAATAATATAAAAATAATATATTCCTTTTCCTACCAGCTGCCATGTGAACATGTAATGATATTTCAATAGGCATTTTTGCACATAACACAACCAACACCTAAGTTCCTATTATCCCCTAGTCCCTATTTAGTCAGAGGAACCACCCAGTACCCCTTGCATTTGTACACACAGCAACAAGGGGCTTTCGTGCATCAAATAGGGACTGGAACTAAAAAAGTACCAGTAACTGAAAAAGTGTAGTTTAACTTTTAATAGCTACTTAATAAACCATGCAAACATTTCAGGTAAATGTATTAAGTGAAAGTATAGCGACCTTTTTCTAGTCTACTGTATTCAAAACATATGTGAACCAAACCTCTGCACTATCCAAACTAACTCTTTATGAACTAGCTGCAGCGTGACCTCATTGGGTTGGTCATTAGCAAATCGCGTTCCTATTGGCTGTCTCCTTTAGCCGCACGAGGTTAGAGCTCCTGCTAAGTCTCCAGGGAGGGCCTAACAGTGCAGAACAACAATAGGCCCAATGCAATGTTTAGTCTGTGTCTGCTGGGCTTACACTAAATTTTGCACTTTGAAACAAGATCCTAGCTTATTACTAAAGACTTTAAGACACACTCGCAGCTACTTTATTACATTTTAGTTGACTTTTCATCCATGTCCAAACACCATATCATTGCAACCAGAAATCTGCCTTAGCCACCTTTTTTTGGCCAGGTATGACACTGACTTTTAGATTTATCTGTGTGGGGTTGTCTCAAGTAGACATCTTGAGGGGTTTTATCGGATTTTGAAAGAGACTTGTCTAAATAAATCTTCACTTGTGAGGATGGGTTAGAGAAATCCAGGGCAAACGTAGAGAGAATCCATCTTGTCAATCTTGCACTGGTCTGCCAAAAGAGGGTTACTGACGACTGTGGCGGGCTGTCGGCCTAAAGTGGGACAGCCCATAGGGATCCAAAGCACACAGCTAATTGATGAAGCCAGGTAAATTGCAATAAAAGTTGAGTTTTTACCTATTCAAAGTAGACAACATGATTATAGGTTTTAGGATACTGTTTGACTGAGACACAAAGTATTAATATAAAAAAAGCAATGACATATTAACAATTTCAATTGATTGGATCATCCTTTCGAAAACTTCAACACACTTTAAATCCACAATAAGGTCTGATGAACCTACATTTTAATCTAATATCTGGTGTTTTTAAGCACCCCTCTAAAACAAATCCTTAATTAATCTCCTTACCTGTCTGAAAATGTGGAATTTACAAAAAACTAAAAACCGTTTGCATGTTTCAAAATGAATTATATGCACGTTAAGGCCGAGACAAGTTCCTATGTTTGTGAATTTTGTTCATTGACAATGGCAATAAACTCTTTCTGATTCTGATTCTGATACATGTTTCCACACATTTAATAATTGCAATGTTATTCTATTTTATTTCCCAAGTTAAAAAAAATATATTATTACCGCAACACTTAGAACCATTAAAAGTTAATATTTCAGTAAAACATCATTGATTTATTGATGTATTTCCAAATCTCCAAAACTCCACATATAAAAGATTTGGTTATCAAATCCTGGACCTTCTTGTTGTAAACCAAAGTCATATATTACTGTGCTGCCAATAGAACCTCTAAACATGTGATCAAACTGAAATCCACACCAGGCTTCTTATAAATATTTTCATAACCTGATGGTGAATTTCAAATTCCTGTACGGTGCCATTACTAAATACACTATTTCCCTTCACAGCGGGTGGTCAAGTGGCAGATCCTCTTTTATACTTGTGATATCCTGATGGATTATGTTCCCTGTGTGCGTGCTGCCTCTGTCTAACCAACCTAAGACTGGAACACACGCGCACCCTGCCCTAGCTCCAGCCACACTGTAGAAGTTATCAGCCAAAAAATCTGAGCTAAAACTCAGCTTCTGCCTCTTAATGAAATGCAGCCGCGATGGAGGAAACTTAACTCCAGCAGAGTCGATAAACCACAGTAAGACCCAGGTAAGGCCAGGATTAGGACTGGAGACTGTGGTTGGACCAGGACCTGCTGAAGAACATGCTTTTGTTTATACACTTCTCTGTGACCTGCTGATGTGGAGATACTGGGTCGTCAATGCATTCTTGAAATATATAATTTTGTGCAATATTTCAAGTTAAAGTTTTTATTATTATTTTGGTAAAAAGATAGGCAGTAAGTCAGTTAGCAGGTAACGACACTAAAACTAACACAAGTAGTTAGCTTCTCCCTCCAGAGAGATATAAGGCCAGTTTTCTGGAGGAACTGAAGAAGCGACTTGGATGAGTAGCCAAACGTCTTCACTCTTTAAGCTTTTGTATAGTTGACAGACTAAAATTTTCTTTTGCTTTGAAACCTAACCTGGACCTACACGAACATAAATATACGCTATAATGGGGTGGTAGTGGCAGTCGACTGGTGGGTTGCTGGTTCAAACCTCAGCACAAACAATTATTTGGCAGTTTTCCGGAATACAAATTGAAATATCAAATATAGGGACAACAAGCTTTTGTTTTTTTTAAAGATTGTCTAGCGCATAAGCTTTACTAGACAGAACAGCTGTAGTGTAACATGGGAAGAGTGAAGGCAAATGGTCGGGGCTAGGAATCGAGGCCACAACACTGAGGCTCTAGCAACCACACATCTAACCACTGCATACCATGTTTTTCATTACAATTTCTTGGTGCCTCACAGCAAGGTGAGCTGTCAAATTAGCATTTGACTGGTTTGCATTTTGTCAAGGTGTTGCGAGGCTATTGTATACTGAGGGGAGGTTGTATCTCAGACCACCATTCCTAAAGTAAGAAAAAGGGCCTTGTTTACTCTTTCAAGCCATCCCTTCTCCCTGTTTAAAATTTTAACCACACATTCTTCATCATCATCAATCATGTGATTTGCGGCTTTTTAGGTCATGGTCTACTTTATTAATTCCTTGTGGGGGTTCTGCATTTGACCCATCCTTCAATGCCGCTGGGGCAACCTGTCAGGAGCAGTGATCAGCTGCCGTACAGCGCTTGGAGTCCCATCTCCAGGTCTTGAGCTCAGCTTGGTCAGGACTACTGTAGCTAGAGGTTTCCCTATTGTGCATGTTTTGAGTTGGGTTTGGATGACTATGCATTTTCATCAGTTTGAAAATAACTTTTAGATGGAAGTTTAAACGTCTTTATTTCTAAAAACAGTGTCCAACCTCTCCAACATGTTTTTATTTTATTTCACACCTCAATTCCAAATATGTTGCATCTGGACATCCCCAAACACCCCCAGAGATCACAAATCGAAAAATAATGAGTTTACATACATGTAACTTTCTTTTTACAATTAATTTAAAATCTCTATCACATGCTATGCTTCATTTGTCCAGAATGGTTGCTTTGACTCTAACCAGGACTCAATGCAGGAGCTTGGGGCTGAGCTTTGCAGAACAAAACCTCCCCATTCTGTTGCCTGTGAGTCCCATTATTTACATCACAGTTCCATTTAGCTCTCTGTGTTTGTGGACAGTACACATGCAAAAAGGACTGGCTCAGATCTGTCAGTAAGGGACCACCTCACTGTGTATTCAGCCTGGCCACATTATGTCACAAGGCTCCATGGTTTATCACGCGTTAGCATACGCACAAGAAAGGCACAGGAAAAATATATGTTGCATGCAAGCGGCACTGTGGCTTACAGGAAATTTTACGTTGTATATTAAATCGAAGTGTTTTCTTAAAAAGTGATTTTACTAATTTAAACCACAATGAGTTTATAAACGCTTTTCACAACCTTCAGAGACCAGAGCCGAAGCTACAACTCGCAAGCTAACAGTGCACTTACCTCTTTGCGGAAAATAAAACATGCTATTATTGCAGACAGCAAACAGTGGTCTAATTTTTATCCTAAAAGCCGCTTTTACAACACATCTGCACTGGAAAAACATTACAGACGCTTGATCAATGGAGACTTAAATGTTATTTAGTTGGTGCTGGGGTTCCTGTACAGGCCTTGCTGGCAGATGACAAACAGTTGAGTCAATTGGGGGAGGTGGAGAAACCTTGGGTGAAGTCTGTTCTTACAACATGGGGGGACCTGATCAAAACATACAAACATACAAATTCCCACCTAACAGCACAGACTCAAGATTTAAAGTCTGGACAACCAAAGGTATAAAGGTCTTTTACCAGATTTTAAAGGAGAATCAGCTGAAGAGCTTTGATGAGTTAAAAGAATCCTTTGGCTTAGAGGAACAGGACTTTTTTAGGTGTTTACAAGGAATTATTATAATCAAGAAATCAAAAAGAATGACGACCATCATTGCCTTCTGACTGAAATATTTATTAAAGCTTATCAATCTGAACTTTCAAAGGGATTATCTAAATCATACAAATGTATTAAAAATTTGAGCACTCACTCTACTGATTACATTAAGGGTAAATGGGAAAGAGAGGGTCACTTTGTTCTGGATGATGAAGAGTGGGAAAGTATATGTACATCTCAGTGGAAAACCACAAAATCACATGTTTGGAGGGAATTCAGTTGGAAAAGTAACTTCGCTTCTTTGTAACACCATATCAAAGTGCCCTTTACTCACAGGGAAATGCAAATTGTTGGAGAGGATGTGGCAGAAACTAATAATGTACTGCAGACTTTTTGACATTGCCATCTCTCTTAATTTTAGAACAACGATTTTGGACCAAATGGGAGTCTAATTTTAGTATAAATATGCAGTGAATTTGTTTGTGTTTATGTTAAATTGAAATATACTTGTTTCCTTTAAATTGTTCATTTTTCTCTGGTCGTTTGTGTTCTGTATATATTTTTGCTTATAAATCTGGAAAATATATATATATATATATTATATATATATATATATATTATATATATATATATATATATATATATATATATATAATATATATATATATATATTATATATTTTAAACTATAGTCGGAATGTTTTGCCCTAATCATTTTTAATGATTTTTTTTCAATGTAAAATAATGTGATAGTCAGTCTTACATTGGATATTTTCCACCTTGTATTCTAATTTTACATCTAAATAGTCTAATTATGAATAGCCTCAATGTCTTCGGTGAGTTTAATGTGAGTTGGATTTACAGTTGGTCACTGGAGGTTCTGTAAAAAAAATCTGAGCAGTTTAACAGATTGAGTGGAAGGAGGATCTTGTGTGAGTAATCTAAGACAGATTCTGACTAGACATATCAGGATGGATAAGAATGGGAGTGATTTTGGACAGAGGGCTTTGATGTGTGGCTGCAGGAGAGACCCAGGGGTACAGAGGATGAGCATGTCTGCATGATTCATTCAATATTTTTAGCTTCAGTCAAGATCATAAACTTTTCATGATCAAAGTTAGATGTAGGTTAAGTAATAATTCAATATTTAGGCGAAAAAAAATGAAATAAATGGACCAATCAGAAAATAGCTATATTGGTTAGTTTTAACATAATGATATGAAGTTACTATAAATTAACATAAGCAACTTTTTTTAAAATAATAATAAATTCACCATGCAGACATTTGTCAAATTTATATTAGGCAGCGCAAATCGCAGTCCCTAACTCTCATTTTGAAGCAACACACCCTTTACCAAACATAAACTCCCCTTTATTTTGATTGCTAATCTATGGAGTACATTAATGATATTTTATTGGCTTTTTCCTTGTTTTCTTTCCTATAAACATCATTTTAAACTGTCAAATCTTCATAAGGATTTCTACTACCATTTCTGACAGGCCCAATCCCTTCTTCTCCATTCATACACACTTTTTGGATTGGGGGATTTGAAGCTAACCGCACAAAAAACAACACGCTAGGCAAACGTGACAGATGTAAGCTAACGTAGGCTAACCAGCGTGGACAGAGTGCAGTGTGTGAGCTGATTGTGTTTGCATTGGTGTGTGCGATGAGAGGCTAGGCCCATTAGCGCAAGGTAATAGCAGGGATATTGGAGGAGTAGGTTATAGTTGTAATTGCCTTTAGCTAGCGGCTAGCTCCGGCACCATGGCGCCTCCAACGTAAATATGAACTTAGGGACATAGGCTCCACTTTGTCCTCCTGCAGCGCTTGACCCCTCACACAAAGTTCAGCAGGGTTCTGGGGAAGTGAAGTGACGAACTGGAGCAATTTGAGTTTGGATAAAATTTGGAAATGTTGATGATAGCAAATTACATTAATGAACCACCTATTGCAAGTTAAGGTAAGGTAGTGTTCCCCATGGGATTTATATCAAGACTTTGGTGGCACATGTGATCCACCAAAGTGAAATCTTGTATTTGTTTATTTATTATTTATTAAAAGTGAACATTTTATTTAATTCAAGTTTTGGCATCACTTATTGCCTCTACTGTTTTAAAAGTATTAAATATAGTTACTTCTATTTATGTATGGCAATACTACAAGCATAAAGTATCATTTGTATCACCATTTTCTTTTTGTTCAGCTTATTTTTAGACTATGGAGGGGATGCCATAGCCGCCTCTTCTATCTGTAAACACTGGGTAAGGTATTGTGCACACCCTACTTGACATTCATGATCCAGTGTACACAAACAGACCTTGAGGCAAGGAAGGTAAGTATCTTGCTCATGGACACACAGTGAGCACTGGTGAAAGCAGTTAGGTTAACACCAGCTGAGTTATTGCTGTCCTGTAATTGTAATTGTAATTGTAATTGTATGCTTGTTTTCCAGGAGAAAACCAACCTTCTGGCATCCAGAATATACACATTCAATTCTTTATGAGAAGTGGTCACCCCTCCATCTGTCACGCCTTGAGCCAAACTCAAAGAGTACTGTGCAAAATAATGTATATCTGTGACACATGTAAACAAACAAGTTCATTGGTCATCTCATTGATTCTGCCGAAATCTACAATGTTTCTCAGATCCGGTGATATTTTTTGCCTTTTCTTCTCGCATGAAGTGATTTTTTAATTTTTATATGGACATACCTTGGTGTCCCTGATGGCTAATCCACCTGTCAATTTACCGTATTTTCCGCACTATAAGGCGCACTTAAAAACATTTATTTTTCTCAAAAAATGACAGTGCGCCTTATAACCCAGAGCGCCTTATATATGGATTAATTCTGGTTGTGCTTACTGATCTCGAACCGATTTTATGTGGTACACTGTGCTCAAAAATCCGTCAAAATGTTTTATCACAACTTTGGTAAACTACAAAGCCGCACACACTTCCAGCATTACGGTTACCGTAGCGAGGAGCGTCGCGGAGTAATACTGTGCTTCACCATAACATTACAGTGTGGTGTATAAGGAATTTGAAGGATTTGTGGACGAGGAATAAACTGAAAAAGTGAGTGTATTATGTTTTATTTTACGTGATATAGTGTTAACTGAAACAATTTTGAGTTATTGTGAGTACGCCAACGTTAATTTAGCGGTATCTGACTGTTTTTTTTTTTAACGTGTTGTACCTCAGCCATTTTGAGTTACTGTGAATACGCCAACGTTTGATTTAGCGGTATCTGACTGTGTTTTTTTACGTGTTATACCCTGAGCCATCTTGAGTTACTGACTGTGAATACGCTAACGTTTGATTTAGCGGTATCTGACTGTGTTTTTTTTACGTGTTATACCTGAGCCATTTTGAGTTACTGTGAATACGCTAACGTTTGATTTAGCAGTATCTGACTGTGTTTTTTACGTGTTATACTGAGCCATTTTGAGTTGCCGTACTATGAATACGCTAACGTTTGATTCACCGGTATCTGACTGTGTTTTTTTACGTGTTATACCTGAGCCAATTTTGAGTTACTGTGAATACGCTAACGTTTGATTTAACGGTATCTGACTCTGTTTTTTTACGTGTTATACCTGAGCCATTTTGAGTTACTGTGAATACGCTAACGTTTGATTTAGCGGTATCTGACCGTGTTTTTTTTACGTGTTATACCTGAGCCATTTTGAGTTACTGTGAATACGCTAACGTTTGATTTAGCAGTATCTGACTGTGTTTTTTTACGTGTTATACCTGAGCCATTTTGAGTTACTGTGAATACGCTAACGTTTGATTTAGCAGTATCTGACTGTGTTTTTTTACGTGTTATACCTGAAGCCATTTTGAGTTGCCGTACTGTGAATACGCTAACGTTTGATTCACCGGTATCTGACCGTGTTTTTTTACGTGTATATCCTGAGCCATTTTGAGTTACTGTGAATATGCTAACGTTTTGATTTAGCGTATCAGACTGTGTCAGAACGTGTTTCCATTGAACAAGGTTGGGACTGTTTTTGTTTAGCTTAATGCGCCTTATCGTCCGGTGCGCCTTATATATGGACAAAGTTCAAAAATAGACCATTCATTGACAGTGCGCCTTACAATCCAGAGCGCCTTATAGTGCAGAAAATACGGTACTCATCTGTACTCGCGGAGATGAACACACAGTGACCAGACTGATATTGAGCTGTATAAAAATGTATACAGAGAGATTTCATTCTGGACTTTCCAGGCAAGGTTGGTCCCACTGCCCCAAAAATAAATTAACGTTTGTGACTTCCGGTTATGGCTCAGACTGACTAGTTGCACTGCGATGCACTGCTGCCGATATTTGCCTTTAAAATCTCCTTTTCACCCACAAACTGAGGAGTAAGATACTGCAAGGGATGACTACACTCGGAAAAGGTAAATGAGGCTTCGGGAGCTAAACAATTAAAACTGGAGGACTATCTCTCTTTTTTTTTTTTTTTTTAATGGTATAAACGGAAGAGATTTTCATTCTGGACTGACACCTTAACGTGGTGGAGGGGTTTGAGCGCGCCGAATGATCTCAGGAGCTATGTTGTCCGGGGCTTCAAGCCCCTGGTAGGGTCTCCCAAGGCAAACAGGTCCTGGGGGACGGGCCAGACAAAGATCGGTTCACAAGCCTTTATGATGGAAAGAAAAACAAGGGACGTCGCCGGATTGGCGTTACCGGGGGCCTCACCCTGGAGCCAGACCTGGCGTGGGTGCTCGACGGCGAGCGCCTGGTGGCCGGGCCTTTCCCACGGGGGCCCGGCCGGGTGCAACCCAAACGAGTGACGTGGGGGCCGTCTCTCCGTGGACCCACCACCTGCAGGAGGATCCGTAAAGGGCTGGTGCGGAGGGATCTGGGCGGCAGTCGACGGCAGGGGCCTTGACGACCGGATCCCCGGACGCAGAGACTAACTCTGGGGACATGGAACGTCACCTCTCTGGGGGGGAAAGAGCCTGAGCTTGTGCGGGAGGTTGAACGGTTCCGACTAGATATAGTCGGCCTCACCTCCACGCACAGTTTTGGGCACTGGAACCCATCCTCTTGAGAGGGGCTGGACGCTCCACTTCTCTGGTGTTGCCTGCGGGGAGAGAGGCGGCGGGCTGGTGTGGGTTTGCTTATTGCCCCACAGCTCAGCCGCCATGTGTTGGAGTTTACCCCAGTGAACGAGAGGGTGGCGTCCCTACGCCTTCGGGTTGGGGACAGGTCTCTCACTGTGGTGTCGGCCTACGGGCCGAACAACGGTGCTGAGTACCCGGCCTTCTTGGAGTCCCTGGGAGGGGTACTGGACAGTGCACCGACCGGGGACTCCGTTGTTCTACTGGGGGACTTCAACGCCCACGTGGGCAACGACAGTGACACCTGGAGAGGGGTGATTGGGAAGAAACGGCCCCCGATCTGAACCCGAGTGGTGTTCAGTTATTGGACTTCTGTGCTAGTCACGGACTGTCCATAACGAACACCATGTTCAAGCACAAGGGTGTCCACCAGTGCACGTGGCACCAGGACACCCTAGGCCGGAGGTCAATGATCGACTTTGTTGTCGTGTCATCTGACCTCCGGCCGCGTGTCTTTGACACTCGGGTAAAGAGAGGGGCGGAGCTGTCAACCGATCACCACCTGGTGGTGAGTTGGATCCGCTGGCGGCGGAGGAAGCCGGACAGACTTGGCAGGCCCAAGCGTATTGTGAGGGTCTGTTGGGAACGTCTTGTGGAGCCCGCTGTCAGCAGGGTCTTCAATTCAGGCCTATCAGGCCTCTTTGGCTTGTGGGACTCCTGAGGCCGTTGACGGGTATCGGCGGGCCAGGCGTGCCGCAACTCGTGCTGTCGCAGAGGCAAAAAACCCGGGTCTGGGAGGAGTTCGGGGAGGCCCTGGAGGAGGACTATCGGTCGGCCCCAAAGAAATTCTGGCAAAACCGTCCGGCGCCTCAGGAGGGGGAAGCAGTGTTCCACCAACACCGTTTACGGTGCGGGTGGGGACCTGCTGACCTCGACTGGGGATGTCGTCAGGCGGTGGAAGGAGTACTTTGAGGACCTCCTAAATCCCACTGTCACGTCTTCCGAAGAGGAAGACCTCGACTGGGGATGTCGTCGGGCGGTGGAAGGAGTACTTTGAGGACCTCCTAAATCCCACTGTCATGTCTTCCGAAGAGGAAGTAGAGACGGAGGACTCGGAGGCTGACTCATCCACTGAGTCACTGAGGTTGTTGGCAAACTCCTCGGTGGCAGAGCTCCGGGGGTGGATGAGATACGCCCCGAGTACCTAAAGTCTCTGGATGTTGCAGGACTGTCTTGGTTGACACGCCTCTGCAACATCGCGTGGCGGTTGGGGTCGGTGCCTCTGGACTGGCAGACCGGGGTGGTGGTCCCTCTGTTCAAGAAGGGGGACCGGAGGGTGTGCTCCAACTATAGAGGGATCACACTCCTCAGCCTCCTGGTAAGGTCTATTCCAGGGTACTGGAGAGGAGAATCTGACCGATAGTCGAACCTCGGATTCAGGAGGAGCAGAGTGGTTTTCGTCCTGGTCGTGGAACACTGGACCAGCTCTATACTCTCCATCGGGTGCTCGAGGGTTCATGGGAGTTTGCCCAACCAGTCCACATGTGCTTTGTGGATCTGGAGAAGGCTTTCGACCGTGTCCACGGGGTGCCCTTTGGGGGGTGCTGCGGGAGTACGGGGTCCGGGGCCTTTGCTCAGGGCTGTCCGGTCCCTGTATGACCGGAGCAGGAGCTGTGTTCGCATTGCCGGCAGTAAGTCAGATCTGTTCCCAGTGCGTGTTGGACTCCGCCAGGGCTGCCCTTTGTCACCGGTTCTGTTCATTGTTTTTATGGACAGAATTTCTAGGCACAGTCAGGGGGCGGAGGGGGTCCGGTTTGGAGAGCACAGGATCTCATCTCTGCTGTTTGCAGATGATGTTGTCCTGATGGCTCCATCAAACCTGGACCTGCAACATGCACTGGGACGGTTTGCAGCCGAGTGTGAAGCAGCTGGGATGAGAATCAGCACCTCCAAATCTGAGGCCATGGTTCTCGACCGGAAAAAGGTGGCTTGCCCTCTCCAGGTGGGTGGGGAGTCCTTGCCCCAAGTGGAGGAGTTTAAGTATCTCGGGGTCTTGTTCACGAGTGAGGGAAGGATGGAGCGTGAGATTGACAGGCGGATCGGTGCAGCGTCTGCAGTGATGCGGTCGCTGCATCGGACGGTTGTGGTAAAGAAGGAGCTGAGTCGAAAGACAAAGCTCTCGATTTACCGGTCAATCTACGTTCCTACCCTCACCTATGGTCATGAGCTTTAGGTAGTGACCGAAAGGACAAGATCGCGGATACAAGCGGTCGAAATGAGTTTCCTCCGCAGGGTGGCTGGGCGCTCCCTTAGAGATAGGGTGAGGAGCTCAGTCACACGGGAGGAGCTCGGAGTAGAGCCGCTGCTCCTCCACGTTGAGAGGAGCCAGCTGAGGTGGCTCGGGCATCTGTTCCGGATGCCTCCTGGACGCCTCCCTAGGGAGGTGTTTCGGGCATGTCCCACCGGGAGGAGGCCCCGGGGAAGACCCAGGACACGCTGGAGGGACTATGTCTCTCGGCTGGCCTGGGAACGCCTCGGGATCCCCCCGGAGGAGTTGGAGGAAGTGTCTGGGGAAAAGGAAGTCTGGAGGTCCCTGCTTAGACTGCTGCCCCCGCGACCCGGCCCCGGATAAAGCGGAAGAAGATGGATGGATGGATGGTATAACGGAAAACACATACTTTGAAGACGTGCTACTTCAGAAGACGTACAACTACAGTAGGCAGTAAATGCACCTTTTCAGTTAGCTGCCAACCGCCAACACACAAAGCAACACATCAACAACAACATTACCTCGGAGGAAAACCTACTTCCCCTCAAGCTAGCGATACTAAATCTAGTGCAACACCAGAGGGGTTGCCCGCAGCAACAGAGTCCAGTCCCCAGCGCATGGGATGGACGGTAAAGAGGACAACAGGTGGTCCTTATGTTGCGTGAAGTGCAGTGTGACGTGGCGTCACAGAGCTGAAGTCAAAGCAGCGAACAAGCAGCTAATACAAAAGCAACAGAACAAGGCTGTAATAATTAGTTTGGATGCCAAGAAAGCTTTTGATTCTGTTTGTTGACCTTATTCATCTAAAGTGCTATACAAATTTCAAATAGATTACTTAATTATGAAAAATACAGGGGCTCCAACATCAAGAATTAAAATAAATGGTAACCAGATTGATCCACTGACTGGAAAGACCTGGTCCCTCCTCCTGATTGCTTTGTATTTAGAACCATTGGCCCAATTTATTAGACAAACAGAAAACAATTCATGGTGTTACAATAGATGGGAAGGAACATAAAATTGACTGCTGTGTTGTATTATACTTGACCAAACCAGAAATTTCCATTCTCAATGTGATGTATATTTTAAAAAAAAAAAAAAAAAGTTTAATATCTGGATACAAAATGAATGTACAAAAACTGAAATTCTCTAATTTTGGCGACCCTCTTTGACCTTTAGAAAGACATATACATTTACATGGCAAACAGAATCACTAAGATGCTTGTGTGTGGTCCTCCATAAAGATCTGCTAACAATTTTGGAGACAAATTATACCCCTCTTTTTACTAGTATAAAAAAGACCTTAAAAAGATTGACTCTTATCCCATACTTACGTCTAAGTCAAAGGATTGAAACAATAAAAATGTAAGTTTTGCCCAGATTTCTCTATCTGTTCCAGACTCTTCCAATTTCCATCCCCAAATGTCTGTTTGATGACTGGAATAAAAAGAACGCAAGATTTGTAAGGCATGGTTAAAAAACTTGCATCTCTTGTCTGAAATATTACTTGATTTTAGCTCAAATCAGTGCGTTGCTGTACTGGTGTGACCCAGAATATGAAGCTCAATGGAAATATATTGAGAGTTGTGTTGTGCCGGGGTTTCCTGTGCAGGCCCTACTGGCAGATGACAAACGGTGGTCATTTGGAGGAAGAGGAAAATCCCTGTGTAAAATCTGTGTTTATGACCTGGAAGGAATTAATCAGAACATATAACCTAAGCAAAGATGTTAACATCTTAAACTGGTTGTCTTATGATCAGAGTTTCAGACCTAACAGCACAGATTCAAGATTCAAAGTCTGGATAACTAAAGGAATAATGTTGTTTTTTTGGTTTTTTTTACCAGATTGTACCATGAAATCATATGAAACATTTTGAAAAAATGCTTTGACTTGGAAAAACAGGACTTTTATAAGTATTTACAAATAAGGAGTTATTAGAACCAATGAACTAGAATCAAGCAACTAAGCCTTTGACGGAAATATTTATTAAAGCTTATAAATCAGAACTTTCAAGGGGAATAATATGTAAGTTATACAAATGTATTAGCAATTTGGGCAGCAACTCTACTAATTACTTAGTGGACAAGAGAGGGTAATTTTTTCTGATTTACGAAGTGTGAGAAAATACATGTACATCCCAACGGAGAACCACAAAATCACATGTTTGGAGGGAATTCTGTTGGAAAACTGTGACATGATTTTTCATAATGCCATGTCAAAGTACCCATTTTTTTTACAGAGAAATACAGATTGTTGGAGAAAATGTGGTAGCCAGGAGGCAAACCAGTTCCATGTGTTTTGGGACAATAGTTCAGAAATATTGGACAGAAATCAACAAAGAGCTACAGACTGTATTTTGCATTGCCATCTCATTTGATATCGGAACTATGTATTTGAGCCTTAGGACTTTTGCCATGGACACAGTCAATGGTTATATCTGGAGCATACTTCTGGCGGCAAGAAAAAAAGCCATTACAAAAAAATAGATGACACAAGCTGCATCGAGAATCAAGGACTGGATAATGGACATACGGAAAATGGAAAAGATCACTTTAGGACTCAATTTGGAACTGGATACATTTACCAGACTTTGGACAACTTTGGTGGGTCGTGATTTTGTTTCTGTGTATGTCCGTTGTTGCTAATATTAATTTTGTTTGGTGTAGCGCTCTCTGGTCATGTTCAATGTTTTGTGTTATATATACTAAAAAAGTAAATAAATAAACACAAAAATAACACTTCTAGAAACCAGGGGTGCAATTGACTTACATTTTAAACATGCACATATGGCTCACACTCCAGCGAGGTTCTTCTGACCAAGATTCTGGTTCAAAATCTGGAGAAAGGTATTTTGTTGCGGTCAGACATCTACTGCTCCTGACAGGTTATTTCAGCATAAATAAGGAATGGGTCAAATGCAGAGTACAGTGAAGTAAAGCTCACCTTAACAGCGGTTAAAGTGAATGAGTTGGTGTGAATCAGCTCGTTCTAATAAAGCCCCTCTCCAGAAGGGCACACAGCAAAGTGCATTGGACAGTGTCTCTTGTAAGTTGTTATTGCATGTGCGTGATAAACCACAGACTGACGTATGTCTACATCAACCGTTCCCATCATGCAGCTCTCTATAGATCTTCTTCTTGTGCGCTTTGCTAACGCCCCCTCCTTTTCTCCTGCTGCAATTTTCCCTTTCCTTCCACTATCCATCAATATATCTCCACCTCTCCTCTACAGAGCTGGACATCTCGGTGCTGTGTTTTCTTTATGAGAACATCTGTTTGGCTTCTGGCACAACCCTTGGCCCAGAGCAGCAACCAGCCAGCCAGGCCTCCAGTCAGCAGAGCCATGTGGGGAGATAGCACTACTGTGGACTGCACTGAGGATGCTAAACTTAGTTCAATGGTGCAGGGCAAGAAGGAAGTACCATGTACGCTCATGATAAAGCTGGAGAAATGTAGTTACTTATTAATAACTTCACTAATCTTAAACTCTTGGATTTGTAATAATTATTCACTATGAACTGAATGACAGCAGCATCTTAGTTGGTACAGATGTAAGATGTCACCTTTGGTACTTCAGAACATTCAGCTTAGGAAATGTGTCCTCTGTATAACTCATCCATCCTTCAGTGTCATGGGGAGCATGGTGAGCAGTCAGAACAGGCAACCACGGAAACCTCGGGATCAAACGTCAAAAACTTTACGTTTGTGGCTTGGTGTGACAAATGTCCGTAATAATGCATTTTCAAAACAATGTGAAAAGTTAACATTTGTAAGTAAAAAGCTGTGGAAAAACCTGATAAACTGCGGAGTCACGCCATAGTGTCAGAATACATTTGAATGAACGCTGTTTAGTGTTGATCATCTTAAAATCTCCATTGGAAACTTTTCTGGGATTACAAAAGAAAGACATCTGAAGAGGAAAAAATCTTAATTTCGAAGAAACTTCTTCGGTAATGTACAAGTTTTTCATCATTTTGGCACAATTCGCACACAAGGCAATTCAATGTGCGTCTCTCCAAGTCTGGTTTAGACACTATACTTTTGATTTTGGCAATGTTTTTAGATGCTAAAAAGCTGCTGATGTTATTGATTTGACGTGGCTGTTAAAATTCAAGTCTGAGTCCATTATTACCCCCAGATTTCTAACTTGATTTGTAGGTTTTAGAGCGAGACTCGGGAAGTGACTGCTAATACTTTGTCTTTGTTTCTGTTGATGATGATTTCAGTCTTGTCTGAGTTCAGCTGGAGAAAGTTGTTTTGCATCCACACACTGATCTGTTGGATGCAGTGACAGAGTGAATCCACTGGTCCATATTCACCTGTCGTCAGTGAAACATAGAGTTGAGTGTCGTCTGCATAATTGTGATAGGACACATTTTCGCTGCGTATCAACTGACCTAACGGCAGCATGTAGAGGTTGAACAGAAGGGGTCCCAGAATTGACCCTTGGGGAACCCCATTGATCAGGGGCCTCTGTTTATAGACACAATTACCAATTTCAACAAAGTACTTCCTGTCTTCCAGATAGGACTTTAACCAGTTTAGTGTCAGTGATGCCCACCCAGTCCTCTAGTCTCTGTAAGATGGATCCCATGATCGACAGTGTCAAAAGCAGCACTCAGATCTAACAGAATTAAGACTGCGGCTTTGCCCGCGTCAGTGTTCAGGTGGATGTCATTTGTCACCTTGACAAGAGCCGTCTCTGTGCTGTGATGAGGTCTAAAACCTGACTGAAAAACATCAAATGAGTTGTTTATTAAGAGGAAATCAGTGAGATCGGTAAGCTGTTGATAAACAATATGAAATGTAAGATTTTTATATTGAAATAAGGCATTTTGTGTGTAAAAACTGTCAAAATTGCACCATTTGGGACATTTAATTGAGAAAAATGGATAGAGCCAGGGTTAAATTTCTTGGTTCATTTTATTGACATATTCAATACTAAAAATGTACAGAGGGGATTTTGGATATATGCATAAACTCGATCTGACCGTAAATTGGCCTAAAATTTCTAATTTTGGCTTTTTTTTTTTACTTAATAACTTAATGTTAGATGTTTCCAGGTGAAAGCCTTTAGGTTTATCATGAGCAAACTGATAAAAAAAAAACAAAAAAAAGAAAGAAATGAGGGCTGTAGGGCCTCGCCTTTATGTCCACATATTATGCACAATTTACTTTTTTGAGCTTTTAACCATCTTATAGCATTGTTCCCTCATCAGAACCCTACTTTGTAGTTGTGTTTAGCTAACTTCATGCTTTCAGTCGATCTGTTCATTTAAGTTCAAAAACATGAGAGGCCTAATTAAAAGTCAAGAGCATGTTCAAAGGTCAATAGCAATACAAACAATGCAGAATAGGTGTCTTTTAAAGCATACCCTTTACTATTTGGTGTATTATTCATTCACTTACACATCCATGTAGGACAGAGGGTCCAAACTTTTTTCACAGCTTATATGGAGCAGAGGGCCACAGACAACCCAACAATGAAGTGAATTATTTGAAATGTGGCGTTTGACATAGTTTCGATGCCCCTCCACACCTTTAATAAGACTTGGAATAGTAATATTACATTGTTAAAACATCAAAATGCTTGAAATGTTTCCAATTTTACAGAAAAAGTAATACTTTTACTACTTTTGTACTTGTACTACTTGTACTACTTTTTTTTTGTTGGCCCGGAGGTCTGAGGGCTGCATTTGGCCCCCGGGCCGTAGTTTGGATATGCCTGATGTAGGAGAAGTGGGCAAGGTGTCTTACTCAACGACACAACAATATGCTATAAGCAAGCGTAATGATGCCAAACCCCGCTAAAAGTATGGCTGAAACTATAGTGTATGTATCTTATTCACGTTCCATTGCATCATAGAATCAGGTGGGCACTGTGGACTGGAGCCAAACGGTTACCGTACGGTCTGTGGTGTTTCCCGTTACAACTGTGGACAAAGGAAAGTTCCTGGACTTGATTTAGTGTTTGTGTGAGGGAAACAAGCTAACTTCACACAAGTGGGAGAGAACTATTGTTTCAACACTGCGCTAGTTAAGCAGTAAGTGTTTCTTTACATGTTCTTCACAGTGAAAACACATGCTGTCAGCCTGTACCATTCCCAGGTGTGAAAGTGCGTAATTCGTGATGCAAGAAGTAGCTTGAGAACTGCGTGTGTAGGAAACATGGAATAACTGGAGAGAAGGGGCTGCACAGTCTGGTGACGTCATATTTGGGGACTTTATCACACATTGCTGGGTTCTATTTCTGAAAGCCACAACTGGACTTTACTTATCAGACAACACTCCACCAGGGAACAAAAATGGACACACACAGGGCTAGAGGCTGTAATGTAAAATGCTGATGTTTAAAAGGTGCACATCATGCTAAACTGTCTTTTGTTGTAAGCATTTAAATCTTATCACTAATGAAGAAATAAAAGAAGACTCCAAATAGCTCAAACAAACTCTCTCACACCTTGGATTACAGTTCTGAAGAAGTCGTATTACTGATGACGCTTTCATCCTACTGCTCCAAGTAGGAAGACAGCGCCAAAATCTGTTTAAATCAGCTGAGCAGACATAGACAGACGTGACAAGTGACAAGGCAGCAGTGTTCAGCCCAAACGGTCAAGGTATATGATCAAAACACAGATTTGTTTGTAAGAAACTATGGTAACGTTAAAAAACTTCAGATAAATGTAAGCATAAGACTATTTATTTATTATTGACATATAGTCTATAAGCTTATTATGTAGTACCTTGTGGAGGACTTACCAGAACCCTTCCAGAATTGTAGTTGTTTGTTAGTTAGTTATAAGTTGGAACTATGTCCACTTTTCAAACTCCAAGATCAACTCCAGTGAAGCATTTAATATTAAACTTTGCACTTATGACTGAGTAACTTTAATACATTGAAAAATGCAAGAAAATAGTGTCCAGTTGTCTACCAGAAAGAAAATAATACAGTATTGTTATTTCCTGCCATGTTAGTGCATTAGTCTTGATTGCTCAGGAGACATGCTTTCTGACCGCGATTTATAACCATCACCAGTGGAAAATGATGGTTCACTGTTGTCTTAATTTCCTGTTCCATTTGCAAGGTGGTCATTTAGTATCATTGTAAATCTGCTATAGACATATTGACTGTAGGCTACACAATAGACATTTCCATATGTTTGACCTGTGCTTCTTTGGCTCTGGAGAGACGGCATCTGAAAATACTTCCAGGATAGAAACTACAAAGTGGGAGCAATGAACAACTCCTTGTAGTGGCGCTAGAAGCTCAGAAGGCTACTTTGATCTGATTGTTGGACAACTATAGCTATGTATAGCCTACTAAATAGTATGGTTACACTGGTTAGCTTTGGAGCTAATCGATGTGGTCAAAAAGTGTCTCCACTGCTATTTAGGAGGGATCTGGAAGTCTTTGGCTTCCAGGACGCTTTTGAGCAAGATGACTGGACTGACTCAGGTGAAAACAAGATGGCAAAAAGCAGATAAACAGAAAAAAAAAATCTCTCCACCACTGACATGTTCTTGTGATGAACCGTAGTATTTCCAGCTATAGTAACTTTATATGATGAGCCGACATGCTTTTGCGCGCGTTAGCATCAGCTACTTCCTGTTTATTGATGCACGGCACTTGCATTAAGATTTTAAAAAATATATGATGCGAGTGCATAATGCATGGACCCCATACATTACACAAGTAGTTTCTTGTACAAACTTGGAATTACTAAACGTCTTTTTGTGAACTGCTGAGATCAGTCTCATAATTTAAAGTATAATTCAGGTATGATTTAACTTTGATTTATTAAGAAATCTGTATTGAATCTGTGGTGGAGATGGGTGAGATAATTCAAGTACCTTTGGAATGTTATCTCAGCACGGGCTCTGGGTGCTCCTGTCCATCATACTGCATAAACATGATAGGTTTAATTCTTCAGCTAAGCACTCCTGACAATGAGTGGAGATTAGTATAATACAAACAGATTCTTTGTATGAAGATGGCATTCAGACACTGATTATGAGGTATGACGAGCGGTGTTATGTTAAATAATATTAACCTTAACTGAACAATGCCATCGGGACAATAATGGGTCCAGGACCATGTTTAAATAAAAGGAAAAGGCGCAGATTCATGGTTGACAGAGGCAAAAGACATTGTTATGATCAAAATAATTTACTTAACTGTTTGTTTCTATGAATAGGTTTTCACATTTCAAACTTGTTTGTGAAAACGAATTAGTTTGTGAAACATGTTGAATATGAACATTCAACATGTTTCTGTTGAATGTTCCTATTTACATTAACCATTGTCCATCAGTTGTAGTACATTTAAGGCAAACATTGTCCAGGTAATCTGCTTCGATACCTTTTCTAGAGCCTGTGTCCACCAGTCATAATGTAAATTTTTTTTATATTATAGTTTTGGTTATGATGCAGAATAATACAAATATTTTTATTACCAAGGATACATGTCTGTGTTGTTATTGGAATGCCTATATTTAGATATGACGTGACTTCCTAAACTGTTTCAAGCCATGAATCTTATTGTGACATTCTAGTTCCCTCAGCTGAATGACACTTTGAACATATAGTAGAGTTCACTGCTCCCATTTCAAATATCTGAGGGGGTGAAAAGTATGGTGAGTTAGAAAAAACAATGAGAAAACCATGGAATATTTCAAACTGTCACAGCTGTGCAGCCTGGTGGTCGAGTGGTTGAGGCTCCAAGTGCAGCCGGCTGTAGTGTCGTCAGTTCGAATCCCGACTTGGACAATTTACTGCATGTTCTCCCTTCTCTCACCCCATTTCATGCTGTCTTTCCTGTCTAATAAAGCCTACATGCCAAAAATTGAAGAAACAAAAAAAAAAAACATATCTGAAGGGTTTCTTTGCATTTTCCCATGTGTTGTTCCTTGATAATGTTTGTGTCTCAATTCCGGGTCTGCATGCTGCAAAGTCTACATTTGAAGGCCGCTTGCGTCACTTCCTATGCGACAAGGCAGTCCCATTTCATGCGGCCCACGAATGCGGCCAACAAATGTGTCCTGCACGAAGGCCGTGAAAAAGCCCACATCGCGGCCATGCCCGGACCCGGAACTGAGACACAGCAATAATGTCTGGCTTGGGCGGAAATCCTACCCCTTGCAGATTGGTGCCCCCCTCTCTCCTCACGGTGTCTCCCCCTCCCCTCGCATAACCTTTAATAGAAGTGTTATATATAGTGAACTATTGTTAAAAAATATCTATCAGACTGTATATGATTACTATTCACACACACCACTCACTCTTATTAAATAAATCTGAAAGTCTAAAGCAGGGGTGTCAAACTCATTTTGGGCCAGGGGCCGCTTTTCGACGCTCAGGCTGGGTCGCGGGCCGAGCATAATGTAAAAAATAAAACAATTAAAAATATAACAAATGTTATATGGTCTAGTAATAGTTCTATGTGGACACTGTTGCACAAATGTGCAGCAGGTGAAAGACTGAGTCCATATTCATGCATCAGGAGCAGGAACAGGAACATGGACTTGAGATATGATTCTGATATTAAATGTTTGTATCACAGACATGTTAATATTGCTGCACTAACAATATGAGCTCACTATTTTTACAGTTTAAGCTTATTTTAGTGACAAATGATTCATGTGGTGAATCAAATGAGAGCTCAAAGCAGCTTCACTCTGTCATGTTCATACTTTATTACACTCTGACCTGTGTTTTTACCTGTGGCTCAGGATCTGCCCAGGTTTTGCACTGGTTTGGATGTTTTCCTCACAGAGTTGTCAGCAAAGAAGTTTGTTTTCTTGTTGTTAGCTTCACATTAGCGCCGCTTTTAGCACAGCTCTAACGTCCACAAAACCGCCTCTTTTCTTTATTCCTCGTGTTTCCCACGATCTGCCCTGGAGCAGAGCGCCACGTGTGAAGCTGTCGCTGGGCGCTACTGGTCATTGCTGCCGGTGTGTTCGATTTTAAACCTGCTGCGATTAGTGTCGCTGGTCGCTGTCCCTCGGCACTTGAGCTGGCGGCACACACAGTGGGGCCAGGCGCGGGGGAGGGGCCGCGGCTGCAAAGGATTGTGGAATTGTAGTTCTAGCGATAAAAACGCGATATATCTATTGGAAATGAATAATTATAAACTAGAAATGTTCGGCGGGCCAGATGAAAACGTCTGGCGGGCCCACATCTGGCCCACGGGCATTGAGTTTGACACATGTGGTCTAAAGAGAACCAATCTACCCCTTTCAGTTGTGACACATTTGTTTAGTCTGTTGCGTGGTGACGTGCACTGCCGCCTCACGTGCTCTTGCGGCGCCTCATTTGTTAAAATGTTTTCGCGCGAGGCAGAACTTATGAGGAAGTGTTTCTCTTGAACTGGCATCTCATTTAGCTAAGCCCAGCAGAGACTCGCTACTCGTAAGTATCATTCAGGACTTCAGTTTTACTCATACACTTCTCCATTACGCTTGTAATATAAACAAGTCTGTATCATGATTACAATAATGTCGAAACATGGCGAAAAGACGAGCGGATATAAGGTCCTATTTCATATTGCTAAAACGCCTAGTAAGTTTTACGGTGAAGGGAATGTATTACCATAAACTATGAAGAGTTTTTATAGCTAAATGTCAAAGGCACGGGATCTTGAAAAGGGGAGGAGGAGACAGGAGTCAAAGGCCGAAATCCTAAACTCTACGTATCAGGTAAGTTCATTTGCTTTAGTGATTTAGACGTCCTGCCAGAGGAAAACGATGAGTATGCGCCTGCTGGGTAGAACTGAGCTCGGAAGTTGATGTTCCAATTTTTGAGTAATTAAAGCCTGTTACAAACGCCTCCGGCGTGACCCGAATTTGGATTCTTGCAACTTACGTGATTTTAAAGCCGCTGTGCTCCGTGTGTGTGCTGACTTATCGTAACTATTAAACATTAATGTTAATGATGACTGAAACAGCCAAGACACAGCCTACACGGTTTTATACGATACAAACTTGTCTATGTCTTTTTATAATTTTCTGCAGAACATTGACACAAATTCCACAACACAACGCTCTTTGTCCAATTGGAGGCATTGTTTAAAACACATTAAGTGATAAAAAGACAAGAGTAGATGCGTAGTACGCTGTGAGGACTGCTGAAGCTTCTACAGAGTTAACAACACACTACATCCTCCTGTGTAGCCAGCTGGTGGTGGAAACATTTTTCTTCTCAACTGCATCACGTTTTACAAAATAATAATACGTTTTGACTTGAATCTTATTACAAATGTCTTGCTTTATGCCTTACTTTTTTGCTGTATCTAGTAGGATATTTATGTGTAACCTAAACTCCCATAGTGGTCTCAGAGTGTTAAAGTTATGCTGTTTGAACAGTGTTGTTGATCATTTAAGTAATTTTCCTTTGGAAAAAATAAATGTTGTGTTTGACTGTATTTATTGATAATACAATGTCTGTTTATTCTGTTCAAACGTGTTTGCACTTTGAAAAAAAAAAAAGATGTAATTAAACTGATTTCTGAATAAATGTTGATGGCAAATACTTATATTAGTATTCTAATATTAATCATATTAACAATGTTGTTGTATTTTTACAACCCCATTTAAAGGGTTAAAGGCGTTATAATTTTCAAACATTTTGGACCCCCTAAAACTCGGACCAAACCGAGTTTCGCCCCTGATGTCTGGTAAATGTCAATCTCAAGACCATTCCATATACAGTTTGCATCCTTAGTGTTGTGATCATTTAGAAGTCCATAAAACATTTTGATTAAAAAGTATGACCTCTAATTCATGACTGCTATAAGACATACATTCTATATCTAGCTTTATGGAATACTTTAACGTTATGAAGTTTAGGAAATTTGTAACTGGTATACTGGACTACACTACTGTGTATATTCTGAACTGAGGCGGGAATACTATTGTTTGGAAAGTACTAACACAGAGACATCATTCCGGTAAGGCAGGTATATGTGAGTAAAACAGACTTTCTGTCTTAAATGTAGCACGTAACGTTATATCGAGAGACTGATTCACTCCCATAGCGAGGGGGTTTGGCAGTTGTTTAAACTTTATGTTACTTCATCTTAGCTTATAATAATACTACTCTCATAAAACTCTCATAGGTATAATATTAGCAGCTTTGCTTTCCCACCAAAGCTTTTGCTTTTGTTGCTTGTAAAGGAGCCAGAAAGCTAACTTTACATACATGTCTTTTCACATGTCATGGCATTGAGTTTCTTACCACTGTCTCTCATTGTTTTACCTCTTTCTTTCTTTCGTTTAGAAACTCTGAAGGAAACGTGTGCTTCATAAATATCCTGCTCGACATTTCCGTGAGTGAGTGAAAAGATTCAACGCACTGTGGCTTCTCACGTGGTTTGTTTACTGAAGTTGACGCCGTAACGGATCATTGATACAGTTACTATTAAACAACTTGCCATCCTTGGGGGCCCCTTCAGCTCGGGGGTCCTAGGCAGCTGCCATGCATGCCTACCGCATTGTGGTGGCTCTGCAGGTGAGCGCACCCAGATGCCCAACACCCACAGGAAAGGTTCCAGCTCTGATGCTAACAAACAGGGTCCAATTAGCTACACAGACCACATAAACAACAGTGCTCTTACGAAAGGTCATCCCACCAATGATGACCACAACACTTTTGAGTCCATCTTTAGGCTGTAAATGTACGGAGACTTAGGGCTGGATTTACTGAGCATTTGCACAGGTGCAAAATGGGTTGCGTTTGCTAAACTGCAACAAAAAAATGTATGCAATTGAGATTTGCGTCTCTCCCAGTGCGCAGCTCAAATGTAGCACATGGGACCTCATGAATATGCAAACAGAGTAATTTTGCCCAGTACACAAAATAGGAGACGGAGAAAATCCAAATGATCATATTTTATAAGACTGCAAGGTGTAAAACTGTGCCGAACAAACTATTGCAGTTTATACATCAATGTAGGATTACAAAGGATTTCAAATGATTGTGTATGACCCATTTACAAATATAAAATAATATGTTTATAATAATTTTCTGACGGAGTGGAGAGGTTATGATAACTTATCTGCACCACTTTCTGCACCACCTTTTCATCTGTATCGCACTGAACTAGAGCAGAAGAGAAGCACCCCCTCAAATGGATTTCAGGAGTCTGTCCCATGGGTCTTTGTAAAGGGTCTTTGTAAAGACCCTTGGGTCTGTGTGTGGAGTATTGATGACACCAGAGGACGCTCACAGCTCTTCCTCAACTTCCATCTGTGCTGTCCTGTTATCCCCTTTCAAACTATGCTTTCGAAAAGGCTTTTATAAAAACCTTGCAATCCTCGGCCCGAGATTCATCTTTTCAGCTGCGCTGGTCGCAGACATGCGTGTGCAGGTTTTCCAAAACGTCCCTCTGTCCGTGTGCATCAGCTGAAATGCAGGACAGATTCTTCTGCCTTACTTTCACGATGAGCGCAGTGTAGGTTGAAATGTTTGAAGAAGACAGAAACTAATCACAGACAGTCTCCTTATAGTCTAAGACTTAAATCTCATTCAAATGTTTTATATATATGTTCACCTTCAATGTCATTAATCTTAAACAACAGCAGATGCACATGCATATTTGCACATAGTTTGCTCATGCATTAAACTAATTTACACTTCAGATTTGCGCCACGTATAATACGCACAGTTTCTGATGCAAAATAAGGTGCAACACAACATTTTAAGTCGTACTCGCAATTTAGGCCCTTTGGTGCGCCTAATCAACGTAACCCAAGTAATCCTGGTTGCTGCAAGGGGCCATGGCCTGGCCCAGACTCGATTTCCTGCCGTGTGATGTCAGCCCCTTTTATAGGCGACGAGCCACTTCAGTGTCTACCTCACTACACTGGCACGACCTAGAAATGCATATATTGGAATATGGGATACTCAGTAAAACCTCACCCTTTAATAGGAGCCAGCCTCTAGTGACTGCATTCTAAAATACTAGTTCTTCTTTTTCTTCTAATCCACGGGTTCCCAAAATGTTTAGGCCAGGACTCCCAAAATAACCGTGTACCCAATCCAGGACCCCCACTGCTAAATGCAATTGTTATAATTTCAAGATGCAAAACATTT
This sequence comes from Chaenogobius annularis, assembly GCA_015082035.1. Taxonomy (NCBI): domain Eukaryota; kingdom Metazoa; phylum Chordata; class Actinopteri; order Gobiiformes; family Gobiidae; genus Chaenogobius; species Chaenogobius annularis. Next base: position 2,328,715 of record BJKM01000020.1, on the reverse strand, counting down.
CACTAAAGTATACAGTTTTTTTTATTCAAAAAATACATAAAATACAGTGTCATTATTATAAAATCAACATCCTCCAAATCATCTCACTACCTCCAGCTCATGCCTCGCGACCGACCCCAACCACTGGCCAAGATTTAAATTACAGAAATAGCATCTTAGCATGGGACAATGTACTTTAATCAGACTTTCTAATCCACTGACCTCAGTGGGATGGACATGAAACAAAACAAGATTCTCAAAGATGACATTTTTTTTTCTTGCCCTCTCACGAGCTGTCTCCTGTCTGCTTTTGTCATCATTACCGCATGAATCTATTTGAAGGGACTGTTGACTTTATGCATATTTGCGCTCCTGCTAGTCATATTTATAAGCACTGAGCTCCAGGAGGCCTATCTCATGTCCACAGAGAGTCACAAATGAGGGGTGATGTCAGCCTTCCGAAACAGGCTAAGAACAGTGTAGAGATTTATGAGGTGAGGCAGATGGATCAAGACAGTAGCCGTAAAAAGATTGAGCTAAAAGAGCAAACATTCAAATGGGATCACTGTGTAAACAAAAACTATAATGCACTAGTGTGGAAAAACATTTCTCTCTTTGTTCTAGTTTGAGCAGAAGTTGGCAAAGTAGCCAAAATGTGCACTCAAGTAAGAGACTGTTCCTTCAAAATAATATTACTCAAGTAGAAGTACAAAATAGTAGTCCAAAAAATTACTCAAAAAAGAGTAAAAACTATTGGGGGAAACTATTTCTCTGCCAAGAGTCACTGTCAAGATGTAACTGTTCAAGTTGATTTAATTGGAAGGACAACACATTAAATAATGCACAAAATATATTCAAAAGAGGAGAAAAACTACATAAATTCTGTAATACATAAATAAGTAATGGTACAACTTTTTTTTATTGTCAACACAAAGTTTTTGCCACTCAAGTAGGAGTGACAACATGCAGTCCAAAAGCTATTGATAAAACAAAACAACAAAACAATTTATTTAATTACTCAAGTAAATGCAAAAGCTCTGAGTTTGCCATTTAGTTAAAGGCTCTAGTCATGATTCATGAAATCTGTTTTACCCCAACACAGATATATTATAAAAGCATTGCTTAGGTCAAAATGAGACCGTTGTATGGTGTCTGCATCTAATTATAGAGTGTTTTATTCTCCACGAAGCAGGAAGTGCGCTGCTGGCATGCTAATGTTTGATAAACAGGGTAATGTGATTTTAAAAGACCAAATTCAATCATCATTTGAATACTTTTCTCTTTAATTTCAGGTGACAAAGAAGATTAAGTAAATTATTTCCTGGACACTCTCAATATGCCCATTATGACCAAAAAGCATAGATTTTTCCGGGGAGTGATGGATTCACCTCAGAATGGTATACAGCTTTAAAAGAAACACTCTGCTTTTAACAACTTTTAACTAGGCATGTCGGTGTAATCCCTCATTCGTCCAGGAGTGTTCCATTGTAGAAAAAGATTCAGTTGTAGTCATCTGGACTCTGTTTTAGAAAAAACAAAATGTTTCAACTCTCATCCAAGAGTCATTCTCAAACAGAGAGAAACAAGTCTGAGAACTCTTGTTTATATCCTACTCTGTGAGAGCCCTGCCCACAGGGCGGGACCTCCTGCTAATGGCCATTGAAACAGGGATGGGCCTATTGTTCTATTGTTCCCTGCCTCACCTTCAGTGCCTATTTAGCATCTGAATGCCCAGGGCGTCTCCAGGGTTTCAGCAGACCACTATAAACAACTGGAAGGTTGAATCTTAAACCTCCATTACGATTTAATGAAGGATTCTTTTTTTTAACAAAGATTGCCTCCTTAACTCCTCTTTCAAACCATCTTTTTTCCCTGCTCAGAATCTCCACCTCACTGTCTTCAATGGAGTGGTTTGTGGTTTAAGATGAAGATGCACAGCGCTCTGGGGTCCTGAACTTGCGTGTCTTCTGTGCTGATAAAGCCTGTGGGCAGGGCTCTCACAGAAGTAGGATATAAACAAGAGTTCTCAGACTTGTTTCTCTGATTGAGAATGACTCTTGGATGAGAGTTGAAACGTTTTGTTTTTTCTAAAACAGAGTCCAGATGACTACAACTGAATCTTTTTCTACAATTTTAACTGGGCACTTGAATAAAACTCAGGCCCCCCTACAGAAGGGAAGGACCGACTTGACTGTGCATCCTATAGACCTGTTTTTTATTTTGAATGCGGACTATCGTATATATACCCTAATAATGTTTAAAAGAATGGAACAAATACTCCCAAATTTAATTCACAATAATCAGACAGGATTTATTAACAAACGACAAACACAAGACAACATAAGATGATCTTTACACTTAATGAATCATATTAAAAAATAAAGCTGGAATAATTGGACGCTGAGAAAGCTTTTGATTCTGTTGGCTGGCTTTATTCATTTCAAATATACCACTTAATTTTACATACATATATAAAATCCCTTCTCCCTTCTGGTCTCTTCCCTTTTTCTAAGCTCGGGTCCTCTACCAGAGGCCTGGGAGCTTTTGGGTTCTGCGCAGTATCTTTGCTGTTCCTAGTACTGCACTTTTCTGGACTGATGTCGGTGTAATCCCTCATTCATCCGGGAGTGTTCCATTGGAGAAAAAGATTCAGTTGTAGTCATCTGGACTCTGTTTTAGAAAAACAAAACGTTTCGACTCTCATCCAAGAGTCATTCTCAATCTGAATTGAGAATTGAGAAAAAGTCTTGTGGTTTTAATTACTGCAGGTGGTGGTGGTGGTGGTCCTGGTTGTGGTGATAGAGACAACATGGGTCTCACGTTAAGTATCTAATGGACATTTGGCCAGTAATTGTGAACTTTTAAGAATTCTATGAGGTAAATGGCTAATGCTAGCAAATACAGGGTAACGGTTTATTCAAGAGTAGTTTATTCATAATCACGGCTTACATTAGCGACTTTAAGGGGTAGCGTGTATTTAATAGTGTTTTTTTCATGATAATGGCTAACTTTACAGCGTAGCGATTTATTTAAGAATAGTTTATTCATAGTCATGTGTCGACATTGCATTTAAACAGCTCTTCTATTGGCTTTCGATCAGTTGTACTGTGTCCAGTTAAAGACCTGTCCCTATCCACTGCTGTTTTTCCGACTCTTGCAATGCATTGTGGTCTATATTGACCGGTCGAGCCCTGGAAACTACATTTCAAGGTGCATTGTAGGACATTTTGAGCGCACTACTTTTTCACCTGCTAGACATTCGGACAGCACTGAAAATGGTGTGGCTTCTAAGTCCGCCATAGTTTTCCTAGCTGGCACATGTTGAGTAGTGACTTAAACCCTTAAATTGGGTTAACTGCGCTCTGCCTCCTCTGGGTCAGCACAGGATGGAGGTTGCATGGGGTCACTTACCCAGCAGCTGGCCGCAATCTCAGTCGACTAAAGACCATGCATGTAAGTACTTTGTTCTATTTATTTTCGCAAATGCTGTCCTCATTGGCACATGGCAGTTGACCTCACTGTTTCCCTAGCAACCACCAATATATTCACAGGCAGATTTTTATGCAATGACCTGAGACCGCAAATGTATCTACACGATGGAGGGGAGTATGAATAGGCATTTGTGAGCACCGATTCTGGAGGGTTTTGAATTATGGATTATGGTATTAGTAAACTGCAGACCACAAATGCACTACTGGTTTTAAAAGTACACAGAGAGAAAATGCACTTTTCTTCCCATTGAATATTTTCTACAGTTTCAGCTATGCCTCAACTTTCTTCTAAATTAAGTTGTATTATTTAAAATCTTGAATTCAAACTCTGTTACGATTGGATTTTTACTTTTAGACAACAAAATGTGTCTAATCTCAGTGGCAAATATTCAAAATGTTTCAATCTTGGGTTAGTTTAGTTACATAATGCACCTTTATTTTAGTGTGCGTTATTTGTTATCTTTATATTTTAACTTGAATAACTGTGGATGTGTAGTGTATATATTCCCACGTCCAAATGTGCGTTATTAATCTTGCAAATGAACCATGGACACCCAAATTGAAGCGGCTCTTCAGTTCACAGCTGCACGTTTTCAAATTGACTCTTTAATAATGAACAGGAACATCCCATTTATTCAGACATTTTGGCAGATATATTTGAGAGATTAATTCGCTGCGGTCACAGAGAAAGCAGAATAGATGTGGAAACACATGGTTTCAATAATGTTTTTTGTGTATTTTATCTTTCTTTAATTAGCTTAATATAGTGTTCAAAGAAATAAATACAGCTAAGGTGTCTGCCGAGGGGCTTCTTAACCAGATCTCGATTGGAAAACAGATTTTATCTATAGGGACTTCCTGGTAAATTAAAGGTGAAATGAATAACACACAGTATCTCACATACTTGTAGTTCCTTTGCATATCAGACATTTCCTGTCTTTCTCCTCATGGCTTCTAGTATGCTTTTGAGTGAGAAGAATGGACAAGAGAGAAGCCAGATTTAGCTGAAAACAAGATGGCAAAAAGCAGGCAAATAGAAAATAATACTGATTTGTGATAAACCGCTGTATTTACAGTGATAGCAGCTGTATATGTCGAGGCGACATGCTAGCAAAACAAAGCTAGCGCACGTTAGCCACGGCTGTTTCCTGCGTATCGATTCACAACAACCCGATGAATTACATAAAGAGATGTAAAATGCAGTGTAGAGGCTCGGAGAATTGAAATAAATGCACAAAAAAGCTGTCACCGGAAGTCATTTCTTGTTTACTCAACCTTTAACCACGTCTCACAGCGCCACAAACTTGGAATTACTAAACGTCTTTTTGTGAATTGCTAAGATCGGCCTTATTATTACAAAGAATTATTCAGATGAGATTTAGATTGTTATTAGAAAACATTTGTTATGTTTGGGTGACGTCACCTGCTCAAATAGCAGACCTCTGCCCAGACCCAGAACCAGGCCATGAGCCAGTGATACATTGAAAAAATGTGCCAAGCTCTAAAGTGAACCAGTCTGGGGGACAAGGGCCAGTTGAGATGTGCTTTATACGTAACCTTTTGGCTCTATGCTCTGCACAATTCTCTGAAATGTTCTCAGCTCTTCTATTAAGTCTAATGAACGACTTCACTCATCATTTCCCAATGTATTTTATTGTCAATAGCTCCAGCAGAAACCTCCCTGTGTGTTTGTGTGTCACCTTTATCCTCCGCTCATGACTTGGCAGCACCATTGTTCTCTCTTGTGTCTAGACCAGAGCGAGAGCAGGTAAACTGAGATCCAAGCTGAAAGACAGAAAGAAAGACCAGACGTGGTTCAAATCAGCCCCCAAGGATCATCCACTTGCTGCAGATGGTTCTAACAGCCCTGGTGGCAGAAGCTTTCAGCAGAACACTGTGGAGGGGAGGTATACACATGGCCTGAAGTGAGCATGTCTAATGTTGATCTTGGACAAAGGCGCAGTGCATACTCTGTGATATAGTTTCATAAATATATTTAGTACAAGGTTGCACATTCCGTATTATTTTATTTCTCCCAGCACAAAAATTAATATGATTTGTTTAATGCAAAACATTCAGGCAAAGCACTGTGATGTCCATGGTGACAGGCAGGTAGACCCTCCACCAGAAAAGTTACCTAGTACACCTTTAAAATAGAGATAGTAAAGATATTCAAATCTTTCTGTACGTTATTACCAGGATATGCATCTCACAGTATGATATTTATTGTGATATTTTGATGAATATGATTGCTCAGTGTTTTATGTTGCACCTTAATGCCGAAACAAGTTCCTATGTTTGTGAATTCTGTTCATTGACAATGGGAATAAACCTTTTCTGATTCTGATTCTGAATTGCAGCTATGCAGCTTTTTCCTTTTTAATGCCGTGACAAGCCTTTGGTATCAAATAATTACTGTCAGAGTGAACTAAAAATGAACTGTTTCCACATCAAAACAATGTAATTGAACAAAGAATCTAGTAATTTGATCAATGGTGACAGGCAGGCCCATATTATTTTGAGACTTTAGACGAAACGATAAAATCTTACCTTTTCACTAGCAATTTGAGATAGGCAATTCAAAGTGCTTCACACAACAGGATAAAAATGCATTAAAATCTCAACAACATGAAAGAGAAGAGTGCAAATAAGATCATTACAGTCGTATGCACAGCTAAACAAAACAGTTTTTAGTTTAGATTTGAACAATGCCAAGTCAACAAATGATTTGGAAACATGCAATAGTATAATTTTGCTGAAGTTACACAGGTTGAAAACATCTCGAAACCCAATCTACACCAAACCAATTGTAATGTAATCTCATGGAACGACTTGCGGCAGAGAAACACTTTATGAGCCAAGTTGTGCTAATAATAATCCTCCTTGTCTCCTGGCTTTACACTCCCCCTGCCTGAGCTAAACCATAGCCCCTTGGCCCATGCAACAAACAGGTAAACAGCAATTAGCCTAGTTAGCATCATTTCCTGTAGTTTAGCGGTGCCCCCCCCCTCGCTCCATGGTTGACCTCTGTGTTTGACCCCGTGGACCACTGCAGGCCTGCCTCCTTTCCCCCTGACACTTCGTAAACATTGACAACAGGCTGTGAGCAGTAGCTAATTGCTGGCTAGTGCTGGTGTGGACGGCTGACCGGGAAGTTGTGGGTCAGATTTTCCCAGGAGCTGCCACCGGATAAGGCACCTGTTAATGGTGACGTGAGGTTGCCACGGCTACTGGTCCAATTAGTCAACAGAAGTGTTTCCCCGACCTGCGTTTTATAAGGGCCACCAACAAGTCACGATGGTGTTGTGGTTCTGTTGGGTAAAGTGCACTATACAATGGCAGTTTACAATGGTGAGTCAGTGGACCAGAAGTCACATAAAATGGAGCAGATGTATAGGAGATGTCTGGTAATAAAGCACAGTTTGGGTTCCTAATTAGACCTTTGTGAGGTTTGTGAACATTTGAATAATCCGTATTGAGTGAGATTAAACTATATATTCAGCATTTTCAAGCTGCTGCGGTAATAATAGCAGTAAATCGCAGATGTTTCCCCATGAAAGGTCTTGTGCCATACATATTTGTGTGAATTAGCAAAATTCATAATAATAACAAGTTAAAGCACTGTGTGATTTTTCCACCTCCTGGTCTCCATGGAGATGCTTTGCCTGTATTTATTCCAGATGATGGTGTTAAACCTTTCTATCTATGTTTATTCAATATGGGTTAGGGCTGGGCAATGTGGCCAAAAAATAAAATTACAACTTTTGACAATGATTACGACTTTGATCTAAGTTAGCTTCTGTTTAATACAAGGGAAGCCCAACATTTGAATATACCTATACCAAGTTAAATATTAGAATAGGCCTCCTCAGAGGAGAAGAGGAGACGTGCACTGTGACTTTGATGGAGAAAAATTAACTGTTAATTTTCAGTTGATGTTATTGATTATGTCCATAAAGCCTATACGCTCTTGTTTTGTTTCTTGTTTTCTGCTGATCGATATATGTGAGAGAGCACACGCAACATTTAGAAATTGTTCCTTACCTTAAAAAAAAACAGAAAATGAATAAACCAGAATAGATAAAATATTGGTCAAAGATCCTCAAAATATCACCTATAAATAGGAAGATGAAACCCATGAATAGAATGAATCAATATGAATAGGGTTTGTGCTCTACTCGGCTCGGAAGAGACAGTAGTTATGACTCAGCCTTGAGCCTAAACTTAACCAAATCCTTCTCCTCATTTATAATATATTCATAAAGGGGAAAACCAAATGAGAGAACCCCCCTTTTTCATTGGTACCCTGCCAAATACAAAATAATACAAAGAAACACATGAAATCCTGATAAAATGCAAATAAAACATCCAATAAAACAATCAATAAAATTAACAAATACCTAAAAAACACAAATACAAAATAGGAGAAACTCATGTAAAACAAGAGCACTGGTTCTGTGGGTAGTCTCTAACCAGTGCTTTGAAATTATTAAAATGCATACAATAATTTAATTTAAAACATTCTTGAATTTTGTTCCATGCAGCAAAGTTTCTGAAAGCCTTTTTCCCTAGCTCCGTATTGATTCTGTGTGACACAAAAATAATCAACAAATACTTGCTCTGATGTTCAGATAACTTGTTAAAACTCAGACAAGATCCCAATGAGAGCTTTATAATAAAACACAATTCAGTGCTGTTCTCTTCCTGCATCCAAAGATTGCCATCATACTTTAGAATATAGTTGACAGTGGTGAGTTTTTATCTCCTGTAATGAACCTTAATGCTGAATGATAAACTGATCTTAGAGGTTTTAAAACTGTTGCTGTAGAATGCATACATATATATATTATATATTCTACAGCAACAGTTTCACCAAAATCCAGAACTGAGAGAATTGCAGCCAGGATTAACTGTTCTCTACAATTGAGTGGAATACACTTTTTATTTCTAAAGAAGAATGACAATCTGGCTTTAATATTATTTGTCAGCTCTTGTACATGTATTTGTAATAGGGTACTTGTTCAATCATATTACCATCAAGCACAAGAATATATACATTCTTTGAGTCACTGGAGTGCCTTTTGGAAAACAGCATACATTTTGTTTTACTTGAATTCAATAACAATTGAATGCAGTTTTGTTGGATGGAAGGAAAATCCTCTTGAATATTTTGAATCACTTGCATACAGAATCACGTCATCTGTATACAAGTGGATGCTACTATATTTTCGATTATGTCCAGTTGAGTTTATATAAGATGTAAATAGTAGTGGTCCAAGGTGAACGCCTTTGTTGAGAAAGGAGAATTCAGTTTGAAAGCCATCAGCAGAAACAGTTTGAGCTCTATTTGTGAGGTAATCTGCAAACCACCTTTTTGCATTCGAATCAAACCCAATAGCAATCAAGATGATCCAAGAGAATACAATGATCTACTGAATCAAAGGCCTTTGACAGATCAACAAAAACAGCAACATATTCTTCATGATTGTCCAATGCAATAGCAATATTATTTATAACTTTGGTACCAGCTGTGATAATGCTGTGCCCTAGTCTATAACCGGACTGGTAACTATTTGAATATTTGGAAAGCACGCACCTGGTTACTTATTAGCTTCTCCAAGAGTTTTGCTAGGCAGGATAGTTTTGAGATTGGACAGAAATTATTCAAATCATTTTTCAGACCTCCTTATGCAAAGGGAGAGCAAAAGCAGTTTCCCATAGTAAAGGGATACTTTCAGTTTGAATTGTGAAGAAAAGAAAAATTACAATTTACTATTAGTGGAGCTGATAACAATAGTAACCTAGCCCAAAATTCTTAGAAACATGTCGTTGTAATCCCTCATTTGTTCACAGAGTAGGATATAAACCTGAGTTCTCAGACTTGTTTCACAGATTGAGAATGACTCTTGGATGAGAGTCGACACGTTTACAACTTAATCTTTTTCTTCAATAGTAACCTAGGTTCGAGGGTCCAGTATAATGACCAAACAGAAGCAGACAATCCCTCTGGGGCAAACTATCTCACACTAATAGAATGGTGTATCTGAGCTGACACACGGACCTACATTTTATGTCTCTTTAACTACCTTCAAATAATAAAATAAACGTTATAAAATGTTCTACACCGGCACACATAAACTAGCCCGGTTCAGTAACAGTTTACTGCCACTAGCCACACATCCAGAGTTAATAAGGCATTACAATCTCACTGTGGACCACCCCCTTCTCCCAGCAACATAAAACACAGCTACTCCAATCAACCATTTGAATCATGTACATTAGCTTTTCCCTACGAGTTAAAATGTCACCTAATCCCTTAAAAAGTGTGAGAAAACACAAGTCCTCTCACCTAATTTTACCCCAGTGGTTATCGCAGGGCGCCTGGTCTAATTCAAACTTTACATGGCCCTAACACGTCCAGAACAATGTGCAGGTCTATGGGGACTGACCGCACTGACGAATGAGCACAAATGGGGCTGTTGCGCTGCGACTGTCGCTACGCTAAAACAGGCTAATGTCTCAAAGTTTAATGCCCGTGTGTTGTTAATGTGGGAATACCAGAATAGGGCAATTCTAAAAGCCCTAGGGTAAAATCGTGATGTACTTTTTTCCACTTGATGACCTTTGTCGATAAACTATGCTGTAATAGTAGAAGAAATTGTTGGGTTAATGGGTTTGGTTGTGTGGTCAAAACATATTGGAGGTTATTATAGACTTTGACAGTAAATAGAGTCATCGTAGTAGGAATTCCCATGTATACAAACAGCATTTTTGACATGCTGAAAAAAAGCATTCAATCTTTCATTTGACATGACTAGCCAGATGGACTGTTTCACTTGGTCAGCTGCTGGTTATTATGACAAGAAGCATTTTCCTCTTAATACAATGTAATTCTGTCCGTTTAGGAATGGGTAATCTCTCTGTAATTGGGTGATTAAGGAGTAAGGACCTCCCCCAACAATATCTAACCCTAATAATATTTTGATAATTGCTATAGATACCTGACTATTCATTTTATTCCAGCCTACCCACACCCAAAAAAAAATGTATTGTTAAATATCAGCAGTTCAATGTAACTACTAATGTTGATCGCAGAGAACTTCATGTGAATTAAAATACAATCCCATAATAATATTCCCAGGCCAAAGTAAGGGCCACACACAGGGATTCATGTCTGACCACATTTACAGTCAAACCAAGTGGTCTCGAGTGTCAGGATGAGCTAATGCTAAACCAGACCAAAGCACTTTAACATGTTCTTATGACGGAGAAATGAAGAAAAATCACTCACCTACAATCTCACCCCACCACAATCCAGACCCTCAGATGTAGTCCGTCAGCAACGTGTGTCATGCAGTGTATGATTACTGCTACTTTTAACTGCAGTAATTATAGGGCTGGATGGTGTTTCTATCGTTACTGATGTTTCACTAGGATCTTGTATTACAATGTCTTATGGTATAAGAAGTCTTTTTTTAACACTTTTTAATGTCATTTTAAGGCAAATTTTGACTTGGAGGGATTTGGTCTGGTTAGGTAGAGATGGCGATACCACAACTTTAGGTATTGATTCAAAAATGAAGTACTACTTTGGTACTACTGATAATGATGAGCCCTATGGTGCAGTTTACTTAAGACAGTGCAGACACTTTTCGATTTGCTCCGAAGCGAACCAGTAGGAACATGGCTTTACCGACTGTAAAACATATTCATTGAATCACAATGCGAGAAAGATATCGCTTTCGCTTGATTTCCACTTTAGCTTGTTAACTATTTTATCTAAAACTGATGTGCTTGGAATAATACATAAAAACCTCTTTGTTACACAATAGTCTTTTTTTGAAAATGTAGTACCGTATTTTCCGGACTTTTAGCCGCTCCCCTATATAAGCCGCATTTGCTCTATTTTAAAAAAAACGATAATAAAACAATACATAGGCCACACCTTTTGTATAGGCCGCAGAACTCTTTCTGACTTTTGGCATCGCATGAGCTCTCCCCGCTGTCCCCTCCAGCGTCTCACCGTACATTCATTGATGTTAAGCTTGCGTGCAGCCGCGCGGTTTCCTAGCAAGATCGATGGCCTTCAGCTTAAAACTTGCTTCATACGAACTTCTTCGTTTGGGTTCCATAATGATGGGCAAGAATTTGAAAATAATTTATAGTTGGTAATTTGTCGTCCGTGTTTCTATTTGCTAGCTGAATAAAAAAGCAACATCTGCTTCTTTGCTTAACTTTTCTGTAGTTTTGATCTAATTTCCGGCGGTGAAAGAAAAAAACCACAGAAAAGCCGCAGCCTCTAAATAAGCCGCATGGCTCAAAACATCTGACAAAAGTAGCGGCTAATAGTCCGCAAAATACGGTAGTAGTAAAGTATTCTCTATAATAGGAAGGTATCCAACAAGGCTGCACATTTGACCCATTGAAATTGGCAAAATGAATTTACAATATCTACAGTAAGTGGAAAAATGGACTCCAACTTTAGAATTAAATGTTAAAGTAATTTTCAGCCTTAAAACTATTCCATTTGTCCAGCGAAAAGAAACCTTGGAAAGTGATGGAGGTTCATAACTGGTGTCAGAACGTGCCGCCGTCTTCACATTCCCACTCTTGTACTTTCTGCTAAAAAGAAATTACTATCACAAGAGGGTCTATGTGCATGGCTTTGGTTTTAACACTAAAGTCAGGCCAGAAGCGCGGAAAGCATTTGCCTGCTTAATGTTTTACTGTTGGCGTGTGGGGGATCGGAACAGACATTTACTGAGCGGAACCAGGCCATTGATACAGAACTCGCACGAGGCTCATTTTTCATCTGAGGAGATCCCACATTTCTACTGTAGATAAACTGCTCCCAATTATCATGTTCGCCCGACGGCCAAGCATGGCTCACACAAGCAGGCCTCCTTAGCCATTGCATAAATAATAATAATCTGATCTTCCAAGACTGTCAAATCGGCCGGATAGTTATCAAAACGTAAACGCAAACCACTGTCTTCAGATGTAGCGAACATGGCTTGTTGGATTGGTCGTTTGATTTTCAATTGAGTTACACATGTGTCTTCTAAAATCAAGTATAGAATGTGCAGTTTGGCAGTGTTAATGACAAAACTAAGGAAAAGTAAAGGACCATTTAAACTGCCTTGGTTACTTGGTTATCAGGTGGAATTAAATTTTGCTTTTTTTCCCCTTTCTTTATAGTATAGGTTTACAGCAGCACTTTTATTTGTGACGTTTTCTAAGGAGGCATTCTTGTGTGGTTGAGTCGAGCGGTTGTCAACCTCAAACAGCTCTGGTTTTTCATAGTTTACAATGTTTGGAGGCTAATGCTAACCCCCTCTTTGGAAATGCATTAGCGCCAACATATGGAATGGGCCAGCCTACAAAACGTAGGCGTTCCGTTTACAAGCACTGGGTTCATAATCGAGTATTTTATCGGTCGCGTACCCAGATAAAAGAGCCAAATGCTGAAAGTGGATTGCCAGTGCGTTGTGATCCGCCGTCTGAAAAAAGCTATTCTAAATCTGTGCATCTGACCCTCAAATGCATGTATTGACTGTGTGCCAAGGAACTGGTGAGAAAACCTTCTTTCACAGTTAGCATGTCAGATAATGCAGCTTTAAAGTTTCCAACGAAGTAGACACAAATTGGTTCAACAACTAATTAGAAAGTACAGAAAGTAGCACCACTTTCTAAAACTTTAAGAAGAGTTCATCCCCTTGTTTTTCTTGCCCTCTGCCACAGTCTTCCTTCTGAGAGCCACACAGGCAGCAGGCATACATCTCCCATGAGGCTTTGCTGCTGTGTAACAGAGAGTTCAAAGTGAGAAGGGACGGGCATCTCCTCCCTCAGGTCCCACCACTGTCTGCCTCTCATTAAATCACAACATTTACATCTCCCAAAAGCGACATGTTTGTTTCACTTCTTTACCACCATTTTGTTGTTCCAAAAACACAAACGCCAAAGTTTTTATTTAAAATACAAATCAGTTTATTTGAGAATTGTTTGAGGAAAGTTCTAGCATAGTGTCCTAGACTGACAAGGCATAAAGTCACAAATGAACCCCAAGATTTTAAAGGTGCACAATAAGCATGTTTCCACTGGTACGCTTTGGAGCGTATCGGCGCCAGCCTGTTTAAGAGCTCCAAAGCAGATACTGCTCGGTAGTAGCTTCCAAAGCGGTCTGGCTCGCTTTTGACTCACGCAACACAGAAAAAATATATATCTCACCAAACGCTGACTGGATCTTGTGATAAACCACTGTATTTTCAGTCATGATAACTTATATTTTGAGCCGACATGCTTAGCAAAACTAAGCTAGCACAGCATCAGCTGTTCCAGTTCATCGGTGCACAACTAATATTATCTCTCCGACGCGATGTAGAGGTGCAGAGAAGTGAAATAAATTCAGAAAAATGTTGCTATAAACCGCAAGTAGTTTCTGGGAAATGAGCATTATGAAACTTACCCCAACAGATCCCCACCATGATGTGGTTGTGGCGCTATGCTGACAAGAGCCATGTACACTTGGTAGGCTCTCCCATGCCAGACACGGGTAGTGTCCCGACCAGGGGACAAAGGGAATAAGTAAGTCAGGCCCCTCCCTGAACCGACACCTTAACGTGGTGGAGGGGTTTGAGCGCCCGAATGATCTCAGGAGCTATGTTGTCCGGGGCTTCAAGCCCCTGGTAGGGTCTCCCAAGGCAAGCAAGGAAAACAGGTCTGGGTGACGGGTCAGACAAAGATCGGTTTCACAAGCCCCCTATGACGAAAAAAAAACAAGGCCAGTTACGTCGCCCGGATTGGCGTTACCGGGGCCCCACCCTGGAGCCAGGCCTGGCGTGGGTGCTCGACGGCGAGCGCCTGGTGGCCGGGTCTTTCCCCACGGGGCCCGGCGGGTGCAACCCAAACGAGTGACGTGGGGCCGTCCTCCCGTGGACCCACCACCTGCAGGAGGATCCGTAAGGGGCTGGTGCAGAGGGATCTGGGCGGCAGTCGACGGCAGGGGCCTCGACGACCGGATCCCCGGACGCAGAGACTAACTCTGGGGACATGGAACGTCACCTCGCTGGGGGGAAAGAGCCTGAGCTTGTGCGGGAGGTTGAACGGTTCCGACTAGATATAGTCGGCCTCACCTCCACGCACAGTTTGGGCACTGGAACCCATCCTCTTGAGAGGGGCTGGACGCTCCACTTCTCTGGTGTTGCCTGCGGGGAGAGGCGGCGGGCTGGCGTGGGCTTGCTTATTGCCCCACAGCTCAGCCGCCATGTGTTGGAGTTTACCCCAGTGAACGAGAGGGTCGCGGTCCTACGCCTTCGGGTTGGGGACAGGTCTCTCACTGTGGTGTCGGCCTACGGGCCGAACAACGGTGCTGAGTACCCGGCCTTCTTGGAGTCCCTGGGAGGGGTACTGGACAGTGCACCGACCGGGGACTCCGTTGTTCTACTGGGGGACTTCAACGCCCACGTGGGCAACGACAGTGACACCTGGAGAGGGGTGATTGGGAAGAACGGCCCCCCGATCTGAACCCGAGCGGTGTTCAGTTATTGGACTTCTGTGCTAGTCACGGACTGTCCATAACGAACACCATGTTCAAGCACAAGGGTGTCCACCAGTGCACGTGGCACCAGGACACCCTAGGCCGGAGGTCAATGATCGACTTTGTTGTCGTGTCATCTGACCTCCGGCCGCGTGTCTTGGACACTCGGGTAAAGAGAGGGGCGGAGCTGTCAACCGATCACCACCTGGTGGTGAGTTGGATCCGCTGGCGGCGGAGGAAGCCGGACAGACTTGGCAGGCCCAAGCGTATAGTGAGGGTCTGTTGGGAACGTCTTGCGGAGCCCGCTGTCAGCAGGGTCTTCAATTCACACCTCCGGGAGAGCTTCTCCCAAATCCCGGGGGAGGCTGGGGACATTGAGTCCGAGTGGACCATGTTCTCGACCTCCATTGTCAATGCGGCTGCTCGGAGCTGTGGTCGCAAGGTCTCAGGTGCCTGTCGCGGCGGCAACCCCGAACCCGGTGGTGGACACCGGAAGTAAGGGATGCCGTCAGGCGGAAGAAGGAGGCCTATCAGGCCTCTTTGGCTTGTGGGACTCCTGAGGCCGTTGACGGGTATCGGCGGGCCAGGCGTGCCGCAGCTCGTGCTGTCGCAGAGGCAAAAACCCGGGTCTGGGAGGAGTTCGGGGAGGCCCTGGAGGAGGACTATCGGTCGGCCCCAAAGAAATTCTGGCAAACCGTCCGGCGCCTCAGGAGGGGGAAGCAGTGTTCCACCAACACCGTTTACGGTGCGGGGTGGGGACCTGCTGACCTCGACTGGGGATGTCGTCGGGCGGTGGAAGGAGTACTTTGAGGACCTCCTAAATCCCACTGTCACGTCTTCCGAAGAGGAAGTAGAGACTGAGGACTCGGAGGCTGACTCATCTATCACCCAAGCCGAAGTCACTGAGGTTGTTGGCAAACTCCTCGGTGGCAGAGCTCCGGGGGTGGATGAGATACGCCCGAGTACCTAAAGTCTCTGGATGTTGCAGGACTGTCTTGGTTGACACGCCTCTGCAACATCGCGTGGCGGTCGGGGTCGGTGCCTCTGGACTGGCAGACCGGGGTGGTGGTCCTCTGTTCAAGAAGGGGGACCGGAGGGTGTGCTCCAACTATAGAGGGATCACACTCCTCAGCCTCCCTGGTAAGGTCTATTCCAGGGTACTGGAGAGGAGAATCCGACCGATAGTCGAACCTCGGATTCAGGAGGAGCAGAGTGGTTTTCGTCCTGGTCGTGGAACACTGGACCAGCTCTATACTCTCCATCGGGTGCTCGAGGGTTCATGGGAGTTTGCCCAACCAGTCCACATGTGCTTTGTGGATCTGGAGAAGGCTTTCGACCGTGTCCCACGGGGTGCCCTTTGGGGGGTGCTGCGGGAGTACGGGGTCCGGGGCCCTTTGCTCAGGGCTGTCCGGTCCCTGTATGACCGGAGCAGGAGCTGTGTTCGCATTGCCGGCAGTAAGTCAGATCTGTTCCCAGTGCGTGTTGGACTCCGCCAGGGCTGCCCTTTGTCACCGGTTCTGTTCATTGTTTTTATGGACAGAATTTCTAGGCGCAGTCAGGGGGCGGAGGGGGTCCGGTTTGGAGAGCACAGGATCTCATCTCTGCTGTTTGCAGATGATGTTGTCCTGATGGCTCCATCAAACCTGGACCTGCAACATGCACTGGGACGGTTTGCAGCCGAGTGTGAAGCAGCTGGGATGAGAATCAGCACCTCCAAATCTGAGGCCATGGTTCTCGACCGGAAAAAGGTGGCTTGCCCTCTCCAGGTGGGTGGGGAGTCCTTGCCCCAAGTGGAGGAGTTTAAGTATCTCGGGATCTTGTTCACGAGTGAGGGAAGGATGGAGCGTGAGATTGACAGGCGGATCGGTGCAGCGTCTGCAGTGATGCGGTCGCTGCATCGGACCGTTGTGGTGAAGAAGGAGCTGAGTCGAAAGACAAAGCTCTCGATTTTACCGGTCAATCTACGTTCCTACCCTCACCTATGGTCATGAGCTTTGGGTAGTGACCGAAAGGACAAGATCGCGGATACAAGCGGTCGAAATGAGTTTCCTCCGCAGGGTGGCTGGGCGCTCCCTTAGAGATAGGGTGAGGAGCTCAGTCACACGGGAGGAGCTCGGAGTAGAGCCGCTGCTCCTCCACGTTGAGAGGAGCCAGCTGAGGTGGCTCGGGCATCTGTTCCGGATGCCTCCTGGACGCCTCCCTAGGGAGGTGTTTCGGGCATGTCCCACCGGGAGGAGGCCCCGGGGAAGACCCAGGACACGCTGGAGGGACTATGTCTCTCGGCTGGCCTGGGAACGCCTCGGGATCCCCGGAGGAGTTGGAGGAAGTGTCTGGGGAAAAGGAAGTCTGGGAGTCCCTGCTTAGACTGCTGCCCCCGCGACCCGGCCCCGGATAAAGCGGAAGAAGATGGATGGATGGATGGATGGTACAATTTAGCATTAATTAAGAAAGCATAGATGAAACCTCATCAGCTGCTCACGTATCAGATCTCTGCCTCTGGATCTAGCCAGAGCCAGGCCCGGAGTACGGAGACGCATTCCGCCATTTAAGGAACCGTGCTAAAGCGCTCCTAGGAGAATGAAAACCGGCCACCTGCTTGTCTCCATGAAGATGTTATTGCGTTGCCTTGAATTTGTCTCCCCACCCTCACCTTCTGCCAATGTCCTAATCCAAAATGCAAGCCACAGTATGGTGTTAGTCATAAAAATATGAACTTGTTTCTGGCAGCAAAGTCTCCTATTATAGAATTGATGCAGCCTACGAATATGTCTATTCAACACGTAATAAATCATTCTTTGTCCTTTAGTCATAACATTTACATAGAAACACCCTGATGACCTAATTGTTGCTAAAAACTACACTGAACAGGTTTAAGACTGAGGTGAAATGAGGACAAACTTTAGTTTGGGCACAGTTTTTGCCACTTTTAACCCTGGTTGAAATAACTATACTCATAATGTAAATGTTACTGAATTCGATTGAAACACCTTCCCTTGTTCCTGGAATATGCCAAGAGGCATGGTCATCAAATAACTTCAAGGATAGTCATGATTGATTCATTTCATGTGTTTATAAAGGAAAAGTTCAATCTCTTCTTAAACTGGAGCAAACTGTTGTGTCCTTGCTTTGTGTCCTTGCGTTGCAGTCACATTTAATCCGCAGCTGCTGTTAGTATTCTTGGATATTTATCCAAATTTAGACTGTTGGACCATTTTATTCTTCTTAGCGTTTGTTTTTGGCACAATACAACTCCTAAAGTCTGCGTTTGCGAAATACGGTTCCTTTCACTCATTTCAGTATGATCATGTATTGGAATATACATTTTTCTTATGACTTTGCTATTAGTAATTTAGAATACAGCAACTCTTTCCCACATGCACAATAAAAGAAAGCCTGATTAGTATTCTTTTCCTAGGAAATGCAAGTGTGCAATCTAGTTCCAAAACGCTACAATTAATTTGCTTCAATTTCTGTTATTTCAAAATCAAGCACCAAAAATCACACGTTATTCCCACGGGACACATCCGCAGTCCAAAACCAAACAGGACGGAAAAGCATTTAAATATATTTTCTTTGTGCATTTGAAATATTAATATTCTCCTGGACTGACATCAAGCGCTCACCTCGCCCACACTCTTTTCTCATACTCTGAACTTCTTGGCCTGTCTGTGCGGTGTGTCCCAACAGGGGCTGCAAAAACACTATTAGAATAACGCGGGTGGGGACTTTTGCCATTACTCAGAATCAGATAGCTGCAGCGATGCGTGACATCATTTTATTTATAGTGGCTGGACGGACGATCCATGGGCTATCTGTGAGACTCTCGACTGTTCAGAAAGTCAGTGTCAGAGTCATTTGAGTCGAGCGATTTGATTGGGCAGCGGTGGTCCTTCTTTGTAGTGGTCCAAGTGTCAAATGTGTTAAAAGGGAAGAGGAAATGTGAGAAATGATGTATTTAATCTGACTTTATACAGCCTATTACAAATGCATTCTGTTTGTTTAGGGGATTTTGAAGAAATTGATCTCACATGGCCAAGTTATGATTTGTGGTCTAAACATTTCCATTAAATCTCAAAATGATGTGTTGTCACTTGTGCACGCATGTCAACATTTTGGACTAAAACGGGACTAACCCAGATCTAAACATGGAACAGACCATGACTAAATCAGACTTAGCTCAGAGCATGTGCCTGCTTTAAGCTTTTCTTTTCTTTTCCTTCTTTTTCTTCTTAAAATATTAGATTTCCAGTGCATAATACATCTAAAATAATCCAAACCCAACGTATTGCATAAAGAAACGCTGACAATAAACCAGAAGTTGTTTACTCTAGCCTTCGCCACATCTCCCAGCACCACAAACTTTAAATCGCTAAAAGGCTTTTTGTCGGCTGTAACATGAAAAAGTACGATTCAGGTATGATCGGATTTTATTTCTCAATATTTGTTGTTTGGGTGATGTCAGCAGCTCGTGTAGCAGACCAGGCCCTGAGCATGGAAACGTGCTTGACTATGAAACGTACCTTTCCAAACCGCTCTCAAGCGAACCGGTCTGGAGGGCCAGGGCCAGTCAAAACGCTGCTATTAAAACACTTGGTGAGGTTGGAACCAGGTACTCTCTGAGGAGGCAAGTACTCAAACCACAGTGCAAATTCTGTTCATGCTACGAGGAAAGAAAAACCTTTTATGTAAGAAACAGTACATTTGAGCCTAACATCTTTCTTAATATTTTTTTTCAATCTTAAAAGATGTTTTCCTTCCCTTTGGTCTTATACTCAGACTGGTGCTGCACATGTGTGAGATAAGATCACTAAAGTTACAGATCAGTGTCTGGTTGGAGGCTTACGTAAGGGCCATTTACACAAACAAAATGAGCTAAATTCACCAAAGCTATTTTCTATTTATGCACAATTAGCCTAATTTCTTTTAAAACGGTCAAGTGAGAAACACAAGAGGTGCAGAGTGCATTTGAAACGTTATTTTGGATTTAGATTCAGTTAAGAGATTTGCAAGGGCAACACACGTCACAGTGGCACTACACATGCACTTTCAACAACAAATATAGCAGTAATTAGAATAGAGATAACTGATAATAATATATAAGTAAATGAATCAATAATAGTCATGCTTAGTGTCTTTAGTAATAATAATGACTGCCAGTATGTGCTACAATTGGATCCAAACATTCAAATTATAAGAAACCTGAGCCACAAAAACTGTAAATAAGTTTTGTATTTTTCAGCCTGCCATATTTGTATACAGCTTAAATTCTAAAATAGCTTTAACTGGCTAAACTTTTTCGTAGCTCTTTCACCTGAGTTTAAACCCAGGTTGGAGCCGCTTGGGGAAATTCCCTCCCGACAGTCAGACGGCTCTGGTTAATGTAGCCGTTCTACGCAGTGAATGGTAGAATGGTACAAGAGGGTGTAATTACAGGGAAATTAGCACTATGCAGAGATTTGAGCCCTTACTATGACAGGGGCAGGTACATGCTCACACTACGCCACAGTGACAGGGTTAGAGAGCAGGTTGGAAACAGAGCGGGATGTGTTTTAGAATAACCTCAAACCTTTATGTAATTGTATTATGGCTGAGTTTGAATTACTGCCGAGGATTTAGTGCTGCTGCAAGAAGGAGTGAGTGAACATATTATGCCAAATATATTTTTTAGAGCTTTTAACCGCGTTATAACGTTGTTTCATGAAAAACATACCTGGGTGCTGCCCGGTGGTCCAGGGGTTAAGGCACAGCACACGTATGCCAGGCTCCAAGTGCAGCCGGCCGCGGTGTCGGATTCCTGACTCTGACCATTTACTGCATGTCCTCCCTTCTCGCTCATCCCCCGTTTCGCACTACTATGGTCAATAAACCATACAGGCACAAAAAAATAAATAAAAATACCTGTGCTTCATTCACATTTGTTTCATTAACCTTGTTTACGCTTGCTCTGAGCCTCAGAAATCACTCCGTTAAAATTGTCCCTAGATTGTTACTCACAGGTAGAATTTCTTTTTAAAAAGGATTTTGTGGACCGTAGACTTCAATAGACAGGAGAGGACAAGGTGAAATGGGGGACGAGAGAGAGGGGAGGACATGCAGTAAATCGTCAGAGTCAGGACTCGAACCCTCGACACTGCGGCCGGCTGCACTTGGAGCCGGAAACGTGTGCTGAGCATTAACCACTCGACCACCGGGAAGAACCACAGGTAGGATTTCTGCTCCCATAAATCCTCAGTAGTATCACCTGTTCTGAGCATTTCTGCTGTCAAACTGGCTTGTGTTGTGTTAGTCACAAAACAATGCAAAATGATACAAATACTGCATAATATTTGTTTTTTAGGTTCTAAAACATCAAAGCAAACACACTCAAGAGCATCCTTAACAACACAAACAATGTAATAAAATATAAGCATCAATAATCTTTTTGTACCTGAAATGTTAGAATAAAGGGGTCATTTGGAATTGGGTAATCCAGGAAGTGCTCAACTGTATCTCCTCAGTGCACAGTGTCAGCAACAGTGGGTTTTATTCTCCAAAATTAGGCCTGAATTACTTCAGTTCAGTACTTGTTGTTTCCCACAACTATACAGAATACTGAAGCTGTAAAACATGAAATGCAAATGCTATGTTGAAAAAAAAACTGAGATTTTTATAGGACCTTAAACAATGCGCTGCTAAACCAGAGACAGACCCATCAGATGACTTTACCCCCAGCAGCCTTCTCCTCTAAAAATATCAGCTTTATAACAATGGATTGTGGTTTGAACTTTTATTTTTATTCCTGCCGCTCACATGTGGTTTATGCCTTTTCTTCTCCAAAATCTGATTTCTTGCAGGACGCTTTCCAGCTGCACAGGGGAAAACCAGCCACAAGGGTTTGGGATTTCTAGGTGGAATTTTTATGCACTAAATTTTAAACCTCGAGCGGCACGTTTCTCCATCAAATGAATTCCAACAATGAAGACAGTTCCTCCATCTGTCCGACACTTTCAGCCAATCACAGCTTCACACAGAAATTTGCCTCTCAACTAACCATCTCCTCTCCGCGGGCTCCTGCTGTAGTTTGATGGCAGCAGCAGAACCATGAGGCCATTCTCCTTTGTTTATGTCTGCACCTGAGGAGATCCAAGGACCAAAGTGTGTCCATTCAACAATGATCTTACTCACGTGTGTCTGGGCCAATCTTGTCCAAAATTAAATATTCAAGGACTTTAAAGGTGCGGTACCTGATTGTCTTACACAGTGAAAATCAGAACAAGCTCATTTTAAACTCTTCAAAACGTACTTACCATTTCGAGCATGCAAATTATTCTTGGCAATTCATTTATAAGTCCTTTTCACAACTTTCAGAGGTCAGAGCGGAGTTTATTGTCAAAGTTAAGCTAACAAACATTAGCATATTAGATGCAGACAGCACACGGCGGCCTGACTTTGACACTAAGTACTGCTTTTTCATTTATTATTATTATTATTATGATTTATTTGTTTTCAAAATTAAAGAAAAGAGAGAAGAAGGGCCAGAGGAAACAGATTGCGTAATCGTTTTTAAAAAAAATAAAAGGGCATCCCATGAAAAGGAAGGTTAAGGCGTTTCCAAATAATAGTTCCATTTAGTCCAGATTTATTTAAATTAGTCCTGCTTTTTCAATACTTATTACAGTTTTAAAAAATCGGGTACAGCTCCAACTCCAGGTGCTTATTTATATTTTGTTTTTTATTTGTTGTTTTTTGTTTTACATTAAGGAAACAACTTGGGTTGGCTGTGCATATTATAATGATTTAACACTTGCAAATTAACACCATAAGACTCTTAAAGCTATAAGCCACATTACAGCCAAACCAATAGTTTACAATGGTTTTCTAAAAATCCAAATCAAATGTGCTTAGGGCCTTGTAAAAACTGGGGCCAGGCTGACCACAAGTTGTCAAATATTAATACAGTAACCGTAGAAAAGCCAGGCGGGTCTATGATGGATCTTTGACAACATGTGTGTGATATTAAACCGCGAGGGGTCTGAAGAGAACAGATCGGCGTCCAGGAACACGCCGAGTTCCCAAAAAATGGATTGTTGCTCTTTGGGGTTTTTAACAGAGCGCACAGGCCAAGCTAACCGAGGACCAACCAAAGCAAGCCATGTTCCTGTTTGTCTATGATACTCACATGGTCAGGTGAGGAGGTGTCTAGACTTTGTAATCTGGTTTCATTCCAGTCATAGTTGTGTCCCAAAGCTGGATTCAGTCGTGTGGTTTTTTGTTCCCATTTATTTAATAATAGATGCTTTCTTAAGACACATTTTGTTGATCAAATACATTTGATAAAAGTCTGTCAATGATTTGTATATTTTTTTTAATATGACATTCAATATTAATAATTGGTTTTATATTGCGCCTTTCAAGACTCCCAAAGCGCATCACATTGCATTATTCATTCAGTCAATACTCACCACAGCTGCCCTGAGGTAGACTGACAGAAGCGAGGCTGCCAGTTAGCAACATCAGCTGCTCTGACTATCATCAACCACACAATGGCAGTTTGAAATAGAGCAGGGGTGTCCAACTTTTATTCATCAAATGCCGTGTCTTGAGGCAGACCGAGCAGCGGTCAAAAGGATAAAACCTATTTTTTAAAATATGTTTATAAGAGGTTTGAAAGTGCCACAACACCTAAATTCAGTCTCAGAACCTTAATCTCAGGTCTGCCTCACACCAAAATATTACATTAATGTAATGTTAAATTATGTTATTTGCAGTGAAAAAGTACTAAGGACCACATTTGGCCCTCAGACAATATTAAGCAAAAACCAGCACTAGAGCCACTGTTCCTCCACTGTTTCCCATCCAAGTACTGACCAGGCCCAGCCCTGCTTAGCCTCTGAGATCAGATTAGATCGGACTTTATCAAGGTGGTATAGATATTAAACATGTATATCTTTCACTTATTACATTTTTATTTTTTATTGAAAAACAAAACAAAACACACACACACACACACACACACACACACTCAAAAAGCATCCAGTTTTACTTTATATTTTATTTGTATATTTTTTTGAGCCAGAGCATGCAGCTGATGAATTGCTAGAACACTAGCTCTCAATTCCCAGCCACTCCACAGATCTGACCTGTAACTTGCCCTTGTGTTGTCGCCTTCTTGACAGATCAATTTAGAGCCATGCAGTGGAACATTCCGTGCAAAACGGTAACACCTCCATGGACACAAGCAAGAGGCAGATCCACCACAGAAAAGTTACATGGTGTACTTTTAATACAAAGGGACAGATATCGAGTAAGTAGTGCGTGGGCTATCGAAACATTTTCAATAAAGATAGGAACATGTAACTGAAATTAAGAATACGCAATGCAAAAACAGACTATTTGGGCCATTGAATATATATGTTGCTTGAGCCATGTTTGGTTGCTATCCCTCCTGTTTGGGCCACCTGTGTGTGGGTGTAAGTGTGTGTGTGTGTGTGTGTGTGTGTGTGTGTGTGTGTATGTGTGAGGAGGGGAGGGGGGGTCAATGACTTGGGACACCTGTACAGGACCTATGGGTGCGGGTTAGGAGGGGGTGAGCTGGGTTTGTACCAGGGTGAGCGGGTGATGAACAGGGTGAGCAGGTCTAATTAGAGATGTGAATGCAGAAGTCAGTCACCGCAGCTGCTTGGGTCATTTCTGTACGTATACCAGCATAGATCCAGGCATAGGGCTGACACCTGGAGGAGATGAAGCGCTGTCAGGTGGTAACGGTAGTGAAGGGGGAGTACATGCTATTGCTGACTCAGGCTAACAGTTGATGGAAGTAGTTATTAGCTAAAAAAAAAAAAAAAAAAAAGGGAGATTCCCCGTGTGGAGCTACAAATGCCTGGATACAGCACAACACTGCACCTGAACAGACAAGTCAAGAGTCCATACCATACTGCAATGTTTAAACAGTGGTGATATTAACTAGGGCTGTTCAAGGTTAACCGATTAACTGTCACTAAATGCTTAACCTAGTGAAAATATTTTACTTGCCTGTTTCATTAGCCGTGTTTAATAGATATATTTGTAATACACCATTGCACCAGCAGAGAGCGTACAAGTGCCCCCATACAACTGTGTCGCATTTGGGTGATTAAAAAGGTTTGCTGAAACTTCAATAATAGGAGATTTTTCTTAAGACAGAGCAAACCTAAGTGACACTGCAGTATTTATGGTCTGATATGAATCATATACGTTTTATGTACATATACGTTTCTCACATTGGTGAAGAAAACAGACTTGATGAGAAGCTTTCATTCTTTTACCTGCTCATGCTATGATAAGCAGCTAAGGCTAGCGACTTTAAACTCTCTTTATTTTAAGAGTGGCGTTTTCATGATCAGAACGAAACGGTGTGTTAAAAGAGCATCGTGACGCACTGTTTAGTGCATTCAGCCATGTTGTGCACAGTTCTCCCGCTGCTCTGCTTTTACGCTCCTAATGCAGCGGGATGTAAAATGAACCATCCAGTGTGAAAAAAAACAACTACAAAGCACTGTGTTAAGGTAATCGGTTATCAGACTATTGACCGCTTTAAAAAAATTGAAATTCTTGTTCACTTTAATTCGCAGTTGCTAATATATACCACATGCTAGTACTCTAAATCTACATTCCTTTATTGTATTATTTCTAGTTTAATTATTTTCATTACATTTTATAATGCTCCTGAATTAATACTAGTATAAAATATTATGACAACTTGAATCACCATTCCTTGTCAAATTGATTAAACCTGACATGCCACCTTTCAACATAGCCGTAATGAAATAACACTATATTTTTCCAGAATTTTAATGAAATAATTATAGCTTATATTGGCACCTTCTGTACATAGTCTCTACCATTCAGACAGTATTGTATTGCAGTATTTAGTCTGATCCCTGCCACCTCACACTGTGCCATTCCCACACACTTCCACATCAGCCAAGCGATCCTCTGAAAACCAGCTCAAACTGTACACTCTCCAGGCCTGCTATCGCTCCTGACCTCAGCATCCTCCGGGACACGATGATGACATCACCAACGTGCGCCAGGAAACTGATAGAAGACTGTGGCGGAGGAGTAAGTTGTCTGGTTTCTTTGGCATCCGTTTTTTTTTTTCCCCCTGAAGAGCTCTTAAACAATTTGGAGAAAAGCGTGTTTGTAGCCGCAGCTGACCTGGAGTAGGACAGAAGTGTGGCTTCCAATCTGCGCCTACAAACCTGCAACTCTCTGCAATTAAAACAAAAATAAAAAAATTAAAAACCAACTTAATAAAGCCTTAATAAAGCATAAACAGATAAACACTTAATGAATGCACTCATGCTAACTCCAAACCCCTTAGTGAAGTTGTCGGCGTAATCCCCCATTCGTCCAGGGGTAGAAAAAGAAGACACTGCTGGTGGTAAATCTTAAATACATTTGAAACTCCTTCTGTAAACTACAGATACAGTTATAAAAGTAAAATGTATTACACGTTTTTCATCATGTGGCCTTTTCAAATACAGTACAAATAAGACATGTTTAGAGTAAAATGGCCTTAATTGTATGTATTTGGAAAATATGAATCAAAACATGGATAGAGCTAGGTTTATTTTTCTTCATATTATTGACACATTCACAGAGGGGATTTTGGAAAGCGTATTAAGTATGTTGAGTAACAAAATCTTACTGAAATTTAGCGTAAAAAATTGGATTGTGAAATTTGGCGTGTGCTACTTTCAGGGCTGATCTTTACGCGTCACTGTGGGAGAAAAATGCATTTTGGAGCCTTAAAAGTTACAATCTCTCACATAACTCTACGGATGTGGATTAAATGAAATAATCAAACAGCTTTGGGTGCAGATTGGACAGTTTACCTCCATGTGAAACCTTCCTTTTATGATGGGATTGCAACCTTTGCGACATTTGTATTGCCTACAGCGTATTGCCTTAGGTCTTTGTTCATGCTATATCAAGGCTAAATAAGGTGTAGTTATTATAAAGTGGTTCTAAAAAAAAGTATCACCATATTCATTCAAGTGAGTAAAGTGTCTTGCCCCATGACACAATAACAGCAAGAGTTGGAGGTGGGATTAATTTGACAGTTTTTGGCTTGTCGTTGAATGCTCTTACAAACTGGCCAGTTGACTAGCGGAACTGTTGCATGTTTTCATTGTATAAAACAGCCATTAATATACATTTTTAGAACTGTAATGTGCTCCTTTTTTTTTTGGAAGACCTCAGATTTAATGACACTGTCTGTGTGACGCTAACACTAGCACGTGTTGTATTTATCCACTAGAGGTCGCAGAGGAAGAGGCTTTTTCCAAATAGGTAAACTTCTTTTGTATAAGATATATATTTGAGGAGAGGTTTTATAAATTCTCAAATATCTCAGCCATCATAAACTTTCTGTGCTGCACAAAGGAGACTTAGCATCCTCCCCACTTCTTCATAGTGGTAACTTTGTATATTGTATCTATATACCGGTAATCTGAGCATATGGCGCGCTCCTCCTTTTGTGGATCTTTGGAACCTGTGCTACCCACTCAAATGCACTCAAAATATACATTTATTAAACTTGAATTTGGAATATAAATCTGGATTTGAGTAGAGTGGGTAGAGTTGCCAAAAGTTGTGCTCAAGTTTGTATTTTATATAATTCACATACAAGTAAAAAAAAGAGAAAAGAAAAGCAGAAGTGATAGATTATGGATATGAAGATTACACTGAGACTGTTTTTTTTAATCTGTATTTGTGCCTGCCCTTATTTAAAGCCCAGTACGTAACTTATTAGCCAAACATTGAGTAAAATAAAAGTATGATTTTGAATTTGGATGTTTTTACTGCACTAAACAACATAGAAAAACCTGTGACTTACTGTGAGTGGGCTTGTATCTCCACAAACCTGACCTTTACTTGGGCTGAGAGAGCATCTTCTGCTTCAGACTTTTTATTTCCATGGAGTCATGCAGGCGATGTGCCACTCCAGGGTCACAGCCATGAGCAGGGGCAAGATCTCAAGATATGTGAAAAAGATGGGCAGTATATTTGATCTATTTTCTGTACTTTTCCGAGTTGAAATATTTAATCCATCATTTGTAGCAAGTTTATCTAGTTCTGGCACAAACGTTTGCGAAACTCGATTTAGTTTTTTGAATGACTTTAATCAAGATCCATCCATCCATTTTCTACCGCTTGTTCCCGTTAGGGGTCGCGGGTGACTGGACCTATCCCAGTGCCTTTGGCCTTTAGGCAGGTACACCCTGGACAGTGGCCAACTCGTCGCAGGGCTAACACGAGACATAGACCACAGACAACCATCACTCTCACGTTCATCTCACTAGGTCAATTTACCCAACACATGCATGTCTTTGGACGGTGGAGAAGCTGGAGAACCCACAGTAACAGGGGAGGACATGCAGACTTCAGAACATCACTCATGTGATTTGTTTGCCCAGGAATCAACCCATGATTCCTTCTTGGGAGCGAGAGCTCTAACCGCTCTGCCACCTGCAGATCAAGATGTTCAAGATGTTCTTCTTCCATTCCGAACTCCCTTTACATCCGAGGTCGCCACAGTTCCTAAAGTCCGCACATCGTTTGGCCGCTCTCATTTCGGTCTCCTGCACCAACTGACTGGACATTTTGTACCTCGTGTCGACATTCAAAAGCTCGTAACGTTTTCTTTTTACATGTTTTTAACGGCAAATGTTTTACTGTCGCATGTGATTGTTCTAACTTTTCCACTGCGTTACTAGCGTACGCGTTTCTCTCACAGCTCTGTCAGTCTGTCACTCTGAACAACTCTAAGGTCTCTAAAATGGCTCCAGTGGGTCTGAAGCCAACGTTAGGCTTTTACATGGAGCTCTACTGACACCTACAGGACACTACATGAGCTGCACACTCAATATTCCTATATTGCTTATGTTTATGTTCAAAGTACAAAAGAAAAGAGAACAGAGTCAAAAAAGAAATCTAATTATCAAACCAATATTATAGATACAATATGTTTTTGCTAGAATTTGTAGCATAAGCGAGCAATCACATTCTATTTTACCAAATAAATATTGTGTTAAATGTGTATAGATATGTGCAGAGTAGCAAAGTTCTGTAAGTAAAGAGTAACATTACTAAATAATAACATTACTTAAGTAGAAGGACAGAGTAATGATGAAATATTTACACAAGGGTAAAATGTTTGGTAGTTTTCTTGGCTGAGAAGGAGGGTCTAAGGACAGGGGAGCTTGGGACATCTGTCTAAGGACACAGGACACTGGGACATTTCCAAGTCCCTATGAACATTGTTTATTTAGTTTCCCCTGTAACCCCTCGAGGCAACTACTGTTGTGATTTTGGGCGTTACAAAAATAAATTGAATTGATTGAATTAAAATGTCCTTAAGAAACTACTCATTATTTAAAATCAGATTGATAATATGAATTATCGAACAGACAACATATTAAATGATGCACAGATTCTGATATTTCCAAAGAATATACAAAGAAGTCAAATCTGAAGATAAAGTGTAATAACTTTAAATGTTCAAAATCATTGACAGTTTTTCATCGTTTTGACTTTTTTTTTTTTAAACTTGGTTTAGTTTGATCACTTGATTCAATTGTTTCTCTGTACAGGATCTAAACTGGTCTCATCATTTGAACATTTCTCATAATTGCACACAGTTCTCGGCTCTTTCTCAGAACAGAACATACAGCACTCATGCAGACACTACTTCGTTGAATGTATCTTGGTTTCCAAAACTACAGGGCGGTTCGCGCATGGTAAAGGACTTTGGCCCTAATAAAATGGATTTCACTACAGAAACTCAAATATAACAGCAAAAATGAGTGAGCACAGAAAAATCAAACAAAAGATGTCACTCATGAATCAGAGACAATGGCCTCAGCAGAGATTAAAGAGGCATCCATCAGTATGTACATAAATATACAGCATATCCAGTGTGATGGATGTCTTATCTGATTTTCAACAACACACACAAAAGCAGTGTTGATGTATTTGCTTTTCTGACTTCTCTCAATTTTCTCCAAAATGTATACATTTACTTAAATAATATTTACTCCACAACATTTTATGTGAATATATAAACTGTTTAAGACAAAAAACAGCCCCAACGTCGTATGTGTACGGTCTGAACCCAGTTGCAGCCTTCACTAAACCAGTGTCACTTTGGTGACTGGGATCAGGACCAAGAGTTCTGAGCTGCAAAAGAATGAAAAAGCACATGAAAACACCTGACCAATGTTTCAGAGTTATGATGGTAAAACTTGCTTTTGGGGCAAGATTGATCAACTTTGAATGAATATATGAAACTTGAGATATGAAACTTGGTTATTTTGTGAGCTGTTTTGTCATTTGTCAATTTTGAATGGCGAAGTCTGTCAAAGAGATTGAAAAAAACAGTAGTATTGTAAGATTTACATTTTATATATGTTTAAAATGTTTACCTTTTCACAGATGATGGAGCCTCGCACACTCACGACACTTGGCAAGTCAGTTGCAACCCCGAAATCAACCCCAAAGAACTTAAAATTTGTATCTGAAAAGACTGCTAATGGACAGTTGATGTCATTTGAAACAGACAAAGAGACACTTATTGCATTAGACCCATCTGCCATTGTTCTGAGCAGAAGACTGTTGTATGGCATCTCTAATTGAGTTTTAGAGTTCTGCTGATATCTTCGTGTGGTGCAGTTGGAGTTGTTTGTGGGTGAAATCCTGCCCAAGGACATGTCAGCTCCAGATCACTGTGATCAAGAGTCCCCAAACCAGCACCAGATTTTTGCATGTGGTGAGCAGCTAATACAGGAGAGGGTGTTGGTTTGTTAAATTAAAACTAGTAAGTCCACAAATGAAATGGTCTGATTTCACTCATAAATTGGCCAGGCTTTTGCAATTTAATAGACTGTGTTCTTTCTATGGGTTATCGAATTTGAGATTAAGATTATTTATTTGATTAAACTCCACACAGAAAAGCCAAACCCAATCCAATAATCAAACTCAGGACTGTCTCGCTATGAGGCAGGAGTGATAACATCTATTACAACATGTTGTCTCTAGGCTCATTTATTCTCCACATTCCAAACGCATACACATCTGCATGGAGTCTTCTGTCCAGCCACTACGTTGTTCTGTCCATCGTTTTGCCCGTCTCGTCAGAGTTTAGGGATGTGTAGCAACAGAGCTGTACATGTGCTGACCACTAGGGACATTAGTGAACACAGCACAACGGAAAGAACAAGCTGCAAAACAAATAAATGGCGCTTTCGCCTGGTGTTCTCAACTCTTGTCCAACAAATGTCATCTAAAAACTACTGTGGGCGCCTCCATGGTTGTTTTTCTTGTTGCACTTTTTCTTCCTTCGGTATGTGACTTTGAGCGCCCCTTGGTGGTTATTCATCAGAACATGTTTTTACGTACATAACTTAAGCAAAAATATGTCTTTGTTTGTTTGTTTGTTTGTTTGTTTGGAGTAACGTTTCCGGCGGAGGGGTCTGTTTCCATGGAGATGTTACAGCTTTGGCTAACTTAATTCAATTACAGGTGTTTTTATTGCTACAGAAATAACTTGCATCGTTATTGTGAGCATGCATGACCTCTCCACAGATCTGACCTGTATCCTATATGGAGATTGATAAATGGAACGTCTTTTTGGAGACAAAACGGTGGCGAATCCTTGACCAGAAACGATAAGTATTACAATCTTAAACATGTGCCGTTGTTTACCAATAGTAAAAGCCCAAATGTTGGCACTACTTGAAATACTAACTGGTTGTGTTCATACACCTTGTTTTTTGTGTGAATGTTTTTGTGCGACTGCTTGAACTACACTTTAGCAGGTGTCAGAATTAAAAGAAGTCAGGCTCCAAACTCTTATGCATCATTTTCTCTCCAGTATTTCAACCAAGTTCAGCTTCCCCCCACAGGATCCGCCCTGGGAGATGGGCCTTGAGAACGCACACGCCCCTTTTACCAACAGTTGTATTGTGTGTATTGTGGTTCCTCTCTGGGCCGGACTCCACGTCTGGCTGAGAGTACAGAGAGGACATCCCACTGAGGACTCCTGGTTCTGCTCTGATGGCACAGGCGCCAACAACAACACAAACACACAATGCAGAAGTATGGGATCCATCTGAAGAGGCAGAAAGCATTTGGAGTTTGTGAGGTCAAGGTTAATCTTATATTGTGGCCGTCATGCTTTACAGACAATTCAAGTTGAAATGGTCTTAGTTGCAGATGGGTTGCAGAATTGTCCATGCAAACTAAATGCATCCCATGTAAAGCCTAATGTCCACTGCACACATTGTTTTGCTTTATAATATTTATGGATGTCACACTACAAGATGTGAGGGATTTAAAGTCGTAAGAGGGCCCACATGTGATGGTTCACACCGCTACATGCTAGCGGTGTTGTTTGTAAAAGTTAGTCAATGAAAAAGTAATGGGAAGATATGTTCCTCGGCTCATGACTGGGCTATTCTGGTGTGCGCTTGTGTTTACTTTGGGTATACTGATGGTAACATGTTTGTGTTTCCCTTTGGTTACATGTTTGTGTTTACTGGTGGCCAAGGGGAATAATATCTCAATGATATTAATGCATTATTAATCTAGACAGCTACTCCACTAAATATATTCAAAACAAATGGGAAAGAGTCTGTAATCTTGATTTGAAGGACAAAGAGTGGTAAAGTGTGTATATGTCCAAGTGGGGGGAATTTTGCTGGAAAAATGTGTCACGTTTTCTCATAACCCCATGTCAAAGCGCTAATTATTCACAAGGGAACGCTAACTGTTGGAGAAACTGTGGCAGCTGGGAGGCAAACCACTATCACCTGATATGGGGCTGTCCTGTCCTGGGGCTCAGAAATATGGGCCTGATGTTCACAATGCACTGAAGACTGTTTTAAACATTGCCATCCCTCTGGACTTGGGCCTCAGGGCTCCTGCCATGGACGCAATTGGATAGATACCTTTGGAACATACTTTTGGCGGCAGGAGGAGGTGGCTGACACAAACTTCACCAATGACTGAGGACTGGACTGACATTGTGACAGACATCAGACAAATGGAAAAAAAATACTTTCGGTCTTAATTTGGAAATGGACAACTTGGACAGACTTTGGACTAAGTGGGACTCTTATTTGGGTTTGTATGTGCCGTGATTTTGTTTCTAGTGATGTGTGGTTGATGTTTACTTTTGTTGTCATATTGATTTTCTAACTCTGGTCGAGTTCTGTTCTATGTTTACACTATTATAAAAATAGAAAAAAGGAAACAAAAATAAGAAAAACATATGTCTTAAGAGTGTGCGAGCTTTCCGCAGACCTGATTCGTAACTTGTTGGTATGATGGATAACAGGTTGGTGCTTGTCTGCTGGAATTTTCCACAGAATGACACACCTATTTTCCGCACTGTAGGGCGCGCTGGATTATAAGGCGCACTATCAATAAATGGTCTATTTTCGATCATTTTTCATATACGAGGCGCTCCGGACTGTGAGGCGCAGTTGAACTTCATCAAATGCGTTCAACTCACTGTTCAATGTTGTCCTCTAACTGCGGCCATCTCGCTTTGTTCCCTCGGAAACTCTGTGTGGTCTTCTTGACTTGGCGCAGGTCATCTTCTTGCTTCCTCCACTTCCGTACCATTGATTCATTCATGCTGAATCCTCTCGCAGCTGCTCTATTCCCATGTTCTACTCATGGATGTATCATATTAACATCAGTCTACTGCGTGACTGATAGCTTGAAGTTTGTCTCTATAGGTGCCATTTTGGGGTACGTATCACTCCGCGGTGCACCTGGCTACGGTAGACAGCCGTGAGCGCCGTGTACCACGCAAAATCAGATCAGTAAGCACAACCAGAATTAATCCATGTATATTGCGCAATGGATTATAGGGCGCACTGTTGTTTTTGGGGAAAATTAAAGACTTTTAAGTGCGCCCTATAGTCCGGAAAATACGGTATATGACATGCATAAATGATGAAAAGGTGTCTATTTCCAAAGAGTCATGCAGCGCTGCTTTAAATGAACGTGTACTGTATATTTTCAATACTGTAGCTCAAAATGTACAAGCTCTTATCTATGTGTGTGACAGGCTCACACTAAAGCGTAATATGTCTTCGTGAACAGTTTGATGAAAAGAACCTGATTGTGAGAAGTATCCATTGTGAACACTGTGTACATATGCTGCCGTCATGCTATTATAGTGTTTGATAAGTGAAGTCTGTTAAAACTATTAAATCTTGAATCTATAGTCTACATTTTTGGCTCAGACTTTGCTCCCTGTCAAAAAGAGAAATGTTTTTTGTCATGAACTGTCTTCTTCAGTCCGAATAATGCTTTCTCTCCTTTAGTTCTGCTGCCTTTTCACTGTCCCTGGCCTATAATAGGATTCCCACTGGCTCTTTATCACTCCAAGAACCTGCCATCAGCTCAGGGTCATCAAAAAGAAGAATCCATATAAATCTTTACATTCTGGGAGCTAAAATGTGTCATCTATGTTGTAGCGAAACTTGAATAACAGTCGAGAAGTGGCCACACTGTTCAGGCTTGTTGCGTAAAATTGGGAGCAAGCTTATTGTTTCGATCTACAGTAATGTTATGGCGCTGTGAGCGGGGGGCGTGGGCATTATCGCAAAAACAAGCAGCGGAGCGTGTTTCGGAACCATGTTACTGCCAGGGTACGGAGAGCACGTCAGGCCAAAAAGCAGTCAACCCTTTCTCACATCTGATAAAGCATAAACTCTTTGACCTTGAGGTTGACGTCACAAATTAACCCGTCAAACAATGGGGAAAGCGATGTTGTTAACCATTTGTATTTATTTTTTTATTCAAATGTGCCCGGTGAAGCTATTAAAGTCTGGTAGCAAGCAAGAGTAAAATGTTTTATTCATTTAATTTTTTTATACGTTTATTTGAATTCATTCACTCCGGCTATAAGTGCACTAAGATGCAGATGTTTTTGTATCCGTCCCTATCCAAATAAACCGATAAAAAAATAAGTCGCACTCATTAAATGCTCTTTTGACAAATGAGTATTTGAGTTTAATTAATGAACTATAACAATATTTGCTGCTAGATCATGACTGAGTAGACCTATTGAGATTAAACTTGTGTTTCAGGGTACTTTACTTAAGGTAAACTATTACAAAAATAATTGTATAGGTAAAGAGATATTGTAGAAAAAGATTCAGTTGCAGTCATCTGGACTCTGTTTTAGAAGATGACTGCAACTGAATCTTTTTCTACAATGGAACACTCCTGGACGAATGATTACACTTTTTGTACAAAGAGATATGTTACAACATGGAACTTGAAATGTTTTAAATTAGTGTTCACATTGCCTTTTCATCTTGTCACTCACCAAAAACATTTCTTAAGCCACTTAAATATAAAGACAGAATCAACACTTTGGATTGAATTGAGAATCGTTTGTGAATCGAGAAATGTTTCAAGACCCCAAACATTGTATTGTGACAGGCCTGCATCCCGCCTTTGGGTATTACAGAAACCCCATCAAGAGTGAATCATGGCTTGGCTGTATTTATGGCAGTCTGACAGCTGAAGTAATGATCAATGCCGCAGCAGCAGTGTAATTACACTACAAATGAGGAGTTAAGTGGCATCGCTTTTCCAAGGCCACACTTTATTTCACCCAGATTGTTTGTTGAAAGTTTGGGGCTGGCAGTGACCACAGGCGTTTGCACATTAATTAAAGGCATTTACCGACTAAACCAACTGTTATCAGCTCCTTCTCAACTGCCCGGTGTACTGAAACTAGAGATTTTACAACCTATAAATGTGTTTGGCGCTCAGTGAAGCTTTTCGCCCAAACCACAATCTGCCTAAAGCAAAGAGAGCATCAGCAGAATTCATAATTTGTCCAATTTTCTCCATAAGCTTTCATAACTTATTTATATAAGTTATTTTATACATACACAGCAGATGACTGTTGGGTGTATCTAATTTCACTATGATTACACATGTCAATTATATGGTCATTTAAAACAGCTTTATCCAAACCTCTGCAAAATCTATCTTACTTTTGGACACTTCGTCTTTTGTCTCACATAATAATGTATATAAAACAAGTAAATGTATTATTTAGGCTTACTTTGTAACTTTTCACTGATGGTCGAAGCCCCTATGTGCTTGTCTGGAAAGTTCCATGGTGACAATAAACATATCCACCTTACACTTAAAGAGGACATATTATGCTAAGACACGCAGGGATCATTATTTTTTATTTTGCATGTTTTATATTGAAATATTGATTAAAAAAAACACACAATAAAAGAAAGTCCTGCATCTTTATCATGCGTCACTGGAAACATCCTCACAACAAAGCACTCTAAATAAAGTTAGAGTGAGTAAATGAGAAGCAAAAACAGTTGAAACACTCTAAAAGGAAGAGCTGCAGTTTATGGAACATAAATTGTCTTTCTTGAATTGAAACTGTTTTCATTACAAAAGTTATATGAAGGCTTTCTTATCCTGATTATTAAAGAAAATGAAGTTAAACCCTTTGTTAAGTTGAAAGAATCACTCTGACATGGAGAAACAGTTATAATTACCAAGGAATTAAACTAAACATTATCACCTCCTGCCTGAAATTTTCACCAAGCCATGTAAATCTGACCTTTCAAGGGGAATAATATCAAAATGATATAATGCATTCATAATCTGGACAACCATTCTACTTAATATATTAAAAATAAATAGGAACGAGAAGATCATTTTGTTCTGACAGATGAAGAGTGGGAAAATGTGAGCACAACCCAGTGGAGGATCACAAAATGTTGTTAAAAAATGTATCACGTTTTTTCATAACACCCAAAGTGCCCATTATTGACAAGGAAACGTAGCTTCTCCTCATCTCCTTTACTCCTTCTCTCTATTTTGTTTTTGTTCTGTTTAAATACCTTTTAAAACTTTTCACAGTTTATGTCTTTTACATCTCCCCGCGCATGCACAAGTGGTCACAATGTCCTCCGCAACGCGACCCCTCAATGCACGGTAGCAGTTACATTGCAGATCTTGAGTTTCAGGAGTATCTCACCATCTCACCCTACAACACAAGTGTGATTGAAAGAACACCTGGAGGAGAACGTGCAAACTCCAGAATTATCAACGCTACCTTTTTGTTTTTTGAGGTGCGACTTCCAACCGCCAAGTAATGGACAGTCTCTTCAGCTCTTACCACTTATATTGAAATAGAGCCGCATTTTTTATTTTTATTTTTCGTGGATGTGTAATACAATACCTTTAGCCGCTTAAATCCTATACGCGCTGCAATGTTAGCTTTCCAACACTTTCGAATGTGCCAATACCAAAGCGATGACACTGAGCAAGAGCAGGGCATTCAAAGCTACTACGACCACGGCTCCCTATTCAGCAGCACTACAATAGAAAAAAAAAAAAAGATGGCGATGATGAAAAATGGATTTATGTGGTGGATGAATTCCATATGCAGCTTTCCTCCCGATCTACACAACCAGACCTGTATCAAGTTCCCCGTTCGAAAAACCCAGATCTTGCAACATCAGAGCGGACCACAAATCACTGTATGCTTTCTCTATCCTCTACGTTCACATTTGTATAGATCGCCTTTTTGCGTGTAATCCCGAAATATGTGCAAAGTTGACAGATCTTTGACAATTTGAAGCTTAGTAGCGGATCACGTCCAAGTTATTTGAATAAAATGACACTTATGTAAGCAGTTATTCGATATTAGTGTGTTAGATCGCTTAGGATTTTGTTTTTGCGAGACATCTTGGAGTTATTATCCTATTGCCATGGTCTTATTTGTTTTTGTTCAATTTGATCATAAAAATAGTGATATGTAACTTTGTGCTGTGATTTTTTATATTATTTTGGAAGACAGAGTTTGAATTCCGCTTAAAGGTAAAGCGTCCGCTAGGGCTGCACAATATATCCTAAAAGTATTTATATCGCAATATTGGCAAACACATTAATTGATATTGCAACTAAATAAATGTATCAACTCCAATGTCCTCCATCTGACAGCAAATGAAACTGTTGAAGGCAATTTTTTATTCACGATTTTCCTTTGAGTTTGAGTCCTGTTGAGTCTTATTTTCATAGATTGTGACTTTTACGATGAAGCATGAACATGTTTCGTGTTTTAATATAAAAGTACATTCAAACGTTGTAATAATATTGATATCGCAGTACTTAAAGGTCCCATATTTCTCTATATTTCCCTAAGGGCTTTTATGGTGATATTTTGTGCTGTGAAACATTCATCACATTTTACTTATTAAAGTTTTCAATCAACTCACTGTACCTACCCGAAAATTAAAACACGCTGCTCTCAGCTCATTCCCCGCAAACTGTCCCCCGCCGCTGTGTGTCCATTTCCACCCGCCATGGTAAATCCAATCAGTTGCTGCATGAGCAAGCAATTTTGGGAAAAAACAACTTGTGTTCAGCGCAAAAGGAAGAGAAATTAACGCGGCGTCGGCAGACGCAGTGTTCGGCTTCCGGCGGGGGCGTCTTTCGAATAGACTTTTTTAACTTATTATTTATGACATACATATTTTACAAAACTTTTGAGAGGAAACACAAGTGCATTTCTGATGTAAATCTTGCTAATACAGATCATGGAAGCATAGTAAGATCTGGGTAGAGACAGGAACACTTCCACTCCCACAAGGATGAAAGTTAATAAATGCACACCTGAAAAAAACTATTTTGGGGGTTGTTTTGAGGTACAATAAAAACAAAGTTTAAAGCTCCCAAAAGTCGATTCTGCATAGTATGGGACCTTTAACAGTCATATCACAATAATATTTGTACCTCGGGCCCCATCTGTTGGCTGCATAACACACAGTTAAACAGATAAACACTTCAACACATTTCAAGGTGGCCTCTCACTTCCTGTCTCAGCGCACAGTTGTACTGATCGTTATTTATACTGAAGTCTGGCAATAATTTTTGGACTTTTAAAAAACAGCAGAGAAGATTTTCAGAGCCACGTCACAGGTCGAGACGTCATTTATCGAGGAGATTCAGAACGGAGTGTTTTTGACGGTCAAAGGGGAGAAGATTTTCTTATTTTATTAGACAGGACAGCTGAGCATGAAATGGGGATGACAGAAGGGAAGACATGCAGTAAATTGCTGGAGCGGAGATTTTAACTCATGACACTGCGACCGGCTGCACATGGAGCCTGGCATGTGTGCTGCCAGTTTATTAAGCATGATTAAGTAACTACTTAATTAATACTCTGAACTATCAACCCCTTATTTAAGCAGTTACCTGGATCAGTCTTAATAAACTGATTGTTCCATTAGGAATAAAGCCATTGTTCATGCTTATTAAGGCTAATTAAGGTCTACTTAATCTAAAGTGCTACCAAACGACCTCAACTGCCAGAAATGTAAAACTGAATGCTTGAATATTAAGCTATAAACTTTCTGTGCCGTGGCAAAGAGAATGGAAAGAATAACTCGAATCAGATAGGACAAACTCCAGCTTTCTCTCTCGCGCCATTGAAGATCGACATTTTTCAAAACGCTGACCAGTTTACACAAATAAAGAACAGAAGAGGGAAAGGGAGCAGTGTGTGTGTGTGTGTGTGTGTGTGTGTGTGTGTGTGTGTGTGTGTAGCATGTGCGTGTGCGTGTGTGAGGTAAGAATGTGGCTGTGTAAAAGGGGTGACAGTGGTGTATTGGTTAAGAGTTCACCCACCAACCACAGGGTCAAGGCAGCTTTTATGACTGAACTTTCGAAACAAATATCAAGCATGTATGTTTATGGTGAACAACATGTGAAACAATGCTATTTCACTGAGCCGCAGATACCATCTAAGTCTGGATGAAGTAGCGTCTGGTTTGGAGTCACAGCAGAAGGTGAGGTGGCCCAAGAGTTGGTTCTGTGCCACATGTACTTAAGCCAGTGTTGGGAAGAATACTTTGAAAATGTATTTAGTAACAGACTTGCATTCAAATGTATGTAGTAATGTATTCTGTTCCTTGGTCTAATCAGAGTATTGTATTTTAATACTTAGAATACTGTCACATTGAGCTGTATAGTCTATGTATGTATAGTACAGTATATTCTAGTGTAAAAAATGAATTTTGAAACAGCTTTTTGTTTCACAGTTTGTTATACATTTATAAGATAAAATAAACTAGAGAACGACACATACACTTACTATAAGAGCTGTGTTTTCTATTTTTCTCACAAATTTAGTGCAGTTCAAAGCCTAAATCTGATTATCAAATGTCACAATGTTTTACTTCCCAACACTGACTAGACCAGTGAAAACCACAGCCAAGACTAAATGTTCGTATGTGAAACTTTATGCAGATACAAGTTAGATTTACTTAGAACTTAGAAATAACAGGATACAGTATTGTTCTTAATTTCCATGTCTTCAAAGGTATGATAATTGAACTTGGATTGACAAATAATTCAATTTAAGGGCCAGCATACAGTAGCGGTATTTTTTCAATTTTTTTTATTTTTAGCAGTAAAACATCTGTAATTTAATAAATACTGTGGAACATGCTACACAAAGCGATAGCAACTCTCACCATAACACACACACACACACACACACACACACGTCCGGCAACATTCACAGAAAGGATGGAACTACAAACCTTTGGAGTAGTAGACAAAAGAATACGTTTCCAACTAACTTCAAGCTTTAGATGCTTTCAAGCACTTTTTTTTAAAATCTTATATACAATTATAAAGGTGATGCAGATGACAATGCTTTTAAATTAGTGGCAGTTTTGTTTTAATGGTGAGTTATGACATTTTCTCCTGTAAAAGCTCAAAACAAATCTAAAATGTGAAAAAGCAACAGTCAAAAAAAAAAAAAAAAAAAAAAGTTCCAACAGTGTGATATTTAGTTGAGTGCTGACATATAAAAG
Organism: Chaenogobius annularis; assembly: GCA_015082035.1. Lineage (NCBI taxonomy): Eukaryota > Metazoa > Chordata > Actinopteri > Gobiiformes > Gobiidae > Chaenogobius > Chaenogobius annularis. The sequence goes on along the minus strand of BJKM01000020.1, from coordinate 2,287,799 downwards.
AAAAGAAAAGCAAGTAAACAGTGGTAGAAAACCAGATAAACAGCAGGAACTTTGCAGACTTTGGGATCGCAAACAGTTAAAAAGATTACCTTTCTCTCTTTGAATGACGTTTTTCACCTCTCCAGTTGTAAATGTCCAGTTGTAGGCCAGCAGAATGTGTCAACAATATCGTCCGCTGTTGTTGGCACATGGAAAAATGACTTTATACAGCGAAATGGAAGCTGAAAGTGGAAATGTGAGTGAAAAACAAGAACCATGCACAGAATAGAGGCTAAAACATAAAAAATAAAACACATTTTATCAGTTTTGTTGAGGGCTTTTTTGGCAGTGCATAACTTCTATACCTTTATACCCTATTTATGTTTCAGCTTCCTGTTATATGCAACATTTTGAAGATTTTTTACATATCTATATAGCTATTTTATTATGTTTTAAATCGTTAATCGCAATGGCAACAGTCCCTCCTGAAACCCACGGATACCCCTCACATTCTACTTTGCAGTTTGTCCATTCTTTTGTGATCAGGAATAATGTAATTTGGGGCCTGTTGTGTCGTGGCCGCTCCAGAGCTCGCTGTCATGTGTTTCCACTTTAGCTGTGATTGTATTCATCTTCATTATTCATTCAATCAGGCCCAAAGCAGTGGCCAGCACTTGCACCAAATGCCTTCCATGTGTGTCTAAATGCCCCTGCAGAGGTATTTAACACCAGTGAAGTCATTAGCACGTGGCCGCACTTATCAGCACAGAACAGGGGCATGTGGAGCTCAACCGTCCCGTCCACGTCCAAGTCTGCTGCGGGACGTTGCAGAGGTACGTTTCCCATTCACTTTTGCCATAGAACAGGCACGACAGAGGCTATGTTTATTACTTTTGGACCAAAGAACATGTTGAAATCCAAACATTGAAGTTGAGAATGTCCTTTGCATAAAGTAAATGATGTCTTCTGTTCATTAGCCACGACATGCATTTCTGAAACGCTATGGGCATTATGGATGTTCCTTAAACTTCCGGAACATCATGGTGGCAGGTCTCTGTTAAAGCTGGTTAGAAATAGAAAGTTTGGGGAAAAGATATTTGAAAAAGAGAGTCAGAGTAGATTTACATTTTGTGGCCCAGTATGAATCTGCATTTGACCCATTTTTGAGCAGATGAAAATGTCTGCTCTCTCGCACTTTAGTCTCATATGAATTTTACTAAATAAATTGGGAGTTCTATGACCAAAGATATTATTTTTTGGGTTGTCAAAAGAAATTCACAAATACTCGATACTATCAAAATGAGACTGAGCTGGCGCCTCTTGACATGGAGGAGCAGCGGCTCTACTCTGAGCTCCTCCTGTCTAAGGGAGCACCCAGCCACCCTGCGGAACAAACTCATTTCGTATCCGCGATCTTGTCCTTTCGGTCGTTACCCAAAGCTCATGACCATAGGTTACACTGATCCGCCCGTCAATTTCAAGCTCCATCATTCACTCACTCGTGAACAAGACAAGGATGGAGCGTGAGTGAAAGACCACATAGTACTAAAAAGGTAAATTACGAAAAAATTGTGCACATTGTGTTTTAGTGTGACTGTGGTATTGAAATCAGGCTTGAATATTATAATAATATAACTGCTTGTTTGAAGTTTGAAATGTTAGTATATACTCTGAGCAAACACATATAGCCCTAACAGTAATAATCGTTGTTTTTTAATGATTTGTCAAAAAAAATATTTTAAAAAAGCAACAATTTGAGTCAAGTCTGCAAACCAAAACAGCTGACCGCAATCAATATCATTACTGAGGCAATTGCGCCGCCTGCTGGCTAATGGCGAGCACTCCAGCCAGTCTTGTACTACAGTCACAAGCTCAAGTCATTTAACCTCTCTGATTATTTGAGAGAGAGAAAATGGAAACAGTAATACTTAGTCAATCCGACAAAGACCAATATAGAGCCACTGTGTGTGGACAAACGCTGCTCTGCTTCATGTGAATACCGCCTGTTAATGTGGATTATAGGATCACTCTGCTCTTTACTTTCATGGATTGTTAGTTATTTACATTTTCAACCAGAATCACCCATGAGGAAATGGCCCGGTGCTCAAGTGAATGTGGGCCGTGTGAGCCTGAGCCCTGGGCCTATGCTCATGTTAATTCTGATGAATTCACACATGGCTAATACACATTTAGCTAATACGCTCGTCCTCATTAGTGTCCCATCCTGGAAAATCTTTATGCTTATTACTGAGGCGTATGTATTTTTTTGAAACTTCTTAGTAATTCTTATTTGTCTTGAATTAAAATAACGTTGGGGAGCGCCTCATGGATGTGAACGTGTGAAGGACACCACAGATGTGTTGATAAAACGGCAGGAATTGGACATTATAGGTGATGCTCTCTTTGTTACCATGGATGTGGACGCACTATATACTATTTAAACTTTATGTGGAATATAAATTTACTATTTATATTCCACATAAAGATGGGTTGCATGCACTTGAATTTTATCCACAACAAAGACCTGAAGACAGTTTACCTCTCAGCAGTTTCATTGTGTAATTAACGGAATGGATCCTCAAGAACAATGTTTTCTTAATCCAGCATTACAGACAAGAACAAGGAACTGCTATGGGGGGCTGCTTATGCCCCCAGTTATGCAGGTCTCTTTCTGGGCCAGTGGGATCAGAAATTCATCCATCCAGAAATCCATTTTTCAACAAGATCAAATGGTAAGGTATACAAATGTTAACTTGAAACTCAGTTTAGAATATCGCAAATCAACCTTTTAGATTTGAAAATAACAAAAGATGAATTTGGAAATATTCACACAACTTTATATAGAAAGAAAAGTGATTGCAACATCATCTTGCAGGCTGAAAGTTTTCACCCATCACATCTGAGTAATAATATTCCTCTTGGCCAATTTCAGCGGTTGAGACGATCAGAGAGATCACGCCTCTCTTATGACCCAAAGGTTTAAGGAGAGCGGGCACAAGGAGAGTACACTGTCACATGCATAAACCAGGGCCAGAGCGATGAACGGAAATACTCTCTTTGAAAAAACGAGTCAAACATTTTTCTCCACTCAATACAGCACGAAATGCCAGGAAATAAGAAATAGAATTATGAAGATCTGAGGAATAATACACAGTGACCCCACCCTGAGAACCGTTTTCTCTAATCCTCCCCCGTTTTCTTTTAGACGGGGCCCCACGCTAAAGGACAAATTGGTGAGGAGTCATATTTATTAGAGTTTTTTCAATATGAGAGGCGGGACCTTGTGCTCCTCCCTATATAATGTTGGACCCACGCCTGTGTCTATATATATTTTTTTATGAAATAAGGCATGTTTAAATAAAGGCCTTTTAACTTTAACCCGTCAGAGTGCCTTGGTTTTTTCATCTGCCACGTGGACATCTTTGACAGACTAAAACGTTTTATGTTTATTTAAAATGAGCAATAATACAAATACACTTTATCTACGACACGTTTTTAGCTCATTCAAATTCTAAATTCATTATATTTTCATGTAATAAAATATAATTAATCACTTTTTTTTTAGAGCGTTTTAGTTTCACCGAAGCACTCAAGCAATAAGCCAGTGACTTTGGGCCGTAGGAGGGGTACACCCTGGACAGGGGCCAGCTCGTCGTTTGATGTTATTTACCAGTTATGCAGACTATGAAAACATTTTACAATGTGGAATAGTTTTCTTGTTATGACTTATGACTGCATCATACATTTTCGTCACGCTGCTTTTGGACAGTAACGCCACACTTTACTGAGAAAGCTCAAAGTGTGTTCAGCTCGGTGTGTCCAGGCTCGGTGTGTCCAGGCTCGGTGTGTCCAGGCCTCAGGTGTTTTCAGGCTCGGTGTTCAGGCTCGGTGTGATCAGGCTCGTGTGTCAGGCTCGGTGTGTGTTCAGCTGTGGTTCAGTCGGTGTGATCAGGCTCGGTGTGATCAGGCTGGGTGTGTTCAGGCTCGGTGTGTTCAGGCTCGGTGTGTTCAGGCTCGGTGTGTCAGGGCGTTGTGATCAGGCTCGGTGTGTTCAGGCTGGTGTGTCCAGGCTCGTGTGTTCAGGCTGGGTTGTTCAGGCTGGTGTGTTCAGGCTCGGTGTGTTCAGGCTCGGTGTGATCAGGCTCGGTGTGTTCAGGCTCGGTGTGTTCAGGCTCGGTGTGTCAGGCTCGTGTGATCAGGCTCGGTTGATCAGGCTCGGTGTGTTCAGGCTCGGTGTGTCAGGCTCGGTGTGTTCAGGCTCGGTGTGTTCAGGCTCGTGTGTTCAGGCTCGGTGTGTTCAGGCTCGGTGTGTTCAGGCTCGTGTGATCAGGCTGGGTGTGTTCAGGCTGGTGTGTCAGGCTGTGTGTTGTTCAGGCTCGGTTGTGTTCAGGCTCGGTGTGTTCAGAGCTCGGTGTTCCAGCTCGGTGTGTTCAGGCTCGGTGTGTTCAGGCTCGGTGTGATCAGGCTCGGTGTGTTCAGGCTCGGTGTGTTCAGGCTCGTGTGTACAGGCTCGGTGTTGTCAGGCTCGGTTGTGTCAGGCTCGGTGTGTTCAGGCTCGGTGTGTCAGACGTGTGCTTACAATCCAAAGCTTAAAAACTGGACTAAAAAAGCATCTCAAACGCCCCAGAGACGTAACCATGAGACGCTTCAAGTCCCACCCATGGCACTGGCCTCGTGCGTGTCTGTGTCTGTGTGTGAAAGAGTGTCACTTTAATTGCGTGTGTAAATAGCGTATGCGCTTGAGTGTCATTTCTGTATTGTCAAATGTGTGTGGGTCGTTCTTTTCCCTGCCGGGGGGACTGCAGATGTAAAGTACCCTAAGGCTAACGCTGGTACAATGCATCGAATGGCAACATTTATGTTCTAATGGTCCCATTTTAAAATAAAGAAATATATAAATGAAAGAAATAAAAGAAAACTAGAGGCACTTGTGGGTCTCCTAGTACCACAATTCACCATCACAATGTGTATGATTTGTATTATGTATCTTACGTTTGTCATTTGTTACCGCAGTACTGAGATGTGCTCCATTCGTATGACATAGTTTGTATTGTTATAGATCAGTGGTTCCCAAAGTGAGGTCTCACTTTCACAGGGGGAGTTGTGTGACCCTCTGCTTTATTCATTGATTTGTATTTATGTATTGTATTTATTGATTTTATCTTATTTATTAAATGTATTTGTTTTAGCCGTCAGTATTAAATATTAGTGTCCAATAGAATGTCATGTCGAAGCCAGCATCAGGCCCATGGAGTGTGCTTACTGAGCCGTAAAGTGCCTTCACGTCACAAACAAGGCTTCCCTAAACTCTATCTGTCCTGTGCATATGCTCCGAGCAAACATTTGAGGACACCCCACACATGTGTCACGCCTGGACACAATACAATACACAGACACACGTCATAAGGGTGCAGGGGTCACCGAGGTCAGTTACGTCTGTAGGCTTTGTGTTTAAGGCCTCAATCACATTACATCCAGCTTCAGATAAGAATGTGAGCTCATTTTATCATTGCAACTCCCTTCTGAGTATGTTGTAGAGACATTCAGCAAATGTTCGAGGTGGGGAATCGAACCCACCTCAGTGATAACATCAACGCCACTGCACCACTGGACTATTTTATTTTAGTTGTTGAACGAGTCAAACGATTATTTCTGTTGTACATTATAAATACATGGCGACCAAAGGCTTCTCGGTACAATATTTTACAGATAAAGTGAATTATTGTTCAAATCAGTAATAGTTGATCCTTTTTTGACATTTTATTTAACACAGTCTTTCCTATGTGTTTTAGAGTCTGTATAGTCCAGATAACAAAGCTCTATTTATTTTTGTTGGCGCACCATAAAACTAACTACACTAAAACTGCCACCGTATGGCTTATTATTCTAAATGCTGGAACATTCGTTGAAAATATACATTTTTATGAATTTGGATAAGCATTACGTTCATCTTTACATTCATTTAAATTAAGCATGTAGATACTGAATGAAAAGGGAAATATATATTTGTTATAGTTGCAGTTTTGTCATTTTGGCCTTGAAGAACTCAAATTGACATATTTTAATTTAAATTTTGATCAGCCTTTTGTGGCATTGTTGTTGTTTTTTAACTATAAAAGAGCTATTTAAGTCGCGTGTATCTTCAAAAACAACATCTATAATATTATCTACATTTGTATATATTGCCCACTTGTATTTAGTGCTTGTATTGGCTGGTTTTTGTGCTCACTTTCTTGCTCCAGCTCTGCACACTTGTCTTCACAACCACTGTTTCTTGCTCTCACTTTCTCCACGCACCACCACCCTCGTGTCGTGTCATAACGATGTTTATCCCGTTGCTCCTCCGCATCTCTCCGCACATCACACTGCGTTAAACCGCGTTATCAGCCCGAGCCCAGCGGCCGAGAGCAAACGAGAAGCCCTGGCCGGTGACGCACATGGCCGCGTTGTGCCAAACGATCCTTGTTGTCATTACGCACCAGCCCCGTGAAGGCAGCAGCAGGTCACGGAGTCCCCAGCCCCCCGGGCCCCCTCCCCCTCCTCCGGGCCCCCGTGTTTGCGCAGTGACTCACAGTTAACACCAAAATCCATCCACACGTTCATCCGCGCGTTCACACAAGCCGAGATGATCCCGTAATTAATCACGCGGCACAATAGGGATCACATTCTCGAGCTCGTTACGCTGATCAATAGCCCCACTCTGCGTGCGTATTGTTAATCACGTTTACGGCCATTACGCACGAACGATGATCCCCTCAGTTCACACTTCCAACTTATGTCCACAAACTTACTCATAATAACAAGGCATCAGCGAATGAAAGCGTGATTGGATTTGATGAAAGAGAAAATGGCAAAAGAGGATCATATTCTTCTCTGGAGAGATGCTGCGTGTGATTAAGGCATTAAACACAAAGCCAAATAAATACTACAGGAGATAGGAGTGGCATACGGACCCTAAAGTTAGCACTTGTCCTGCACAGCCATGTAAGCTCCTGTCACTCTTCTAATTCACTTGTTCATTGATGCCACGTGAGTTGTATAAAAAGCTAGATTGAAAATATAATTATATCGTCTTTCTGGCAAAGAAAGACTTTGTCATACTGTATGTTGGCACCTATTGCTATTCCAATCTCTCCCTGTGTAGCCTGTTTATTCTCTATATAACTTAACAACAAAAGTCATACAGTGGTAACATGGGTGGAGGGAAATGAGTCTTTATCTGTGTATGTTGGAGAGTCTCGGCTCGTTTGCACCTCCTTTTGTGTGCACATTAGGCCATCATCAATCAGCGGGCAATCATCTGCATGTTAGCTGAATACAGGCCGAGCTGTCATCAAAGGCCCCCGTGCGCTTTATCACTGCCCCGCCGCGCACGGGGCCACTCATTCCACTCGGAGCAGAATGACAGTCAGAGCACTGTGCCTCCTCCTTGTGCTCGGCCTCCAGCTCCGGGGCGCCTTGGCGCTGCCCATTCCTCTGGGCAGGCGTGGGACAGGGCGACGAGCCACGGAGGGCGCGGCCACCAACGGCAGAGACACGCTGGACGCGCTGCTGTATCTGAAGGATTTACCGCGTGGTCCCGCCGTGGCACCGCACAAGAAACCTCCGCAGTTTATGCTGGACTTGTTTAACGCAGTGTCCCGTGAGAACGGAGCCCCAAAGAGCCAGAATGAGATCCTGGAAGGAAATATTGTTCGTAGTTTTGAAGATAAAGGTGAGTGAGTACATTTGCCAGTGCAAGAAATTGAAGACCGTGCGTCATTACGCACAACATGTAACCAATTACGCACGGGTAGTGTAACTTATTTTTACAGCAAAGCAGAACTAAATAGCATTGAATGGCAGTAAAGAGATTACAGTGTAATAGTTGATACTAATAACTGTATAGTTGTATTATTATAACTGTTTTGTTTTCCTTGCTCAGTGGGAGGGTCTAAAGACAGAGGATGTTCTGGGACAGTTTATCTGCTTCTCTATTATTGACCCATGACTGTTGTATTGTTTTATTTGATAACTTTCTGTGAAGCTCTGTGAGGGAACTGCTGTTTTGATTTTGGGCAAAAAAATGTTTTGAATTGATTGGAACTGGACTAGTATTTGTTTTGACTTCACAGGTCGTACTGGTGAAAGGTTTCACTTTTTCAATCTGTCGTCTTTTGGCAAAGATGAGCGGATGAATAAAGCTGAATTCCGTTGGTTTAGAAAGAAGCAGAAGTTTTTCATGGGAAAAGCCTTTGGACCTCATTTTTATAAGGTATGAATACTATTTACATCCTAAAACGCAATCTCATACCACAGATCTGAACAGGTCATTACAGTTATGATGTAGTCACTTTGTAATGAAGCTCCGCTGTGTCTTGCTCAGGTTGATCTGTATGAGGTTCTGGACAGCAGAGTGAAACCCTGGAGAGGAAACCTGATCACCACCAGACTGGTGCCCCTCTACACTCAGGGCTGGGAAATCTTCAATGTCACTCAAGTGGTAGGTCACTACTTTTCTATTACGCTCAGTAGAAACTCGGGTGTTCATCCATCCATCTTCTTCAGTAGAAACTCGGGTGTTCATCCATCCATCTTCTTCAGTAGAAACTCGGGTGTATTGAGGCGTATTTTTTCTAACTAATTATTTTTCAAACGTTCTACTCTAAATGACAGGTGTCCAAATGGATCTCCAACAGTGAGGCCAACAATGGCATCTTAATGGTGATCACGTTCCCTTCTGGAGACTGGATGGATACATCTGTAGTTCCCTCCCAAAAACACAATGTTGAGACGCCTGAGACTAATGCATATCTGGTCATATTCTCAGATGAGAACACCGGAAAAGCCACCAACAAATCATACTTAGGTAAAATGAATAAAATGTTTCTGTGTTAAAAACAAAACAGTCATAATTATATTTTTTTTTTCAATGAAACTCCTCCTGAACATCTCTTTCCAGACCAAGCTAAAGCTCACAGTCCACAGTCACTCCAACACAACGGCCACAGCAGACACCGACGCGCCGCTCCCCTGGACCGTCCCAACAGTTCGGCCCACACTTGCCAGCGCGTGCCTCTCTTCGTGGACTTCGAGGAGATCGGCTGGTCTGGGTGGATCATCTCTCCGAGAGGATACAATGCCTACCACTGCAGAGGTTCCTGTCCCTTTCCACTAGGGGGCAGCCTCAGGGCCACAAACCACGCCACAGTGAGATCCATCATGTACGCCCTGAAGCTTTCTAACGACGAAGTGGGGCCCCCCTGCTGTGTGCCGGACAAACTGCAGTCCATCAGTCTGCTGTACTTCGACGACGAGGAGAATGTGGTGCTAAAGCAGTATGACGACATGGTGGCTTTGAGCTGTGGCTGCCACTGACTCTTCATCCATCGAACACATCTCCTGCACTTTGACTCTGGGAATCAGGGCTGAGGGGATGAAGACTGGTCAGGCTGGAGGAAAATGTAAATATTGTATATTTAAGACAAATAAAAACACTATTCCATCAATAATTTATTTGACACCTTCAGACAATATTTTGAATGCAAGTAATGCTAAAAGATGAGTATATGTTCTGTTTTGTAAATAATATAGCAAGAAAATCAGCAAGTGCAATTAAAAGAGGGGACATTTTTATTTGTGGAATATTATTACAATTATGTACTGGATTTTACCATGTGACTTAAATGTTTGGTGCAATAAAACCACAAACACAACAATGTTCTGTAATAACAGTAGTTTTTATTGGAATGGATCACAGACACAAAAACAGCCCTGCTTTATTCTACTTAATGCAATAAATCTGCAAAAGATAATCCCAGTTTCATACTTCTTAATAACAAATATTGCAAAATCCCATCAAAAAAATATCAAAATTATATTTCATTTTAGCTGAATTAGAAATTTAGCCAATCTTTGATTCAAACATTTTACAATGTCTTCCAAAGGTGAAATTTTACTTCAATATGATTGTCAAGTTCATCCAGTATATGTGTCACAACAGCCTGTCTCGTGCAGAACAGAAAACACAAGGCTACAAACCTTGCAGATAAGAAAAGTGTCAAAGACAATACCTGAAAAGAGGTGAAGTTCACCAACACTGCCACTGCAGTGGCATATACACATTTCAGCATAAATAAATACTCCACATTTACAGATAAGCAATTTCCCTCTGTTTACATATGTACCCCCACATTATCTGACACAGATAAGTCTTCCAGCATTTGTTTCAACCATACAAAATGTCAAAAGAATTTCAGATATCTCTCAAAACCAGTGCCACTGTTAAAGCAAGCAAAGCCATCTCACTTATTTGTAAGTTAAAAATCAAATCAACCATCAAAACCTATTTCACACGTTTGCATCAGTGACGTGAAGTACAAAACAATTTAAGGCAGGTTTCATCAAATAGTAAATATTTGTAATATACAAAATGAAAGAAAGATTTTTCCAAGATATTTCAACTTTTAGCTTGGGCAGTCCAACTCCTCTGTGCCTAAAAATTCTCCTAACATGTACTCGTGTTGGCCGTACACTGGCTCTAAGTATGGATGTCCATCAGTGTGCCTGGTCATCAGCTCTGGGTGTCGCTGCTCATGTTCCTCATGCTCTACACGAGGCACTTGGACAGGAACTGTCTGAGCCATGGGAGAAAGAGACACTGGGACAAAGCTGTGGTAGACCATGAGAGGAGGGCTCAGGACCTCCAATGGTGAGGGCTGTGGTACGGTCCCCTCTGGAGGCTGGACTGGGAGCTGCACATAAGTCCCTGTTTCTGGATCAAAGAAGGTTTTAGTTTTCACTTGTACTGGCATGTCCACAAAGAAATACTGCCCTGAGTCTGGATCCTGCAGGAGCTTCCGCTGTGTCATTGGGAATGATGGAGCCACAATGGCGTGCTCAATGCTGGACTGGCGTGAGAATTGGCTGGTGTTGCTGGACTGACGGGACAGGTTTGCTGTGTGAAGTACATTTGGGCCCTGTGAATCGATACTGTGGCTTCTTCTCAGTGGGCTTTCCTTAGTCTGTCTATCCTTCTGTCGGCCCCTTTGCTGTAGCTCATCCATAAGTGACCTCTCAATTCTTTGGCTTCTCGGATCAAGTCTGTCATTGGTTGACATATCGGCACTGAACCTGCGCTCTACTCTACTCTCCATGTACCTGTCAGTGCTCATCGAGCGCTGGAATGGCCTGTCTGAGCGGGGCCTGTCTCCAACAGAAGTCTTGTACACAGGCACATTGCTTATGACCCGGTCGCTGCTGTAGTGTCTTTGTTCTGGTTTCTCACGGACCTGTCTGTCACTGCTGCGCCCCTGACGCTCACCGAGAAGAGCAGCTCCATTCTTGTGCTTTGAGCTTTCAACTGGATCCACACTTTGTCTCCGAGCGGCTTGTTTTATGTCTGCCATGTCACTTGGGTTGTGCCTGGAGTGTGACGCTTTTTCCTCAGCATTTTGAGGAATTGCTGTCTTTTCTTTGTGTTTTCTTTCTCCACTCTTTCTACTGCTACTACTACTTTTGTGCTCAGACTTTTCACTCTTGTGCCTCTCAGACTTAAGCTTACTGCTGCTGTGAGAGGGTTTTTGTGCTGACTTATGGGCCTCCTCTTTCTTAATTCTTCTGTTCGTTAACTTAATGGCCTTGAGAACAGCCTTCTCTGATTTAGGCAGGACAGCGGGGGGTTTTGGCAGACCTGTTTGACTGTCATTTCCGCTGCAGGTAGACCCAGATCGTTCACTGGGGACTTTTGAGACCTCACATTCGAGCCCGCTGGCCACCCCCATCTCATCTGCAGTCTCTACCGTGCTGTCAAGCCCCTCCGACAGGGGACTCACCTCCGAGTTTCTGTCCTCCTGCTCCGGGACCCTCAAGAAGGAGTCGCTTTGAACTTTGAAAATTTCACTCGGGGGACATGTTGGCAGGATTAGCTCAGGAGGCGATGGTAAAACCTCTTCTAGTTCAGTATTATCCGGTGGCAATGTGGCGTCACACAGCACATGTTTTTCATGACTTTCTTGTGCTTCTAGATTAGTATCCTGTGCCACTAAAGGTTCTATACCTGCCACGCTTCCCCTTGGTGACCAGGGCAGCTTTGACTTTTTCAATTTATTACTAAAAGTATTGTCCTTAACCTTAAACAATGCCGGGATTGCAAAGGCTGGCGAAACAGGGTTTGAGGAAGCCGATGAATTGGTCTCCTCCTCTTTCACATGATTTTCTTTGATGGGGTTTTCTCCGATCTCTTTAGTCAATACGACCGGATCTTTCTGAGGTGATTTTATCTGCCTCTTCAGCGGTTCCGGCTCACTTTCATGATCACTAAATGAGTAATATTCAGCATCTGTCCTGTCTGAATTATGCCTAATTTTATTTTGTGAACAACAGTCTTCCTCATGATCCTCCTCCACCTCTCCAATCAGGTTTTCCAAAGAGTGGTAAACGTTTGACTCAGTCTCAGTATTTCTATGGAGAGTACTTTCAGCTGAGAAATAGGACGATTTTGAAGATAAGCTAGCCTGATCTGGCGGGCTCTGACAAACACTCGCCCCGTTAACGAGAAGCAAGGGGGAAATGATAGTTTGTGGGGATTCAACAACCAAGTCCATCTCTAGTTTTGAGTCTTCGTTACTATTACATGTCTTTTCAGATTGAGCTAAAGCGTTATCTTTGCTATTCGAAGTGTTCAGGTAATCTGGTTTCAAGGGGGCCCTACGTTTGACTTTTCCTGTTCCTGTGGGATGAATCTTTCTTTCGGGGATTAATTCTGGCTGAGGGGTCACCTGCTTTTTGCGTTCATGTGTTACCTCCTGTGACGAGTAGGATTTATTCTCATTTTCAGAGGTTTTTAATGAAAAGCTATTACTTGCTACCAAAGCCGATTCTGACGCGATGTGTTTTGCATGATCCGAATGATCCAAGTTGGCTGTTGGTTCCGTCTCAAAAGCGTCGCCTATAATATTCTTTATACTTATCTCTGTCTCTTTACCAGCACTATCCCGTCTAATACTGCCTTTTCTGCTTCTTGGAGGAACAGGAGGAGTGTCATGTTTTTTGCCTGTGTTTTCATCAACAATATTTTGGACAGTTTCTTCAGACCTCTGACTTGACTCAACTTTTGATTTGGCGGTAAGATAATTACTAATAAGCTGTTCAATTTTCTCATTCTTGGATTTGACAATGGAATTCAGTTCGTCACTCACTTTGTCCATGCCTGGCAACGCTATCCTACTCCCTGCTCTGTGTGTCTCTCCCGGTCGAGGTTCAGTTTGGGACAGAATGTGCCTGATGTTGTTGTGGTCTCTGAGATCACTTAACCGCTCCTTCAGCTCTGAAGCACCATTCGCTTTCACCTCGGTATCGATTGAAGTTGCATGTTTCTGAACGTTTGTCTCGTGAACCTCATCTGCTGCAACTTGGTCCGACTCGTCTTGATCGGGCAGATGTTTTTTCTTTTCCCTCTCAAAAATAATCTCCTCCAGTGCCATTTTGGCTTTATCATAATTATCATTTATAACTGCCTTGTTTACAATAACATTACCATCTAACTTTGAATAAACGTCTCCTTTGCCCTGCTCACTTTCTTTCTTAGAAAATAGCTCTTTTTTGGCCATCGTGTTTCCCCTCATAGACATCATGCCTTTCTTAATATTTCGAAGTTCTCTTGAAATTAAATCATTCCTGGCTTTTGTCTGCTCCACTATGTCAACCACCCCACATTTGTTCTTTGCATTGTCATTAATTCGCTCTGCTAGCCTTGCTCTTTCTAATTCTTTCAAAGCATTTAAATCACTGATGATGTTGTCGCTATCTCTTATTTCCATGGTCACCTCCACCTCATCATTTTCTAGACTTGCACTTGCTTTCCGGTCACTTTCTTCAGTCTCAACATCTTTGTCATTATCTGCTGTAGCATACCTTTGATTTTTGATGTAGTTGTTTTGTCTAGCTGAGAAGACATGCTTGAGTTTTCCCTGTTTCTGGGATGCTTCCCTTTTACTCTTCGATTTTATGTCTGTATTTGAGTTGTCGAAATCACCATTAGTGAGTCTATCAGTGTCGAGGGAAAGAATATCAGATTTAGCAAAAGTCCTCTTAGGAACAGGTGGAGGCTCTTTTTTCTTCTCAGCATAAGGAATATTTTCAGGTATAGCATTTTCTTCCCTACCAATAATATTTGGAGACTTTTGTTCCTGTTCTTGTGTTCTTCTGACTTTGTTTGTTTCATCTGTTGGCCTGTTGATGCTATCTGGGCTGGTTAAGGCTTTGTGTTTAGCTGCATTAATTGCATCCCTTGCTGTTTTTATCACATTTGCCGCACTTACAGACTGGTTTACCGCATTCATTTCCTTCAAAGTAATGGCTTCAATACTGTTCTTTTGTTTGGGTTTTTCAGGCACGTCTGGTGGCCTTTTGACCACCTTTTCTTTGAATGCTGCAGGGGAAGAAATCTCGGGGGAGAAATCTCTACTGACATTTAGAGTATTTAGTAAAAGTCCACTGCTCTTTGGCTTTGGCAATGGAGACAAATCTTTGTTGAGTGGGGGTGGTGAGAGGTAACTTTTCAAACTATCTGAGTGCACAGAAGAACCAGGGCTTAGTGAGTCTTGAAGATATTTCATATCACTGTCAACTGGACTGGCCTTTTTATACAGGTTTAGAGACGGGTAGTTTTGCTTCTTAGCCAAGGGACTTTTGTTCTTTTTCGCTTGTAATAAAGGAGACATGGGATTAGCCTCAACCTCTGGTTTACTTAGTAACAAATTAGATAGTAAGTAATCATTTGAGAGAGGCCTTTCAGCATCATGTTTTATAAGGTCAACACTCGGGACATTTGTTTTTGAAAGAGGACTTCCAACTGTTTCTACATCTTTCACAATGGCTGGAGTGTTCATGCCCGAGGTCAGACCCTCTGAAAACGCTTGCTTCATATGATCTGAGAGAGGGGATCCACTTTCTGTCTCTTCCAGTGTTTTGAACTTTCTTGGACTATATCTGCTTTTTACACGTTTTCTGTTGTCCTTGAGATTGAAGAGAATACTGGAGGCCAGTGATTTATAACTGTCCCGTTTGAGAGGAGGTTCAGGGGTTATTTTAGCCTCCGACTGTGGCCGTAGAGGAAGCTCCAGGGCAGAAGGAGAGAGAACTGTTAGAATCTCTGATGTTTCTGTTGGTTGCCTCGAGGGAATGATGGGCGTCATTAATTGGCAGATACTAAATGGGGTAGATGCTAATGAATTGACCTCCTCAACAGTCTTCACCTCTACAGAGCGACCTTCCTTTTTAAACAACGTTAGATTTTCATCCACCTTTTTAAGCAACAAAAGATTTTCATCAACTTTTTTAAGCAGCAAAAGGTTGTCATCAATGTGCTTCGTAGTGTCCTGAGTTGGTATGCGTGGCTGGGTTATTGGCACAGCACTTGTTGCTCTAGACCTGTTTCGCCTCCAGGGGGCAGCAGTCCCATCCCCTCCCTCTGAATTGCACCTCTTGTCTGCAGTAGTTACTAGAGGCTTTGGCAGGACCTTTGGCGGTACAGGAGGAGGAATGGGTTTGGGTTCAGTGGGGGGAGGCGGGGGTGGCGCAGCAACCTCTTTCTCGCATGGGTGGGGCTGCTCTGTCACTACAGTCTCTTTCACTGGCGCTTCAGTCAGCTCCTTGTAAAAAGGCAAATCGAACCATTTAGGCACAGAATCTTCAGGAAGAAGGGAGTTGACGATGGTCTCTTGGGCAAAAGAGAAGCGGTTCATATCTGCCCATGCTTGAAAAGGACTAAACTCACTGTGAAGGAAAAAGTTCTTTATGTTAAGTTTTTTAAGTTTTACATTTGTTTTGAAATGTTTGCTTTTTGAAGAATTCCCAGAAGATAAGGATTTGTCTTTGCTCATTTTGTTTGTTGAAAAATCTTCAGGGGGATGTTGTTGATGGTTTTTATAATGTCCTTCTGTGAGGTTGGTGTGATAATCTGTGGAGAATTCCGACAGCTCCTTTTGGATGCTGCGTAGTGCTGATTTGTCCCATGACTCCCCATTTGAATCAGTTACACCATTTTTCTTGAACATCCCCCCATAACTTTCCTCCGTGGCACTCAGCGCCTTGAGAAAAGATGACATTTGGGACATTGTCTTCTGCTTGTGACTTTCATGTTTGTCACTCCGACTGTGTCCATGTTTCTTGGCCTCCTTAGCAGTCTTTATATGAGGTTCTCCTGCCAGAGGCTTATGGCAACTAAAAGGTGAGAACCCATATGTGAACTCATCATTGTAAACAGCGTCATCTCCAATACAGAGGCTTCTGAAAGCCCGGTCAGTGAGACTGCAGACCTCCCGGTCCGTTTCATCCATCAACAAATCTGTGAAGCCATTGGGAAAGCGATGATGAAGCATACCGCCCACGCGGTGGCTCGTGTGACGCTTCTCCACACAGGTCATCATGTCACCAACGTTTTTCTCTTTCATACATCCGTATGTCCTTATTGTTTCTTCCAGCACATTCCGACTGCAAACATTTTGCAAGACCCCCTGCAAAGTAAAAAAGTAAAAAGTAATGTGACACAAGACAAAACAAATGGATGGAAATGCTATAATCTGGCATTTCATATTTCATTCATAGGCATTGTTTTTTCTTATATAAAAAAATGAAATACAAATACATTCAGATCTTATTCTGAACATATTTTGCACTGATGACCTTTCTGTACATGGCTTGTGCCAGGTTGGGCTATGCGGTCACTGTGCAGGCAGCAGACAAACACTTCATACCATGTGCGTTTTTATTTTTAGCGCTGGATGGAGCTTAAAACTGTGACCACTGATCAAGAATCTGATAAGTCTTATTTTACAAAAAAACTTAAAGCAACTCTTACTCATTTTACAGACTATAAGGACAACACCAAATAGTTTTACTGTAATGTTAATGAGCTATGGTTTAAGTCATACAATTTAACAAAGGAACGAGCATAAAATAATGAAATTGAATAATATCATATCGAATAGTAAATATAATACACCTTTGCAAGTAACTCATGTAAATGGTCGAACCATTTACTGTGTCTGAGCAGCAGCTGTTCTACTGTAGCTATCTGGGTGAAGTCTTAGAATAGCTCATTAACCCATTTATGTGCTGTGACCCGCGAACACAGTCACTGGAATATCACTTAAGTCTTAAACATGCAGCCAAACATGACACTCCTTATTAGTACATGGCATACATTGAGACACGAATACACAGGTATTCAAGTATTCATTCAAAGTAACATTTCATGGGTGATTACTTCAAAGAGGCCCACATCACTTTCAAGACACAACTAAACAGCTGTATCTGACCACCTACAACAAGCCAACAATGTCATCTGAGTGCGGGGAAGAACTGAGTGACTTTACTGTATGTTGAGCCCAACTTCCCTGGCTCTCAGAGACTATTTGGCTCAGTGATCTTTGTGCTCCTATAACCAGGGATCAGCTAGCACCCACGGTGCTTTCCCAGTATATTTAGAGCCACAGAAATAGGTTGTCTAACTATCCAAATGATATAGGATATATATTTCATATATATAATGTTGAATAAAAACAAACAAGGGTTAAGCTTTACTCTAAAGTTGTCATTACATGGTGTTACATCTTCAACAGTAATACAGTAAGCATGGGTACATTATTTCAGATGGAATCCACACCATTGCTGCCCTAGTGGCCCTCACCTTGATTATGGCTCTTTCATTCTTCTCTCAAAGATCCAGTGTCCACTGTGCTGCTACAATCAAGTCCTTTATAATCCAGTTATCCCACCAAGTTCATCTGCTGAAAGCAAATCCATGTTTATAGGCAATCCTGGTTGAATGTATAGTTTCAAGTTATAATTAGAAGAAAACAAAACAGAAAACTCACCAAAGTGAGCCAAGCTTCTGTTCCATCTTCATATGAACTTGTGTCCACAGTCCCTCTATGCTCAGATACCAAAATAGACGCACAAGTCAGCGTGGCCAAACTGAGCAGCAGCGGCGGCAGCACAGGGTGCAGCTAGCTTGCTCACATCGGAATAACCAGTGGGTGTCGAGTGGCAGGGCAAGACAGACCAACAGGATGAAATGGACACTGTCATTGGTTATTTTGGGCCTAAGGGTTGATGGGCTTCCACATGGAGCCTTTCTTCACGGTTTGGCATCTTTCAAAAAATTACAGACCATTGATTTATAATCAAATCGCTGTTATCAAAGGCACTGAGAAGTAACAGGTGGACTTGCTTGGTCATATGTCTGTAAAATGTTCTTGTAAACAATAAACACAAGCGTTACGTTACACAGCTGTGGACATGCCAATCCCCAGAGACAACTATATGACAACAGGAGTCAGACTGGGGGAGCATCTCTGGCCTAGACTTGTCCAAATCCTGTTTACAAGCCCAAGGTGCATGACTGGCCAGTCCAGGTTTAGGACCAGCAGCAGCTGCTGTTGCTGCTGTGAGATTACGCTGAAATGTAGGGACATTTGTTCAGTGTGTCAGAGGAAGTACTACATGAGGACACACAGATGTAAGCAAGGTATTGTAAATGAGCAATAATTCATTGTTTTCATTCACTTTTATTATATATTGTATATTTCGTAACAAACAGGATTGAAGGATGTAAAAGCACTGATCGCAGGAGTTGCCTCAATGAGATCTGGTCTTTGTTCGTACCTTTATGACGGACACAAACATGTGGCTTGCACCAAAAGCACAGGCTCCTGCTGTGCACTGCCTGCTCACAAGTAAAGTGTGTGTGTGTGTGTGTGTGTGTGTGCATCTGTGTGTGGGCGTGTGGTGTGTGTTGTGTGTGCGTGTGCGTGTGTGTGTGTGTGTGTTGTTGTGTGTGTGCGTGTGTGTGTGTGTGTGCGTCCGCGCTGTGTGTGTGTGATGTGTGTGTGTGCGTGTGTACGTGTGTGTGGTTGTGCATAGTGGGTGTGTGTGTGTGTGTAGTGTGTCGTGTGTGCGTGTGTGTGTGCGTGTGTGTCGTGCCTATGTATGGCGTGTGTGTGTGTGTGTGCGCGTGTTGTGCGTGTGTGGTGCGTGTGTGTGTGTGTGTGTGTGTGTGCGTGTGTGTCGTGTGTGTGTGTGTGTGTGTGTGTGTGTGTGCGTGCGTGCGTGTGGAGGCTTCAGGGACTGACAGGCTAATAAACCCAGGTATGGACTTCAGCAGCTGACTGGATTCTCTCAGGAATATCATTAACAACAGAGACACAAAGGACTATTTCTTAGTTCAAGCGTTTGTTAACCTAAAGGTGAGTTTTATAAAATGTATTGTTGCTTATCGTTATAATTGGTCATAAATTGGTAAATGTGTTTTGGTCTCTTGCTGATCAAACTAGAACAGATCATGCATTGCCGCACTTGTGATCGGAAAAAACGGAATCAGACATGTTTGTTTCAGAATGTCTCATGAAAATTGCTTCTGGGTGCTTTGCTGGTGGCGCAGTGGTTGAGAACATTGCACATGCGTCATGGGTTCGAGTCCAGCCCTCGACATATGCTGACTGTCTATACCCCCTCTCTCTCCCCGTTTCATGCGGCAGCTGTCCTCTCTAATGAAGCCTTCGGGCAAAAAAAAAAAACAGAAAAAAGAAAAGAAAATTGCTTCTGTTGTGTCTGAATGTACTTGAAAACTGAAATATTTCATAACTGATTTTATGCTAAATCAACTTTAATGAGCTTTTGACATTGACACAATTAGGGTTCTAATATGTCGCAAAGTCACTTTTCAAAAATAAAAACGGGTACATGAAACTCTGCTGTTACGGTGAAATGCCACTTGGTCCAAACTGCAGAGCTGGACCAAGAAGTCAATGGACCTGTTTCTATGACTAAGCCGTTTGCATGAATATTGCGGTTTAGAATTTTTTAATGCAAAACGATGTTCAACACTTAGTACGTAATAACGAAAAGCATAATTTGATTTAAGAAAAGACCTGCCTGTCTCCGCTCTGGTGGTCATTTGAATCTGGGATTTTCAGAAAACAGTAATCAAGATATAACATACCGGTATATAATGCAATTACGACGACTTGTTCTACATATCAGTTCATTCTATCATTAGCTGTGATAGGAAGTGATGAGCACAGATTCAAAACCCACAAACTCAGGAAACTGTCACACAGAAACCTTCTAGATAGAGAGATGAAGAGATGTCCGCTCTGCAGGTTCACTTCCCAAACAGGCAGAGTCCTTCTCGTTGCTGGTAAGTGTGCTATTTAATAAGACACAAAATATAAGATGTTTTGGTCAATTGCCCTTGCCCTGCCCTGGACAGGACGGCTTATGTAACAGGTCACTGAGGGTCTGGCCTCTGGAATCGTTATCTGACTCACACCGTCCGCTGTAAGGGGCACTTGATACAAACCCACCACACACACTGCCTGTGCTATAGACACAGATTTAACCCCTGAAAAACCGCGGCAAATACTTTGTGTCTTCAGCTGAGTTGCGAAGACTCCTGCCGGCAGTCGTAACTTCACTCAGATGTTTGCGGTTTGGACGTTTAGTAACAGTCCCGTACGCCGGGGGGGTGTTTGATTTGACTGGAGTTCGAACTTCTTAGAACACGTGTAGGTCAGAGCTGCCAGACAAGTTTTAAATGTGATCTACTGCTTGCTGAGCGCGTACGGTCTTTTTCAGCGACACCTCATCGCTCTCTCCATTACACGCAGCTCACATACAGCTCCAAACCTCACGCTCGGCTGGCTCCTGTGCAGTGTGTCCTTTTCTCATATTCTGAAAATGAAGAGAAAAAAAACATTAGAAACAGTAGTTATGATAGAGATGTGCAGCTTTTAAGTCGTATAAACAGGATTTTCGATGACGAGAGCTATGGTTTGATATTCGCCTGTCAAAGTGTTTCATACATAGTCAAAAATGTTACCGTCAGTGAACACATTTTGCTTGTAAGAACTCTCTAAAGTCTATATAGTATTTCTCCAACATCTTTTTGCATGTTGTTATCTGTGCTCTGCAGAAAGCTGTGCAAATCTGATTAGAAACAATACTTCCTGTTTGACTTTGTCGTGACCTGAAAATGTTGTCGTATCAGAGTTTTTGCTGAAAAGTGTGAGCGCCGAGGGAGAAGAGGCAAAAGACAAACCAGGTTGGTCACACGGAACAAAGTAGGTTATGAAGATGTGCTTTGGGTTTTAAATTGCAGAATAAAAACATTAAAACTGATGTAATTTTTTTTTTAATACATAATTTTCAGTTTAAAAAAAAACTTACTCCACGCAAAAAATGATTCACTGATACCAGTCAGGTTTGGCCTGATGCGTTTCTAAGAGAGTGCCGATACCAGCCACCGATACCACTTCAACTATTACAGAGTAAATCAGTTGAGATGACTGACTTCAAAGGAAAAACTGGGATAACCACAGAACAGAATCAGAATGTCACAATATCACATTCAAATTTAGAGTTTATGACTGTTAACATTTACTGACACCGAGACCAAACAACAGTAAAATACTTCTTTTGCTCTGATTCAAATAGTCTAATAGACCACAGTTCTTCTAGTCTGTGGAATCACAGTACTAGTACTAGTAGTACACCTCATTATGTAAACTAACATAAACTTCAAAAAATAAAAGCTTTTTTAACATTCCGAGTTACCTTTTTAGCGTATAGATGAACTGAAATAATGGCCACGATTATTATTTTTTTGTTTGTATGAATATATATATATATATATATATATATATATATAATTGATTATCTGAATGATCCCTCCCACAGCGATTTTATAACAAATTATAAAAATGAAGGTTGTCTTGGCAAATGAAAACCACTCTGCCAAATGTGAGCAATATCAGAACCTGGTTTAAAAACTTTACTACTGTATTTTACAATATTTGTTTATTTCATAGGAATTATGACACTAATAATTTTTGATGAAGGTAAAATACAGATTTTCTTTTAGGTTTTACTGGAGAAATGCTCCCCTACAATAGTTTTTTTATTTTATCTACAGTTTGTTTCATATACTATACCACACATTTTCTGCGACGCTTGAATACAATTTTAAGGTTCAAACATTCAACTGCTCCATTCTTAGTCATTTCAAATATGCCAAGACGGTATTCAATTTATAATGCAAATTCAAGTGACGCAACTTCTGGCAACTTCTGCTCCTTCTAAACTTGTCGTGACAGTGTGACTTATGGAGTAAACAAGTTGTGAAATCAAACATATTCTTGTAATTCAATGATCACATGCTTCGAGTTGACAGACGGAAGGATTCAAGTGGAGCTAGTCCTCTATAACAGGGCTATTCAACATCAGGCCAGGGGGCCAAATCAGGCCCTTCAAGTGATTTAATCCGGTCCATGACCCATTTCCAAGCATTAAAACAAAACTTGCTTTGATTCAGGGTTAGTCCTGGTTCTGACCTGGTTAGTACTACAGCATTAGCACTACATTATAATCTAGTCCTAGTTTAATTCTGGTTCAGTTCTGGATGGGCCATTTTACAAAGCAATGTTGGTTATTTCTCACAGAAATCTAATCTATCAGTAGTTATTTTATTGTTATGACCGTATTTATTAACTCAATTTATCGAAATAGTGTTGATATATTTTTTACAACCCAGATGACGGTAGTTACAGAAGTGGCGTGTTGTCCCACCTCCGGCCCAGAGGCCTTGGCCCAAAGAAAAATCTGGCCCTCTGGAAACTTAAGTTGAATAGCCCTGCTCTATAACAACACCGCTACTTTTCTTTTTCAGATTTTAAATATGCGCTGATTGGAGCCACAATTGGCCTTTTGCTTTCCATCTTCTTCATCGTTCTGAACTGCTGTATTCTGCCTGAATATGACAAGACGCCTTGTACAGGTAAGTTTTGAGTATTAAAAAAGAAGAACGGATTAAATAAATCTGATCAATTCATTATTCAACACATTTGTTTTTAGCATCAGGCGCGGACCGCAAGCGAGCCATCTCTCTTGAGCATTCCTATGGGATGAATCGGTCCTCCAATGCTCAGTGACACACAAGGTCAAAGGTCAAGCAGTGATTTGTTGAGCGGCAAAAGGATCTGACCAACTGCGTGTAGCGACGGCAACTTCCAAGCTCTCCTTTTGTAGTTGCCTTTTATTTTGTAAAAATGTTTTTGATCGCAAGAAAAAGTTGTGTTGCGTAAAATATGAAACAAATAAAATGTGTCGCAAATGTCTGCGTCTGTACTCTCATGGAAAATTCAACTGCTCCACTGACACACATACTGCACCAGATTATTTTACACCGCTCAGCACAAAAAAACACACAAAAAACACGCACTGTCTCTTTTCTCCACTGGAGGGAGACATGTTCACATATTTAAAAATACAATTCTCCAGATGATGAGGCGTTATCCTATGCATAGAGACCATAAAGTAGATTTTGAAGCATTCTTTTCTTTGTAATTCATTTGCTCACCCCTAGTGGAGTTCAAAGGTAATTTGTTTATCTGAAATTCATTCAAGTAGCTTCATTTCAATTTTATTTATAATTTAAATACATGAAACACAAAACAAGGAAGAAAATGGGAGTGCATTTGATAAATAGAAACACAAAAAGATGGTTTATGATATGCTCTAGCAAAGGAAAGTCTGATATTTTTCCACCGTCGTCATATAGTGCTTTTCCAGACACTCAAAGTCAAAGTTCATGTATAATGTATTCACTTCGCACTCGCTGGGCAGTTACGATTGTAGCCACAACTGCTCTGGGGCAAACTGACGTAAACGAGGCTGCCAATCTGCGCCATCGTCCCCTTCGACAACCGCCAATCACTCACTCGCACAAGGCCAAGGCGGGTGAGGGCACAACGGCAGTCGCTCCCATGATGTGCCTCGATGTGTGTGTGTGAGAGTGTGTGTTTGAGCTTTGGAGTGGGAATCTTTAATGATGGTCTGGTCCTCGTAGGGCCATTTGCCATGAATGTTTGAGTTGGTGAACTTTAAAATCAGCCTATCCAGGGACATCAGAGTGAAATACGCACTCTGCTACAACCTGGCACAATGCATCTCTGCTGTTACCATTAATGTACTCCTGAGTTTCAGATGACATCACAACATAATAATGCAGTAATATGTCATGTACTGTTGCTAAAATGCTGATTTCTGTTGGTTCTGAGGTCTAAGGTCTAATCCAGGGCTATTCAATTGTCCAGAGGGCCAGATTTTTCTTGGGGCCAAGGCCTCTGGGCCGAAGGTGGATAACACGCCACTGTAATTTGGGGTGTATGAAATGTATCAACACTATTTCGATAAATTGAGATAATAAATACGTCCATAACAATAAAATAACTACTGATAGATTCGATTTATGTGAGAAATAACCAACATTGCTTTGTAAAATGGCCCATCTAGAACGGGTACAAACTGAGCCTGACGCTTGCCGGAATGATTGACTTGACTGGAAATAAGAGCGTTACAGCTTTATTTTCATGTACAGCACATCAAGCAGCTTCAGAGTTTTCTTTTATAAAATAGTGGACAAAATGGAATAAATAAAGAAAAAGTCCAACGTGTGGGACGCCCTCAGGGTAATTAATAGTTTTGTGAGATGTAATCACTAAATGTAATGATAAGGAACACATTATAATTAGTTGTACTTTATGGTTATGTCTATATGTGATCTGCATTGATTGGGAATGGCACATGGGCGTACAGAGACTTAAGCTGCCCAATTTATCAATAAATGATTCCGATACAGAGAAATAAAATTGCCCTGCTATCACGTATATACCTACAGCATATTAACTCTGTAGATATGTCTATCCATAGTCCTAAACTGACTCACTTAAAACATAAACGTTTGCAGTTGTAATATGATCTACTTAAACTTCAAGTGTGCCAAGCAAGAGTAACTGCTGACTAACTCCAGTGGCGATGGATGAAGAGGAACCAATAAAAGCGCCTGTAATATCCTGGTAACTCTCTACGCAAACACCGAATAATAAGTAACAGACGGGCCATTGCAGAAAGTCCCGATGTTTACAGCACAGCCCCCCAAAGTACCCCGAACTCCTTTTCAACGGGAAACTCTAGGAACATCTGTTTTCTCTTTCACATCGAATACATATTGACAAAATATACAACATTATTTTTCTTCAGCAAGTAAGTAATGTTAGCAACGCCAAGACTATAGTAAACTGTGGCCATGTGGGAAAGACAATCAAAGCCCACCCCCTTTATAACAACATCATATATCCAAGACCACCAACGTTTTAGGTGTTGAAAGTTTGAATACTTTCTAGGAAATTCTGACAATTGATGAGTTTGTTGCAGGCAAAACTGCAGTGGTGGAAGAAGTACTCACGTTTGTTACTGAAGTAAAAGTACAGAGACAGGGGGGGGGAAAGAATGGTGAAGTGAAGTATCACAGAAAAAAAATCTATTTAAGTATTTGAAGTACCAGTTGAAAAAAGAGTAGAAAGTTAAAGTATTTCTATATTAAAACTATTAAACTGTCAAATGTAGCGACCCTGATAAAGAATCGTGCTGAATTAGCAACTTAATGTTATAAAGTCATTCTTATTCATACATTTTTGTCAAAACCTGATCTATAACTCAAAATCTTCAAGCAGGATATCACAACGGCCATTTCACACGGTCTTTACTTTTTAGTCCGGTTCAAAGATGTAGTGGAGTAGAAAGTAAAACGTATTCAATTTAAAATGTACTTCACTTTATACTTTGTGACTGGCTCATGAGTGCCTGGACATTGATTTGGTGCAGGGATCTTTAGTTCGGGGATAAACATCATGATAGTGGGGTTAGTAGACCTTGTTTACTTTTAAATGGTGTTGGCTAATGTTGACTCTGTGGAGCTCCTGCCAGCTTGACAAAAATGGAGCCTTTTGCCAATAACGTTTGTTTCAAGACTTTTTTATCCTTGTCTTTATATTCAATGAGTCTCATGTGAAGACTGAAACTAAACACAAGAAAAGCTGAAACATACTCACAAAAGTAACTAAATAAATAAGGTTATTTACTTGGACGATTACACAAATAGGAAGAGTAATTTATTATTTTATTGTTTGTGAATGGAGCTTTATCTAATTTTTGTGTAAAGTATTATTTTTTTTACTTTTTACAGGGTTTGTTTTGGTCCTTCTTCTGGATAGTGGAAGTGTAGGTACCTCGTAGGCCGCTAAAAGCTTTATTTAACTTCTATGTTGTCCAGGGCATCCGAGGCTTAAGCGTCCAAAACACACCGGGTTTAGATTAGCCTTTATTGTTACCGTAGGGAAATTTGTCCACTGCATTTGACCCGTCCTTCAATATCACTGGGGCATCTTCTCAGGAGCAGCGGGACCCATCTCCAGATCTGTGAGCCAGGCTTGTCAGGACCACCATATCAGGAGGATTGGCCTTCCCTGGACACGTGTCCTCATAGACTTTGAATACAAACCCGACGCCTTGACGCGGGGGTCAAAATGAGGCCGCTGCGTGCTGTCTGCATCTCATTATCGAGTGTTTTGTGCTGTTGTGCTGCTAGCATGCTAGGCCTCTGAAACAACGTGAAAAACGATACATTGCTTAAAATAATTAGGATGCTAGGACTGTGTTCGGAATGTGAGCTGCAAACAGTTTAAAATGAACGACTTCCTTTTTTTTCTTTTTTTTTTTATGTTGTAAAAATCTGATACAGCCCATTTAACTTTTTACATACAAATATATGAGCATTTTTCATAGCTTCTGGGAGATAAGAATGTTTGGTAAAATTTTTAAAAAGACACAAAACAAAAATATATATAGAGAGAGAGAGAGATTGTGGAGGCAAGTAAGGTTATTCTGTGTTGATGGGACATTTTGGTCACAGGAACTTGTTTGTCAGACTGTTTCCAGACTACTTTGAAACTCTTAAGTTGCAAGTAAATCAAGTGTCCCACATCTTCACAGAGGCTCCTGGACGTTTGACAAAATGCAGCCAAGTCTCCAGAGCGACCGCTGCACAAAG
Organism: Chaenogobius annularis; assembly: GCA_015082035.1. Classification (NCBI taxonomy): domain Eukaryota; kingdom Metazoa; phylum Chordata; class Actinopteri; order Gobiiformes; family Gobiidae; genus Chaenogobius; species Chaenogobius annularis. The sequence goes on along the minus strand of BJKM01000020.1, from coordinate 2,260,891 downwards.
CCTTACTGTGGGATACGGTTTCACCAGATGAGAGATGGATGGAGACGCCCACTCTTTATCTGCTTCACTACTAAGGCCGTCGAGACACAGCAGCTGAACTAATAATACGCAATCTGGACACGGCTGTACAATCTAATATAACGTTTAATTGTGGCATAAATCTACGCGCTGAGTCTGTGTCGTTTCGTTGGCAGACTTGTTGGCCACACACAGCCGTCTCCTCTGCATGAGTGTCCTTGTGTTCAAAATAAAAGCCACAGCTGGAAGTGTGACTTGACCACCAGAGTCTCCAAAACCATCATTCCTCTCAACAGCCTACACGGGACAAAAAAACTTCAGTGCATGTAGAGATTGGAGATATTATTTAAAAAAAGGGTGAAAACACAATTGCTGTTTTGGAAATATGCTAATTTAGAATATCACGTTTATAGTTCAGAATTAAAACTATTGAAAAAGAGACAGAAACATTTCCCAAAAAAGGAAATAAAGTGGCATTTCTGCACTTTTGAGATTAATGTTATGATTCATGATTTGTGCGATATTGAACCTAACCAAGACATTACCGAAATATTTGAGCACATTCCTGATATGCATTGTGAAAATATTGTCTGAAAATGTTTATGAAATGATAAAAAATAAAAAAAAAAATAAAATAAAAAAATAAAGATAATGATAATGACAATGATAATAATAATAATAATAATAATAATAATAATAATAATAATAATTAATAATATATTTAATATTGATGATAATAACTAGATGTCAATTTATTTAAGCCCTAAGTGATTATGCCTGTTTGTGCAATCAATGTAAATATTACATATCAATTAGATACAAAAATTACAGTATGAATCTGAATTATAAAGTATTACTTGTTTTATATATACGGTAAGTAAGCCTATGTTGAACATTATATGATGAGAGAGTACAAATTGCTCATTAGCATGTAGCTCATGAGTATAGAACATTTACAGTCAAAGTACGATGTTTACAATAGTGGCACACACAGCCTGGTACTAATATAGACGTTACATTTCATTCCTTTTAATGACGTAGCATTACATGACTCAAACATGAATTTTGACATTTGTAGACAGAGCAGATAAATGTTTGCTGTTTATATGTTCATTATATTTGCTATACAGTAATAAATAAATATCTAACACTGGGGAGCACTAGTGTGTCTCGAGGTATTGCCAGGTGTGCCTTGAAGAATGTCCAATTTGAGTTAATCGATTCACACATGGTTTTAATAAGAATATTTTATCATTTTAGAGTGTCCTGAGCAAACTTCTGCATCAAAACAGAAAGCAAAAAAATCCCCATAGTCAAATGTAAAGAACCAGATAGTAGACATTATTCGCAAAATATGTTGCTCTGGAGAGGTGACGGACTGATCCACCCGCGCTTCCTGTTGCTTTCAGACTTTACAACAAACACTGTCAGCCTTGAACATGTGTCAGCTTCTATAATCATGTGCAATACTGTTATAATCATGTGCAATACTGTTATAATCATGTGCAATACTGTTATAATCATGTGCAATACTGTCATAATCATGTGCAATACTGTGACATAATGCCAATCATCCCTGATGCAATATTTTCTGTCCATATGACAGCTGTAAATAGAGTGGTGTTATTATTATTATTATTATTATTATTATTATTATTATTATTATTATTATTATTATTATTATTATTATTATTATTATTATTATTAATAAGATTAATATTAAGATTAAGATTAAGATTATAAGAGTTTTCTTTTTTCTAAATTATCTGTTTTTATTATTATACTTCTGTGCCTAATCTGTTTCTGTGCCTAATGTTTGTTGCAACTCTGGAATTTCGCCATTGTGGGAGTTATGTGGGATCTTCTTAAGTCATTTTTCTTCTGTCTAATTTGGTCATGTTTTTGTAGGTGGTGTGTCATGGAATCTTTTCAACAAAAAAAGTGTTACTGCAAATCAGAAAAGTTGTTACTCATGTAGGGCCGATTCTCTAGTTCCTCATAATATAAAATGTACATCCCAATACTCAGAATTTGATACAATACATGGATATCTCATAAAACATACATACATTTTACACATTTTTTCATTGTTTTGTCTCAAAAAACCTTCTCCAGCAGCATTTTGGAGTGTGTTTGGATCCATCAGTTGTTCCATTGAAACCATTGAATCTGTATTTGAAACCCTTTTTTATACATACTATATTTATCAGCGTCGAAAAATTACTCCCAAAACTACTTGGAATTATATCAGTACCACAAATGGTGGTATAGCCCATCAGTACTTTTCAGCCCAGCATATTCAGCCTAAATGCAGTATGTACGCAGCAGGTTACTAAGTGTATAACTGCAATTTTGTCTGCAGTCTCAAACTCGAAAGTTTTGTTCAGCCAAAGTCTGGGAGGGGCTGTGGGAGTTCCTGAGTAGAGCCGGAGCGCCCCATGCTTCAGATTACCACAGTGGGAGGAGGAGAGCAGGGGCTTCTCTGATCCCAAGTCATTTAACTGCCAGTTTATGGAGGTGGCAGTTGTGTAAAATGAAGTTCTACTCTGTGGTCTTCGCTCTCCTCACTCACGCGCTCTTTGGAGGTAGGAAACACTTTATTAGATCCAGACGCAAAGGGGATGTGGTGGAGACAAGATTTTCTTGCAAACTTTTCACAGGCGCAGAAGATGTTTGGTAGATTTAATGGTTAATGATGAATTTGAGTGAGAAGATGGGCTAGCAAGAAGTATATTGTTGGCAGCAATGTCTTTGAATTGAGAATGGTTGCAGTTCAAAGCTTATCTTGGAGAATGAGGACAATGCATCTGACTCTGATATTTCGGTCTGTCGGTAAAGGAACAGGAGAGGTGCTGGTTTTAATTACACGCTGCGTTGAGAGCCGAGAGCTGTGTGACAGTAAATTACCTCGGTGTCATGGAAAGTGAGCATTATGACATTACCAGCCAAGGCAGAAACAGATGCGTGGTATGATGTCGCGCAACAATTGTAGTAGTGAAGTCTGTCGCTCTTGTGTGCGCCGCAAGTGTGATGTCAGCTGCCGAGATCAACTTGTGAAAGAGCCAGAGGAAGTGTAATGTGTTGTTTGGCATCAACAAAACACTTAACAACCGCCGTAAATAATACATCATGTTTGTTTTGCTCATTTCAATCCAACAGATGCATGCCATGCTTGAAACTGTAAGGCTGTTTAAGACTGGTTTAAATTGAAGCTGCAGAGGAAAAAGGCTTTGATTGAGTTTGTTATTTGAATCATGATAAAGGTATCGGAATGTCACTTTTCTTTTTAATCTGAGAAGGTAGAGGGTTGAAGGCAGCAACACGGAGAACCATCCAGTCTGTCAGTGAGTAGAGTCGTCTCAGAACAAATAAATGATTTTGTGATGATAAGGGAAAAGTGTTTGTGGGAGGAGACATGGCAACACATCAGGGTTGTTAAAAGTATCAAAAATCAAATAGATACTCATTTGAACTAGTACTAAAAAGTCACAAACTTGGCCTTTTAGAATGATGTTGAGATTTATCAGACGTTCAGAAGTAGCAGAAGAACACATGGTAACAAAAAAACAGCATGAATTTTGTTATCGATGTGGTATCAAGCCTATTCCGTAGTATTGAAATCGAGTTTGAAATCCTAGTATCGTGACAACACTTCAACAAATGCCTAATTCCTTTTTTTGGCACTAATTCAGCTACCTACTACAAGCCTACAACTTTGTATTTGTGTACATTCATATCATATATAGGCCTTTGGATCGAAACATCAATGAATCGCTGAAGCGGCCTACAAATGTTCTTTACCAAATTGTCCTTTTCAGATATATGTTTGGCCATCAACGTCACCATCATCCCCGCTCCCTTTACGGTGGCCCAGGAGGGTCAGAACATCACCCTGTCCTGCGTAGTTTCACAGCGTCGCCGAAATGCTGCCCTACCCGTTGTAAAATGGACCTTCCTCCCTGCTGGCGCGGAGCGGGCAGAGGACGAACTCCTCATCGCTCGGGTCAACATGAGGAAGGCACGATTCTACGGAAACTACACCAAGAGCTTCTCCTGGCCAAAGATGAAGCTGACAGTGGTGAAGCAGGGGAAGATTTTTGACCTGACGATCCTGAATGTGGTGGAAGGAGATCGGGGGCTGTACATGTGCCGAGTGCAGGAGTTTAAGAAGCACCAGGAGCGATGGAAGGCCTCGTCAAACTGTACTGCGGCCACAGAACTCAAAGGTAAGTGCTGTTTGGTCAGGTTGAAAGACAGGCCAAAAGCAAAAAAAGGAAGGTTGTGACATCTCCATGGTGATCAATAGGTGATTGGAGAATGTCAGAAATGCCAATGGTGCGGATTGGAAGTCATATCTCCATCAGCAATCATCTCTTTTTAAAGTGTCCGTGGCAGGCTGACTCATTGGACTAAAAAGCAGTTAAGATGAATATACTTGGAATTTTGCTAAAACTGATCATAATTTTATCACTGAATAGCAATTTTTTAAGGTTTACAATTTCACTTCCTGTTTGTAATTGATGGCATCACACAAGGAAATTACCCAGCAAACACTGCGCAATTTTTTTTTTTAAATTTCACAAATAAAAAGATATGACCACACCTTTATTTTGTTGAAATAATGTTTAGAGGGTCAAAAAAAATTGCTTCTTTGTGTAAATTATGCATAAACTTTGACTAGAATAAGTATACCTAGTGTGATGTCACTTCCTGTCATTTTCTACAGATTTTTCAATGATTTCTCCACAAGTACCCACTTGCTTGATGTAAAACTATCATTTATATGTACAACAAATACAAATACACCAAATAAAGTCAAAATTACAAAATCCTAAAAACATGTCATAAGCCCTTTAAGGGTCTAGTAAACAGTATTTTCTTTTGATTTGCTTAATTGTTTTAACTTGCAACATTAGATTTGATAATACAAATAGTTAAGTATTAGAATATCAAGGTTTGCAAGTATTTATGACAAATGGTAAATTGCTGAAACAAAAAGTATGTGAAACGTGGAGTGAGTGTGTCTTCACGTTTCACACACGTATTAGCAAGACTAATCATGTCAGAAAATACATTGTGAATACAACTTGCAAACTCTGAATCCTTTAGTGGTTTCATTGGTGTCGTCATTATGTAAAATGTTGAAACTATGCTAAAGGGTCTCACATTCTGTAGCCAAGGGATTTCTCTAGGTGAAAACGATTCCGAGACCAAGCTGCAATGCAATAAACTTAATCCAAAGTCTCCTTGCCCATCTTGCGGCATGACCTCATTCCTTTTGATGGGGAAGGGTGGAGGCTTAACAGGCACTTCAGCAACCACAACAGTGGTCGTAGATGCAGTGGTGATGATAGTAGGCAGCGAGCAGAGATGTAGTAGATACTATCCAACCGGAGAGAAATGGCTGAAAAACATGAACTATGGGCAACATGAGAAAAGGCTGTTAATGAAGTTTACATTTGGAATAAATGTGAAATTATTTTACAGCTCAATAGCAATAGTTAGTCTGACAGCAAATTGATGATGGCACATAGCAACAATTCTTTTTTTTTAACAAGTTAGGTAACCAAGCCAGACAGCAGTGTCCTTGGATCATAGCTCAAATCTTGCAATATGTTTTTTTAAAAATGTGTATGGATGATGCGATACCAATTGTTTAGAATCCAGAGAAACCACTTGTCGATATATTTTTGGGCCGATATGTAGGGCATATTTTGATTATTTTCTCCAATTTATCTAATTTGGATTTACACCCTCAGAACCCTATTTTACTAGAAACTGGATAACAGCTCAGTAGTTTACAGGTGTTCTGTTAAAGCAGCCTGTTGGCCCAAAGGCCGATAGCCGTTACAATAAAAAGTGTCAATATCAACCCATGTCGAGTAGATATTGGTCAACCGGTATCTCGATCTGCTGTATCTCCAGACACACTGCCCTCTTCAATCGCATTTTTAATCAATGCAACATTGACCCACTCTACTTGAAAAATGATAAGCCCAAATGTGAAGAAATAATAATGTTTATCTATGTGTGTCGTGTGTCTGTATTCTCCTGGATGTCTCTTAATTTGAACACTAGACATTGCGCACCACATTTTCCATTGGAGTGTTCCGTTCCTTCAGGCTGTGACTTTCAGAGTGTCCGGAGCCAATTGCGGGGCCTAGTCAGACACACAGTCACTACCCAGGGACTGTTGTCATTGGCACCAACGCAGAGTTTCCCTCTCAAAAGTAGAACCGAGAAGCGAAGAGAAAGTCAGGAGAAAGGGAACAGGAGATAGTTGTGCCGGGGTAGGGGTATGGGTAAAGCCGCGGATGTTTATGTCCAAAGTCAGTGACAGTGGAGTGGAGCAGCTGGCTCGTGTCTGGCCCTTTAACTGTTGTGGTCAAGAATGTGGACAGCTATTTTCATCAAAGGAAGCACTGGCAAATTATGGTGGAAGCAAAAAAGCATTCTAAAACATACTTGAGTGAATGCAGCAATTACAAGAAAAGGAAATGGTTGGCTGGAACATAACATTCATACTGATATAAAAGGATAGTATGCCGTAAAACTATACTTTATCAGTCTGTTTCATCAAATGGTTCACTCAAATAGCTGTCAGTGATTCCAAATCTTGAAATCAAGACAAGTTGGTTACCTCACTGTTAATGCCTTGGAAAAATAAACATTTCAATTAAAATGAGAAATTAGCTTGGCAATTTCTTAAATCATTTCCAGTTTGCTAGAATAACCGTTACATGTTGGGTCACTCTAAGACTTAAGTTAGTGTGGTTCAAAAATATAATTTACTATTTATTTGATGTGAAGTCCAAAGCAGTTTGGAAGATATTGGAGATTCTGTTTCTTGAATACATTCATATGTTGCATTGTTTTAATCATGTATATACGTAGTATTTTGTATCGTCTTGTATCTTCTTCATATCTATGATACAATAATATCATGATATGGCAATACATGCAATAACCAATATATTGCCCATGATAATTCTGCAACACATATCACCGTTTTAAACAAATACATTTTAACATTATTTATTTGTTAAATCACTTCCTGCACAAAATGCACCTTTTTTATCATGAGAACAGTGAATAGGTCAAATATATAGCATAAACAAGTTTCCTTCCTCTAAATAAGTAACAAAAATATAGCACTGTCACAAAATGAGCACACAATATTGATTCTGCATCATGATATATTGATATTTTGGCAAAGCCAATCAAACTGTGACAGCAGGTCGTTTTAGACATGGCACAGGTTTTAGATCAAACACAACCCATTTAAACCATTTTCTTCTTCTCACAATCTAAAATAAACAAAACAAAAACAAGAAGTTAGACAAATAACTCCAGGCTGGTGGGCAGTAACGACCATCCACCCAGCAGGTCTTATTAGTGAGCAGACTGGCATTTCCCCACCTACAGTTGACAGCCACGATAAACATCATCTTTACATCTGAGAGAAAAAACCCCACTGGGACCTGCTCGTGCTCCACGGTCCGGGCTGGCTCTGCTCTGGTGTGGACATATGTGCAAGTGTTTGTCTCTGTTTGTGACGTACGGCGCAGCGGAATGCCTGTGGTCGGATGACTCTAGGTGGCCAGGTGTTTCCACAATCCACCTCTGACACAAAAGGGCCAGTAATACTGCTGTTGCTCTAATAAACATGTGTGCAGGGGTCAGAGGGTTTGACTTCTATAGGGAAGATGCACATGTGACGAGTGGGCGACTGTTTAAGTATCAACAGGGAAGCTCCATTTGGAAAGTTCTACAAAAAGGTGGAAAGAAGAACTTATACAAAGACCTTTTGGTGGATGAACAGGAAAGCTGCAGGTTGTAACGGGAAAAGGTGCTTTGCTTGTGTGAGTGTAGGACCACCAGCACTAAAATTAAATGTACTTTTACTTGCTTCACAGCTAGAAAGCCATGCGTTCGACTTCCCTTTAAGTGTTGAATTGATAGAAGCAAAAGAAAATGTAATTCTGTCAACTCAGCAAAAGTTTTAAGAGTGAATATATCTCACCACTCATCCAAGTTGCTTCTTCAGTTCTTCAGATCTGTCTAAAGGGAGGAGCTAGTTTTAAATTAAAATGTTGTTTTTTCTCACATCTGTGCCAGTTTCCAAACTAGCACTATCCATGAGCTTCAGAATGATGAGAAATTAGGACAGTTGTGCATCGCGATTAACAATTTACAACAAAATACAAAAAAGTTACTACAGAAATAAAAGGTCAAACGCTCTAATATTCTGTTGGACCACCTTTAGCTTTGATTATAGCGCTCATTCGCTGTGGCATTGTATCAGCTTCTGTAATGTCAAAAGATGAATTTCATTCCAGCGTTGCATTCATTCGTTCATCAATCTCTTGTATTGATGATGGAGAGAGTGACCGCTGCACAAAGCCTTCTCCAGCTCGTCCCAAACACTCTCACTGGGGTTCAGAGCTGTTGTAGATTAGCTTCTGCTTCTCCTTAGATATTTTCTCTGCTTGATGCCGATGATTTGACCCTTCTCAAACACACTGACATCTTTTCCATGACCGCGGGATTCGTCTTTCCACTTGGTTGTTTCAGAAATGAGAAGCCACTCACTGCATCAGTTGGGTCTAAATACCGTGTTGCAGCTGAAAGATCATCACCCATGCTGCAGTTATCCAGTAGGACACTTACAGCTATTTGCTTAGTTGAATCTAAGCGGTAACTTTTTTTTGGCCGGGCAGAGTATTACATCTTTTGAATGGGAAAAAGTCCACAAAATGTTGCGTATAACAGGAAACTATGAATAGGCTGATCTAGACACTCAATAGAAAGGGACTCAATATCTAGAATGGCTCAACAGAATAATAATGTACAAGTAAATTCAGTTAAAGTAATATCTTACCATCACGCAACTTTTAACAGTTCCCAGTCCTATTTCTGACCATTGAACCTAGCTAGCTCATGATGCGTTGCCCCAAAAGTGTTAAAGGGCCAGTCCAATGCAGAGGATAACCTTCAAAAACAGAAATTGGACTTCACTCACATTGACTGACAAATGATCTGCCCAGTGTATTAGGTAAAGCGCAATGTCGATCCATTTGACTCACTTTCTTACCTTTATTTTTGCCCCAAGTTTACCACCAAAACCAAGCTTCTTCCTGTTTACCGCGACAACAAATTTAATCAATAGGCGCTGTCACTTCTATTATTTCATTTGACATAATGAGATACAAGAGAGCCAACAGGAAGTGAATTGTTGTATTCCTAATAGTAGAGAAATGCTAGAAGACAGTGTGTCGCATTCACACGATACAGTGAATTAAAGCAGTAAGAGAGCTGTGACTTGGGGGAATAGGGGCTTATTATTCTCACATCATTTTGTGCATGGATGAATCTTGAGTTTTGGACGTCCACAAGTGGCACCAACAGAATTTGAAAGCAGCTCTGTGGCTGATCGAGCTGAACAAACCCCAGTCTGTTGGACGTTCCCACTGTTATCTGATGCAGCCATTGAAAAGGATTCAGTCAAAAGGATTTGGATAGAGGCAGCTTCATGGGAAACAGTAGAGAAGACCCATGTGTGCAGTAATTATTCCAACATGCAGCTGCTGCCATTCAGTGAGCCTGGGACTGTATCATCTGACATGGACAGGATTTACACTAGGCAAGGTTTACTGTAGGGCCTGGTTAAATTGCCATACTTAAGTCATAGAACGTTTTCTTTTCCATTTATCACAATCGATTCTTTTGTGTGGGCAGCAGTAGCTCAGGTGGGTACAGTGGACTATATGTGTACGATAAATGCTTTTCAATTCTTACTCCCGTCACGTCTGGACGAATGAGGGATTTTATGGACTTGAAAGTGAACGGGCCGTCTTGGCAAGTCCATTTGGGACATATCAACCCATTTCTAAACATTTTGTCTATGTAATGAATGATTCGAGTCAAAGGCCAAACAATTAGGCAATGGGCTGGTGTGTGTTGGGGTTTTTTTTTTGTGTTTTTTTTTGAAGGCCAGTTCACATTGCAAATAAAAAAAAGGACTCAAATCCATATTCATACGTGAAGACATGTTTCATTACAGCCTTTTCCAGAGGCAATTTAAGCATTTCAGCGTTGTATAAGTCAGTAAATGTGACCACTTGTTCAGACTGCAGGAACAGAAAGTGGCCTGGTTTGCATTTGAAGAAATCAGCTTTATACAAAAAATTTGAACATTTGATCCATGTCACATTTGGGTAAGAAAATCAGATTCAACCTGCAGAGACTCAGGGGCAAAGTCATTTTTAAAGTACACTTTAAACACAATGTAAAACCAAAATGTCAGTAACATATGGAAAAAAGATATACAGAAATTAAACTATTGTTCCCCTTTGCATTCTTTAGGCCCTCTTTTTCCGTATGATGGGTGGGATTGGTGTCAAGTTCCAATCCACAAACATCTACTGCTTAATTTCATCTAGAAAAGGAGCAAAGCAATGTGGTCTTTTAGACACTGTGATTATTGGTTATGTGGTGTCTGCTGTTGGGTGCCTTGATCTTTTACTGTCCCTTGGTTTGAATACTGCTGATTCATGAAGAAAATGGCAATGTTTGGCTTCAGTCTTTAAACTATGATGAGCTATTCTGACGGAGGCGCTTCAGACATCTCCAGCGTGTTTTTGGCTATGGGCCGGCTCGTCCCGGCGAGTCATCAGCTGCTGGTGGTTTGGGTCAGATTTGACGGCTGCCGTTGCTGCCAGAGCCTCACTGGTGCTAAGAATCCTGTGGTCAGATGGGCGGCAATGTGTGGGGCAGGATACAGGATAGTTTGAGTGGGAAATACATTTTCACAGTCATTCTGTACTCAAGCAATACAGCGGGAAATCTCATTAGAGGGAGTGTGATTAGTCATGACTCCTGAGTTTGATGTATTTGGCTAATATCCGGTGAAGAGGCGTATTTAACAATGGCTATATCTTTAGCACTCTTTGCAGAGCAGTGGGTGGAAGTGGTGAGGTGGCAGGAGGTTTTGTCATTGCCCTTTGTTTCATTAGGATAACTTTTTTAGATTGTCTTGCGCACGGTCAAGTTGACATGACATGAGTAGTAATTTGTTTTATTTGAATAATAAATAAAGATAAGGCCAGTTCATTTCAAACCTTTTTGGGCGTTTTGCTTTCAGGGTGTTTCTAGGTCACTCTTACGTTTAGTAAAGTTGTAAAGTATTTTATCAGTAGTCTAAAAACAGTTGAGTGTTTGACTAATTATTATTATTTTGTGTTATTCAAAATGGTTCAGAAACTTCTCTGTACACACTACTGGACTGCAATGATTAACTGACTAATTGTGATTGGTCAACTATAAAAATAAAATAAGCACAGTTGTATTTTGATCATTGTAATCGTTATCGGCACTTTAAAACACAAACTAAAACCTTTTATAACAAAGACAGCAGCATAAAGAATAAGCTATTTCTGATTGACATCAATAGTACATTTTATGAATAAATATTCTCTATCTAAGGGCCTTCAGTTATCACTTTCTAACATTCATTTGGTTAAAAATGTATTTCCAAGGATCAATGTACAATTGAAATAATTGTTTGAATAGTCACTCATCTAAAAAATAAATGCTGACTAGTCAAAATAGTGACCTCAGTAATAACCTTGTGTGACATGCGTAAAGATATAAGATATAATATATGTAAGGTTCAGAGTTCATTTGTCGAGATGTGTGAAGTGGCCCTTACAGTTGTGACCCCGAGACAGTGGGACTGGGAGTGTGCCTTTCTCAGCCTGTTGTCTTCCTCTGCGCTGTATTTAACTGCACTCAGTGTGTAATCACAGCAGCCGCAGCGATGACTCTGGCCTTTACGTGTTTCCTTCTCTCTCCTCCAGTTCACGTGCTGCCCACCACCAGAGCCAAAGAGAGCCTGTGGAGCTTGTTTGAAGGTGGGTTGGCACATTTTAGTCAGCCGGGTGGATTTACAAGGGGATGGTTTGACCTCGGTGGGCAGAAATAGCCCACAGGCCAAAGGATGTACAAGACTACCTTAAATAACTCTGGAAAACATGGTGAGCGTACAATAGAACAGTCAGGAAGACCCCGGAGCTTTTCACAGCTGTGCTGAATTTACTCCAGTGTTATGATTTCAAATATTCAGGAGTTTTATAAAGCTAAGGTGGATGAATCTTGGATATAAGCCAGGGTTAGCACAACACAGCCATTCATTCTAAAATGCCTTGAAAAGGTTAAGGCAAAAAGTTAAAGTTTTATATAAACCACAAATCCATACTAGCACACTTATAATGAGAGAAGACCAACTTTGGAGGGTTAGTTCAATTCATTTAACCAACAAATTCATTTCAAATTCTTTCATGACTAATTGGGTAAAGGTTTAGTATTTATTATTGGTTTCCCGTTTCACTATTTGACTCATTGTTCCAGGCTGCATTCACATATTGCATTCATGCACTAATAGTATGCCAAGTATACAGCATTTCTTTTAATGCTTACTATATGCTGAATACTGAATATAGAAAGATGCAGTCGTCAGATTTCATTTCGGGGATAAATAAAGTATACTTTAATGAGGATATATTGTGTAAAACAGACATTTATGAGCTTTTAGCCGTGTTTTAACAGTTATCTCTTCATCAACTTGCTGAAGTGTAGTATTTCTTTTCAGGCATGTTTGAGTAATCCTGTATTTTCCCACATTTGAGGCTTGAATTTCAGTTGTCACCTATCCCCTAGCTACACCCATTCAGACTCCAACTCAAACATGTGGGCTCAAAAATGTTCCATTGCCACTTTTCTTCAAAACTTCTTAGTGCTGCAGTTTTGAACAGAAAGTCAGTGAACAAGTTTCTAATATTACAATGAACAAAATGTAATGTAATGATGTCCTATGCATGTTATAGTTTCATTCTAAACACCTGAAAAAACACAATATGTCTTCTTCAACCTTACTTTACGTCTTTATTTAGACGTAATGGTGTCCTGGTTCATCGTAATGAAGTATGTGCTTGTGTTTCAGATGTGTACCTGTGCGCGGTGCTGATCTGCTCCGTGGGGCTGCTGTGCATGTGCATGTTCACGGTCACTGTCACCTGCCAGTACCTCCACAGGAAACAGAGGTTGAAAGGTCAGACCCCACTGTCCCACTAATGTCGGCTCTGCTTCCGTAACCACTTTTCCTCCGTTTGTTCTCAACAAACACAGCCACATCCTCTGAGACACACTATTAAAAGACAACTGTCCGATCATGCGACACCTTCTCACTCGGTTTTGTCGTTGCAGAGCCCTACCACTTGGTCAAAAGTCCACAGAACAGGTAAGGCATCCAACTTGGAAATATTTCATGCTGTCAAATATTCATTCATGTGTAGGAATTCATTAAGGGAGTCTTAGTTGGATTTTATATTGAACAGTTGTCCTTTAATTGGTTCTGGGAATGTCTGGGCCAGAACCCTTCTGGCAGCAGAGGGAATTACAAACAAAAAACCTAGCTTGCCCCGACATGCTAATGTAGGAATGCCATTGTAATGCTAAATCTAAATAAAGGGCTGGCTTTCACAGACAATTAAAAAGTAAAGTCTGATTGTCATTCAATGAAATCTACTAATTTATATTTTCACATTGGTTTAGATTCAGACTCATTAACACAAAACTGAAATGATTAGGCTGTAAAGTATGTGCTATTATCCTTACAATAGAGCAATACAAACTGGTAAAACGAATTGTTGCATATTTTTGCATGGAAAACAATCTCAAAAAGGCTATCGTTCACAGTTTTGAATCTTTGTGTATTTAATCCAGTTCTGGAGAGACAGTAACTAGTGTCATCAGTGTATCTCCAGCTCTGCCCAAAAAACAAAGAAGGTACAGGAAGAAGAGGAGCAGACACTATCAAGAGGAGACCCCCCCTGAAATACCAGCTAAAGGTTATACATCAATGTCGTTCAATACACACTCTTTAGGTTTTGTCGGTTTAGGTCCAGTTCGTGTTCCATGTTGGCACCAGAAGTCCACATCCACCCTCGCACATGAACGTAAACTCTTGACTTCCAGAGATGTTTCCTTTCATTGACTGTGAAAACATTCTTGCCCATAACAACCCACTGCCACACAAGTTTGACCCTATAATTAGCAAGTGGAAAGCAGTATGTCTTTTTTTGAACCCCTGAAAGCAAATACATATATTTTTTAGCTCATGTCAGACTCGCAGCTTCAGATGTTGGCTTAGAGGCCCCCAAAATCTGCCTTAATTTACTGCTGATGTTGCAGGAAAGTCCTTTGGGACGGCCGTTTTACATTCTCGTTCACGTGGTTGAGGTTTTGTTTCTCGCTGCTCACATAAACATCTAGCTTTCATTTGCTTTACATTCATCAGCGCCAACACTTAAACCTCGTGCCGTGTCTTTGCAGTCCCGATTGGAGACAAAACAAGAAAAGCCAAACTTTTAAAACCGCAACAGAGGAAAGTTTTGCTGGTAAGTATCATCTTCACGTCCCCCTTTGTCCCATTGACCAAATGTTCTACAACTCAAATGTGTTGCACTTTTGTCAGAAGTATCATTATTTTTCATACTTAAACATTATTACTGATGATTTTTATTTATTTATTTATTTATTTTCCCGAGCTTTAACAAAAAGTTAAAAATGCAACGATGTCCAATAGGATTTTGAAAGACAGAATAAATCCAAACAAAAGTAGTATTTGTTTGAATTGTGACTTGTAAATGAACACTTGTAAATGAGCAGATCTTCTTTTCTCTTCAGGTTATATTCTAAAAGAAACATTTGAACAAAAGACCGCCGTGCGTTTATCTCTCGTAAACTCCGACTTAAGAGCCGTGAATGCGATATGGCCTAAAACAATCTGAAAAAGCAGATCAGCGATAACAACATAATTCACGATAAAGCTGAGAAACACTTCATTGTGGCACGTCAAATATTTCTGCTGACTTGTTTTTTTACTCTGTGCTCGTGTCCTTTTGTCATTTTTAGTGTTTTTAGCCCCCCACAGTCAGTGTTTAAACTCTGGGTGGTCTGTCCGACACCTCCCCCTCACAATATTCAAAGTTGAAATCACCCGCAAAGCGAATGAAAATACAATGAATAACGAATAATAGGATATGACTCAGCAATACGCCCAGTTTCACTTCACTGTTGGAAATAAAGCTGTTCTAAAGATTCATGCGTGTAAATATTAACGATATGCCAACACGCAATAAGAATGAGATTAAAATGCAAACTTCCTGCTTTTGTGGTTTGAACGCTGAGTTTCCTGTAACTTTAAACAGATTAGCCAGCATTCGCAAAGATTCTCGTGGACTACACTGTTCCGACACCTTGCGCAAAAGCGAAAAACAAGATGGACACAGCTCTCCGAAAAGCGCCAAATCAGGGGGCAAATCTGGTCCTGCTTAAAACTCCTAATGATGGGACGAACATGTTTACGTAAGAGTTGTGGGTTCTAAACGTATTCAGCATTTTGTTTTTCCCCTTCAGAACTTGTTGTGGTAAAAAGTCCACATGAGGTCACTCTCCTCTTGGTGGCCCGAACAGCTCATGAAACGGATAATTGGATTTTGGCAAAGGCAGCGCCAAAGTTCTGGGGACCAAACCACAGCCACGTTAACCAAACCAAGAGCACAGACCAAACCAGTCCCACTGTCTCCGTAAGCCGCTTTGTCCACCGTGTTGGAGACGTTTGGCTTTAATTGTCTCATTACTTGACACGTTTTATTCTTTTAATTGGAGCGTCCAGGCTAAAGCGTCCTCAGCCCTCTCATCAGTGTTAATAGCATTGCATACTGTAACGCTGCCTTCTTCTCTCACCACTGTGCCACCTCCCAAGCCTCACGTCCACATGTACTAATCTAAAGGATAAGTACTTCACATGTTGAACACAGCAGGATTTCATAGTCTTTTTACTATTGTTGTCATGGTAGGAATATATTTTTGGAGTATTAAGTTAAAAAATGATGATATTGCAATATAAAAAGTTGCATAATATTATCAAAGACTTGTCATCATATCCCAGGTAGCAGCCAAGTGACAAGAATATAGCTACTGTTGACCATGATCCAAGGTTCTGTTTTTGGGCGTGAAACATGAAGTACTTTAGTATTTTAGTAATCGGTTCAAAAAAGGACAATGCATGAAGTTAACGTCACAATAATGAGGCTTGGATAAAGTCACATTAAAGGGGACATTCTGTCAACTTTCATGAGCTTTTAATCTTGTTTCCTCATCATTAGTTTACCCAAAGTTGTATTTTGATTGATTCCTGCATGTTTCAGTAATCCTATATTGTCCTGCAACTGAGGCTATTTTCACCTACCACCTATCCCTGCCCATGTCCCTGTACTTAATGTAGTTGTGATTGTTTGAAAAATTATAACTAAAAACATGCATATGTTAATCTGCTGCTTGTTACGGTGAATGAAGAGGCGGGGCTCAGTTCTGCAGATTTGAACAGAATCAGAATCAGAAAGAGTTTATTGCCATTGTCAATGAACAAAATTCAAAAACGTAGGAACGTGTCTCGGCCTTAAGGTGCAACATAAAACACTGAGTAATAATAAAACAACATATATTCAATCAAAAAAGGGCATGCATTAGGAAACAATTTAAAATTACTGTACAATAAAACAGAAAGTCAATGGACCCGTGTCCTCTCTCTGCACGCTGTAGATGGACTAAATAAATGTTCAAATGTGACAACAACAAAAAACAACTTGTCTGTGTTTGTTACAGCCGAAGATTGTGGAGGAGAACCTGACGTACGCAGAGCTGGACTTGGTCAAACCTTTACCGGAGCCCAAGGCGTGCTGCAACGGGACAGTGTACGCTCAGATCATGTTTGAGGAGCAGCAGCTATGAGACGCTGCCCCTGTGGTCTCATGGACTAACTGCAGTATCATTATACTGTTGATGTGTATACCAACATCTGTCGATGCCCAAAACTGTACAGACAGTGTTATGACGTTTTCTCCTATGGAAGGAAAGTACTATAGTTTCTTTAAATGCTTTTGTATAATACAATTGACTGCTTTGTTTGTATCATGTACAGGTCAAACATTACATAATACTGCTGGTTTAAAGCTTTAGATATCATTCAGATATCACAACTTGACCAACGCCAACTATAAATTGATAATAGATACAAATAAAAACAAATTGTCAATTTGATTTGTTTGCTAAAGTCAAAAAATTGTCAAAAAAAATCAAAAAATTGTCCAATTTAGAGAGGGAGAGTTAATGATAAATGGTAAATAACCAGTATAATATTAAGAAAATGTGTGATCTGACTATTTTGAATGTAGCACTTTCTCATTCGAAACCTTTAGACTCTGTGATACTTTGAAGGCTAAAGGCCTTGGGATTTGCAGCCCACTTAAATCTGTTATTTCCCTTCTTGTGTTTTTGTAACATAATCTGCTCCTCAGCATCTGTGTTCAGTCTCTGTCAGAGCGCCGTTTACAATTACCTCAGCCAAAGAGGGTTGATATTAGAGCCGCGATTAGCACCAACCTCGCTCCAGGACTGCAGTATCGCAGGCTTTCATCTGCTGCCAACGTGTACTTTGCAGCCTAATACACATACACCCAGCATGTAAATATATACATCACACCGGCACAAAGTGCTCGGGAAATAGCGCAATATTTGTATTTTGCGTTATTGTAAAAATGAAAGACTTTGTTTACAACTTGAGTTTTATCCGGTGCATCTTCACTTTTCCTCAACTGGAGCGTGAAAGTGCCTGCGACTCTTTTTCCATCGGATGATCTTTTTGGAGAGAGCGATGGAAAAGTTACGGGGAGGTTTTTTGAACAGTGAACTTGAAACCCAGACACAAAGGCTCCGGGTCCAACCCTCCCCCAGCACTTCTATCACCACAATCTGCAGTGATCTGGGGAGACCTGGAGCATGCTACACATAAGAGGCGGCATGACCTGGCATGGAGGTATGCTCGATTTCTTTGCAATTATATATCAGGTCTTATCAGGTCCAAACGTTTTTTTGGGGAGAAGAACTGCCAAGAGCATGTGATGTATGTATATTTATGGTTGGTGATGCTGAGCGGCTCTGGGGTGGAGATGAAGAGCGGACGCAAACACGTCTTATGTTGAAAGTCTACTTCACTTGTAAATGTTCACGTAAAAAAAAAAGAGAAAAAAAAAAGAATTGTTGTTACAATTCGGGGTTTTATGTTTTTTTTTCCAAATATTATAAATAGTTTTGGTATTGATCACTATCTGATTTTTTATACTTTTAACAACCCTAATACCCATAAAGTATTTGAGTGCTTTACTGGTAGTACTCAATCAATCGTATTTAAATTGAATTGAGATCCATTCATTTCAAATGCCTGTCCTGCTTTTGTTCAAAGACAAATAGCAATAAATATAACAAATTCAATTAAATCCAAATTCATGATTGATCAATATAGGGAAATAAAAACCTGATTATTATACAGTGATTATTTTAGCCGTATTGCCAAGCCCAAATATACTACAAGCCAAAGAAAACAATCTACACAAAACAAGTAAACTTTTCCAATGCATGAAGTTACTCAAGTAAATAAAGCTTTGAAGCAACTGCGCATTAGGGACGTAACAATGACCGGAATATTGTGATATCATATCGTCAAAAGTTGCAATAATATATCGGACTAGGAGCTTCTTTGCTTGAATGCATTGTTTTGGTGCAGCAAAAGCTAAAGAAACAGAGACATGACCGTTATTTACCACTTTTATATTGTAAGTCTTTGGATTGGTCAGTAATGATTCGAACCAAACCAAACCTTCTCAAGACATGTAAAAAGGAGTATCATGTATACAATTACGTTAGCCCCTTCAAAATATATTGATTTCCATATGGTTACATCCCCATTGTGCATATTCAAATGTAACAGTGACTAGCTCAAGAATGTTAGCCAATGACTGTATGTAGCCTTTTTGATGTACTGTAATATTAGGATGCAATGCCCCCCTTCTTATCTTATCCTTTTTCCCAATCCATGTCTGAGCGTGACCTGTTTCTGGTGGGCAGTAGTGTCTTTAAAAACTGTGAAATCCACTTTTTTTTTTTTGTCCTTAATGTTTGTCCACTAACTACAAACATGTGCGTAACATACTCCCTTTCGACCCCCCTTCAGCAACATTCCCCTCTTTATACCATGTAAATATTGTACATTCTATTGCTAATGTGTTCATATGAATTTGCAATAAATATGAACGTGATTTTAAAAGTGGTGCCTAGATGTTTTTAAAGGTTAGTTGCATCATATTTTCAGAGGGAAACAAAGGAGGAAGCAAAAAGAATCGGCTTGTGAAATGTGTCTCATCCTAAGGAAAACAATAAGTCACTGTTGGTTAAAGCGCTTACAATGAGAAAAGGAGGAGTGGGAATTGGACATACTCCTACAAACAAAACACAAAAGTCCAGAGCAGTCATGAAGTCGGAGATGTTTTCTTTAAAAATAGCCACGTTTGTAAAAAGAAAAGGGTATTGCAAACCAACGCTGTGTTTTTGAAGTACGAAGAAAGTCAATCCAACCAAGGAACTGAAAATAAGTAGACGGTAGACACCAGGCTTGATACAATAAACAAAACACTCCTTTTATACAATAGAATGCTGGTTTCAGCACAAAATAACATTCGGTTTTTAAATGATTACAAGCGGTGTTATGCTAGTCCTGATACGGTGCTTAACGTTCCCCTGACTTTGAAGACTGCTGTGGTTTCCAAAGTAAATTTCCCATTCATATTTGCCAAAGAAAAATATTAACTACTA